>JAPSGF010000111.1:756142-839513 GCA_035772895.1 Perdix hodgsoniae | reverse complement strand
CTTCCTTCCTTCCTTCCTTCCTTCCTTCCTTCCTTCCTTCCTTCCTTTTTATTAGTCTTTTAATAAAACATAATTTTCTAGCTTTCATTATTTTGGGAACTGAGCAGCCTTGCAAGATTACTTGCAAATTTGATTAGATGTATTATCTTATGTTACATACACTGTTCCTTATTATTGCCTTTAGAACATGCCCTGTCGTTTTTGAAGAAAGAGAAGAAAGAAATGTTTGTATCCCAAGAGGGAGCTAGAGAGCTAAGAGGAGCTAAGGAGCTGTGGCTGGTTAGGCCACTGGTGGATTTGGTAGTTCCTTTTGAACTGTACCAGGCACAGAAAAAGTTCGATACTCTTCTATCTCCATACTAAGAAAGAGATATAGTGAGTATTTGTTGTTTCATAGTGTTTTATGCCATTTCAGTCATACTGAATATAAGGGAACATGTCTTAAACATGCATTTTAGGTTTATCTTTCAGTACCTCAAGCACCTTCAAATAAAACAACAAAGCCATTTCTTTTTGCTTGCAGAATTTTTAGTACATGTTTAACAATACTTTGATGTATGAGAGGATACAAGTAGCAGACTAGGAAAAAAAATATAATCCAAACTATGTGTAGAAACACTGTCTGAGTTCTGTGTAAAACATTATCTCCACTGAAGTCAGGAGAATTTCTCTGATTCAGAACTTTATCCCAAAGGCTTGAAATAATGAATTAGATTTTTGAAATTCACTATCAATCTAAATTAGTCTGAAGTGTAAGTATGCTTGATAAAAATTAATTTAGTCTTGCTTTTGAGCATACAGATACCTTACAGGAGAGAGAGAAAAATAAAAAATAATAATAATAAAAAAGACAGAACATGTATGTTAACAAAAGATTAAATTTGGATAATTTCAAACATACTTTTTCATATTTATTTTATGTACAGACTGGGAGCACACCTGTGGAGAAGGGCTTAGGGTCCTGGTAAGTGAAAGGCTTGACATGACATACTACAAAGCTTTATCACTCACCGGACTTATCACTTCTTTCTAACAGAACAAAACGCAGGCTTATTCTCCTTAACGTGTATCAGAACCACATTATTCTGTCCCAGGCTCAGTGCTATCAGTAACATCAGCTTAAAGTCGCATGTTCCAGATCCCAGAGACATGTGTCACTCTTTGAAGAGGTAATTGTCTAAGTACCAACATCAGAATATTAATTTTTTTTTTATTGCTGTGTGCTCCTTCTGTGGTAAAGCTGTTACCATTTGGCAGCTGGTTTAAATGCATGTACATAAATTATATGCATAAACTGTATGCATAAAAAGAGGTGTTAGGAGAGCTTGAACATTTTAATAAATGAAATCCTCCGTTATGAGAGCTTAGATTATGTCATTCCACTATTTTGAATCTACCAAAATAAAACAAAACTCATTTTTGCTTTTTAAATGAATGGAAACTTAGAATGTTGCATATGCATATATTTCAGGGAAAAAGATATTGGATACCATGCCTCTAAACACGTTTCTCTTTAGTAAGGAAGCATTCTATGAAGTATAGTTTTCAGTATTTGTGCTCAGTGAAAACCTTTGATAAAATCCTGCTTTACGTTAAAGTGAGCAATGTATTTCATAGTAGCTGCTTCACAGCAAGACAATTAAAGGTGTTTTTTCCTGTTGTTGTTTATCTCTTTTTTTTTTCTTTCTTTTTTCTTCTTTTTTTTTTTTTTCCTGAACTCAAATACATAAATTTAATGAGGAAGCTTTACAAAGACAGTGCTGTCCAAAGACTCTGCTGTTCATCTTACAGGATCAAAAGGACTTTGGTTGCTCTGTCTCACTTCAGTGATTATGTGCTGCTACTTCAGCAGCATTTAAAAATGAAAAGAAGCAATTTGCAAAAAACACCTAAAGGGACTCCCCATCTTTTGAAGATATAAACATAGTAAACACAGAGCTATCAACTTGAAACTAGAATTTTGTATTAATTCTTATATTTTAGTTTTTTATCTATTTTTGTAGCTCATGTGAACTAACATAAAAAAATCTCCATGGTTAGACAATGAAGACTACAGATGTTGCAATTTCAAGGAAACACTTTGATAGAAACTGCTTTTAATTCTTTTGGCATACATTGAAGATGCCAATATGTGAAAACGGACATCACATTTTCACATGAATGTAGTAACAAAAAAAAGTTCAAACCAGTGACTGATACAAACTGTACACACTGATACAATTTTAAAAGCTACCTTTCCTGTGTAAGAAATATAATTCAGCCCTTGGGCTAGATGCCATTCTGTGCCATTGATGTAAATCTGGAGGTGAGTACAAACACTCTCAATTACAAATGGTATGACTAAAAATGGAATCTTTCCTCTAGCTTTTAGGTTTTAAGAAGCATAAAATATGTACGTATGCTTGGCAACTTTTTCTTTTAATATATACAAAAGTGACTCTCATTAAAATAACTGTCAAACCAAGAGGGACTGTCAGAAACCTATCGCGGGAGGTAATCTATTTTTTAGTCTCAATTTCCGATATCATAGTTAGTAAAATAAGTTTTCCTCCATAGATTGTTGCCACTGCTTTGTTTTTTTCCCTCCCTTCCTTCCTTCCTTCCCATTTTGTGGGGGGGAGGGGGAAGGGGGGGTGCCTACTGCCCCCTGTCACGGGCATAGATTGATCTAGTTAACTCTGACACATAAATTAAAGTTCCATGCTTGTAATTGGGTCTGCTACCTTCCAAATAGAATTTAAAAGAAGTTTGATACATGATTATTTTAAATTATTTTTTCTGTAATTGGTTAGTGGCACTGTGGATCACATATTTAAGGATTAATGATAAACAAGATTAGAAATTCAGAAAGTGTAAAATTCCATGCAAACTCAATTAAGTTTCAAGGACATTTCCCCAGGCTGGCTGTTGAGTGAGAATTATTGCTCACCCAGCATCCGTTTGCTTCATCAAATGTCCCCCATCTGCTCACAGAAACCTCTCTGAGATGCTTTTCTGAAGAATATTTGGCTGCATGTTTCCCAGGGCTGATGCCTAGAGGAGTCCCATACATGGGGACTTGGCTGTCTATCCTGATGGCAAACCCCTCCTAAGCAGGAATCCAGAGCTGGTGACTCACTTTGTAGTCTTTTATAGGTCTGGGGCAAGACAACACTATGCCAGTGGGGAGATGTTCATGGTCAGGCTGGACAGGTCTCTGAGGTCTCTGACCTCTGTGGGTGTCTCTATTCATTGGTGGGGAACTGGACTCAATGGTCTGTAAGAGTCCCTTCCAACTCAAAAAAATTATGCGATTCTATAAGTATTACTAGTTTTATTACAAGTACAAATACTGATAATGCATACATTCAAATTGTTGTCAGTTGTTATGCACAGCAGTATGTGCACCCAGTTTAAAATTTCAGTGACACCAATGTTTTTATTTTTTTTAATGATATGACACATTATACGTAATCAACAATAATGAACATACCACGCTTCAGTACCCCTGATCTCTCAGCTAGTAATTTAAAATATTTTCATCTGTAGAGACAAGTATTATGTCCTAAATGGAGTCTAGGTCCCCAACACTTTCTCTTTTCCTCTTTTTGATCCCTAAAAACAACTGTTCTATTGCCAAAGATTTTTCATCTGTTAAATCTCCTTTCTGAAACAATGAATATTATGTAGTTGCAGGCCACTTTTTCAAACCTGTGGACATTCCCTTTTCTTCTACTTCTTCAAGCAACATGCAGTTGCAATACACTTTTGCAATACAGTCTTGAACCTCTTTATTCCTTGTTTTTCAGTCACTGTGGGCTGTGTACATGCTGTCTTTGTAACCAGGACCAGGGACTCATCTCTTTTCTCCCAGTCAGTTTGCTCAACACATCTACTGGTGTGGACGAAGCAAGCAAAGGTAACAAGAAAAGCAAATACAATTGTACTAGCAAGCAGGAGTATCATTTATTATAGATGATAATTACATGATGGTTTGTCACTAGGTGTGTTTAATCAACTACTTTCTTTCTGAAATAAGAGTGAAGTTCAAATAGGATTCCTACATTTCTCATATCAATTAAAGATTAGATCTTCTACAACAAGGTAAACTGAAGATATAATATAATGTAATGTCCAAACACTTTTTTTCAAGTAATGTTAACAATGAAGGAAAGGTATACAGGCTTCAATGAAATTAGGAAGTTGACGCCTATGCTGTTGAATGGTATTTGTGACAGTGTTGAGAAAAATGTCTAATGTTATTGTAAGGTTACTGTCTGTCATCTGTGAAAAACAGTGTTCAGCATAGGTGTGTGAGTGTTAGAAATGGGCTTTCTTGAAGATCTGTCTTTATGGAAAAGGAGGCATTGTTTGCAAACTGGTAAATTGGAAAAAAAAGATAGTAACATTTCTGATTTCCAACAATTTAGTTATCAGAAAATCCCCATCATCTCTCTTTATATTATATGAATACTCCATGGTGTCCTTGGGATGACAAGATGCCTGTACTGCTATTTAGATATGTGCAGATAAAACAAATCCATGGGCAGATCTATTGCATTTTTTTTTAATTTATTTCTTTATTGCTAAACTAAAAGGAAAATAATAGTAGAAAAAAATTCAGTCACCTTAATCAGCATATGCAAGTCTTAAAAATCTTTTTCTTTCTCTGACTGGTTTGAGAGCCTACTGTACTGAGAAGCAAAAACAGACTACAAGTCAACCATATAACCAGAATATATATATAAATATATATATATATATATAACCAGAATGCAATATTTCTAAGTTCTCCAGTATTCAAAAATCTTAGTAACTATTCATGTAGAAGCCTTCACTGCTTTAAGTCATTAGCCAAAAGTAAATACAGAAAGAGAAACAGAGAAAAAATTGACTGTATGAGAATATATTTAAATATTCAAAATATTCTAAGTCACCATGCTGCCTTTTGAAAACAGCATTTGTGTCTCATCTTGATCATGCTGACAAGCATCTCATGGGTATCTGCTTTCACTTACATTGACTGTATAGTTTAGTATCTGTAATACTGAAAAGATCTGATGGGAAATGTTACCTTCCAAATTTTGCTCTGTGCATACGGATTTCCTATTTAAACCCTCACTCAGCAAGAGAAGGAAAAACACTCCTCAGTTTCAGTGTAAGTGCCCCATGGAATTTTCTACAGGAAAAATACCACTTTAGATCTGTCAGACAATAACATTTTATTACCTCAAGGATGTTATCTGAAGCTGAGGTCTAATATCTAAATGAACAGCAGTTCAGATTATTTGAAACTTAGCAGAAAGAGGGGTGGAAAGCTTCACGGAAGGATTCTATGGGGAGAAGTCTCATTCATTTATTGTGGATAAATATTATGAAAAGGTACTCATATATCAAGTTTTAATAACTGTATGGTTAACAGAAGGAAGAGTAGACAGCTTTGAGCAGCAACTGACACACAGAACAGGGGAGTTGGAAGAGAATATTTGCAAGAAGATTAATTTAATCTAAAAGGCAGAAAGTTTTGGCTAATGGAACGTTCTCTATTAAGTTGTGATTAGCAAAAGGATATATATTCTCTTTCAGTGACTTATGATTTCTACTGTGAGGAAAATCTGGGGATTTTCACAGAGCTTGTTATATTTAAGGAAATAATGTTTCAATTTGAAAGGTCAGAACTGTCTGCAAAAAGCCTTGATAATTGAAAGATTATTTTAGAACTTACCAGCCTGAAAACTTTGCTTTTTCTCTAGAGGTGTAGAAATACTTTTCTGTACTAAAACAGGAATTTAAGGTTTGCTGTCAAAGAATGTCAGGAAGCCATTAGGTTATCCCTCAGGAGTGCTATTTTGAATATTGTCATGTGTTCTTCAAGAAAAATATTATTCCTGCTAAAGTGTAGGATTCTACCCTTGACCTTGTTGAACCTCAAGAAGTCCCTCTCCGCCCAGCTCTCAAGCCTGTCCAGGCTGGAGTGAAATGGCAGCGCTGCATCAGCCACCAGTCCCTGCCTTGTACAATCAGAGAACTTGCTGAATTTCATCAAGGGATTTTTATTAAGTCTTTGAGACTTATGTATATACTACAGAGTGAAGGCTAAGATGCGTGTTAAAGTAAAATATTCTGTAACACTCAAAGTTTTGTTACTGGTTGTTACTTGTTTTTTGTTGCTTGTGCTGTTTACCACGTTGATATACAGACAGGTCAAAGACTACTCATTTGGATGCTGTCAAACAAGCTACAGCCATCTCAAATAAATTTTGAGATTTTGGTTTGCCAAGTAAAAATGAAGACTGTTGCCTTTTTCTGGAAATGCAAAACTCTTACATACTACTCTGTAATATTTGTAATCATCTAGATTCTTTTCAACACAATAAGAGAAAATAAATATGAATATAATGATTTTATCATTATATAGATCTATTTAAATGCCTTAATTAGAAGCATGGAGATTAGACAGAGACTTGAAAAAGCGAATTCCCATGAATTGCAAACAATTTATCCAAACTTTTTTTTTCTCTTTTTTTTTTTTTTTTTTTTTTCCTTGCTGCATGCCGCGTTAATCTCACAAAGTTACTGTATTTACATGGAAACCAATTTTTTTTTTTTTTTTTTTTTTACATTCATACTTTCCATTGAATTATGTTAGAGTACTATATCCCTTCATACTCACAGAAAATAGAAGTAGAATTAATCAACATAAAAGATAAAGCATAAATATGTTTAGTGAAAAAAAAAAGTGAAAAATATACTTAGTAAAAGAATAGCTCTCACTATTTTTTTAACTGCCAATTAATTGATTCTGCCTGTTGATTATTTGATTTTCTTGCCTCAAAACTTCACAGCTTTATCTTGTAAGTTAATCATCCTACTGACCCTATAAACACAAGCCCATGTAGTGAAGTTCATTTAGATGTATCTTGTATGCATTATTTCATTTTTGTTTCTGTAAAGTTTCACCAAAACATGTAAAACTATGGCTACTTTCCTGTCTGCGTGGGAATAGCTAGGTCACTCCCCAAGCCAGTGACTCCCCAAGCCAAGTGAAAAGCTGTGGATAACCCAGGACACACAGGTGCAAGGAATGCACCTCCTCAAAAAGATGTTGGAGCAACTTTCTAAAGATATTTCCTTCCAATTCTCCTGAAAAAGAGAATAATACAAATGAAATGGCATTTCTAGGGAATCTTCTGGGATGGCTCAGATAGGAAAAGACTATCCTATTTGATAAAACTTTGCCTGGGCACATACACTACAACTGAGCTCATGAACCTTGTGCAGTGATCTAAGAAAAGGCAGAAGGAAGGTGTCCTGGCATGGCTGCTTATATTTCAAAACATAGGGTGTTGTAAACCAGAACTTTGAAACTTACATCTGGCACTACCCACCTAGCCCTTAGGCTGTTCAACTACAGTTGAATGCAGTGAGGAAAATCATTCATTAACCCAATGGTTGGTGTCTGTGTGCTGCATAATGTGGTCAAATAAGAGTGACATAGCCATAAATATGGGTCTATGATCATCAATAGAAGACTTAAAAAAGTTATATCAGGGAATTGGGCATGAAATAGGCAATTTATGAAGATATCTTTGAAAGCCTTGGTCTTGTAAGATTTTCAGCAGAAATGAGGGACTAACAGATCCCACATCATCAATATGTCACCTCAGTTTCAATACTGAGCCCCTCGGAGGCCATAGTACAACAGGCCACCCAGTTAGTGGTGGATTAAGGAAGACAGAGCTCCTAAGGTCCAGATGCAATGTCAGAGTCCCAGAAAGATTGTAAGTCCACCCACAGTCCTCATATAGGAGACTGGCACCTAGAGTAATTCAATCAGGACCCATCTGGGTCTCTAAAAAACAAATATTTGATTATTGAATTAGAGTCTAACTTAAAAAGACAGATTAAAAACAGCCTCATCAGGTCCTATTATAAATGTGAAAGCAATTAAATGATATACAATGATTCCACCAAGAGGGAAGTAATTAGAACTGTAGTAGAAATCCCACAAAAAACATGGGAACTGGAAGATTTTATAGTCCTAATGAAGAAACGGAGGCTTCCTCAGGTGGTCTGGGCAGCCACAGTAAAGCCTTCTGAGGAAAAAGTATTTGGAACTGCAGGGGAGCAGAGATTGCCTGGAACTAGGACCTCTAGATGAGACCTTGTAGTGAGATAAGGACTCACCAGTCCTGGAAAAATATCTAATGAGTTATGGTGCTTGTATGGGGGCAGAAACTTCAATTATATATGATGTTCTGAAAAAAACTCCCAGGCACAAAGGCTATGATAGTTGGGTTCAGGGGATAGATGATACCTGTAGCCCAAATATGGTTAAATTTGGGGGTTGAGTGACTCCCACTCCAGGAATACAAGGTGTCTATTTGCCCTGATTCTGGAATATATGTTGGGGATAGACATTCTTTGGGAGTTGACTCTCTAGATGAATGGAGAACACTGAAACAGCTGCAGGGGTTCTTGGGTGTGTGTGTGTGTGTGTGTATCTTGGCTTTACACTCCACTTAGAGCATTTGGTAAAACCTTTATATTGACTGACAAAAAAAGACCAAGCATGGGATTGGGGTAGAACGGAACAAGAGGCTTTTCAACAGGAAACAGTAGCTGTTAAACAGGCCCAGGCACTGACCGTATTTGAGCCAACCCTTCCAGCTGAACTAGATGTACATGTAACTCAGGAAGAGTTTGGCTGGGGATTTTATCACAGTGTCAGTGTTCTGTTTGAACCCCAATCAGGTTCTGGTCACACGTTCATCATGGAGCAGAAGAAAGATATAGTATGATCCAGAAGAAGCTATTGGCTACCTACTCTGCATTGCAGGGGGTAGAACCACTAATATAAACTGCACAGTTTGTTGTTAAAACTATATTACTGATCAAGGGGTAGATAAAAGATTCAACTCACATTCCTAAGGTGGGGGTGATAACAAACAGTAACAAACAGTGCCATGCTGTGCCCAATAACAGTGCCCAATAACAAACAGTGCCATGCTGGGTTGCCTATCTTAGTCAAAGAAGCTGCCTGTCATTGTCCCCATTGAAAGAAGAACTGCAAAGGATACTTGTCCCAGTAATATATCACAGCAAGACACCTGAGAAAACAGTAGTAACTTGTCTGGAGAGTTCTGTATCAGAAGGGAAATATCCTATTCCAGAAGATGCCTGATGTATCCAGCGAAGGGAAACCAAGTAAATGTCTAGCTGTTGCATGCCACCCCTTGACCAAAACTATATGATTTGAAGAGAGGGATGGATGAAGTAGCCAGTGGGCTGAGCCACAAGCTGTGTGCGTGCTTATAACTCAAGAGCCATGTGACAGTGCATTGAATATCTGCACAGATAGTTGGGCATTCTACCTAGGGCTACATTGGGCCACTCAGGACTGGACAATCCATGCCTGACATATCTGGGGCAGAGATAGGTGGGCTGATTCTGGTTGTAGGGGTTGTGTCAAGGGCCATACAGAAGTCCAGATAGATGACACCAGTTGCTTTTCCCTTGTCCACTGGTGCTGTCAGTGTTATGGAAGGCCATTAGTCAGGCAACATGACTTAAGTCATGTTGGCTGTCTCTAATCAGTTCCTTATCTTCCATATGCCTTAACATAGAACTAAAGAGGATCTGTTCCATGATCTTCCCGGGCACAGCTGTGAGACTGACTGGTGTGTAGTTACCTAGATCTTCCTTTCCACCTGTGATGTTTTCCAGCTACTGGAGACTTCACATGGCTGTCATAACTTTTCAAATATAATAGTGAGTGATTCAGCAGCTATATCAGCTGATTGCCTCTTGACCCTAGGATTCATCAAGCAATTTCATGAAGTGCATGAACTGAAATGAATATGCATCCTACCTTCCAGAAGCAGACCTAATGCTCAGTAATTCTTTCACACAGCATTTCCCAAACACTCCTTAGATAAGTAATGAAAGTTTTTACTTCTTCAATATGAGTAGGTAGTATGCTTGAAAAATTCCATAGTTTTTTCATACTGGCCTTGTGTTTATAACAGCTTGCAGAGCTTCTTTATTACTGGACTATTCTCAGCTCTCTCCTGTTGAAACCAAATGTTTTTGCACAGAAGACTGACGGAAGAAATAAAATAAGAGGCCTTGCAGGCAAGCAGTGAAATGTCTTCTCATTTTGCTCAGAATAAAAATATTTGTGGTTTCTTTCTTGTTTTTATTTATTTATTTATTTATTGATAACTGTTATTATTCCTCTAATCCTTGCTCAGTGAAACACACAATAAAGGATTTGATTCAGTATGAATAAATATGCAGCTGCAAATTCGATTTTTAAATTTGAAAAAGAGTTTTTCCAGTTTTGAACAATATTATGCTTTTAAACAATACCAACATAATTGTTATCAATCAAAAACACTTACCTGATGAGATATCTATTTGATTCTTCTTTACTTGGGTAACATTTATATGAACGCTGACCTTGCCTTCATTAATGTCAATCTCAACATTCCCCAGGCCATCTGCAAAGTTGCTGAAGACAAGAAGTCCACTGGGGTTCCAGGTTCGGAAAAGGAAACTGAGTGAAAACACATCCTGGCTTGGACGTCCAGGAACTTCAAGGTAACTGGTGGCATTGAAAAAGACAGGCACTGTATGTGGCTCCACACAAGAAAAACTTAAATTTCCCTGAGTAAAACACACACACACAAAAAAACAAAAACATAAGTAAAATCATAAGATTCCACTAAATTCATTGACAGCTCTAGAAAAGTATTCTAGGTTTCATTTAATTCAAAGTTTGCTCTAGTCAGTATAAGCTCCACGTAAAAATTTATTATTAATATCATTACTGTTATTATTTTGAAGTATTTGTTGATATTTCTGTTTTTCTTAGAGGCTTGTGCCAAAGAATGGCTTAATTATATTTTGCACTGTACGTATGTGTAGTAAGATGCACACTCTGACCTTTAAATTGCCATCTAAGATAAACCTTGCATGAAAACATTAATATTCTGACTTCAAAGAGGAAGAAATGAATCAGAGAGAAACTTGAACCTATTCATGGTCAGTAAAGATACCTGTAAGAGGGTAATAGCTCATCTTTTCATGAAAATGAAAAGTCAAGTTTCCAAAATACCTTTAAACAAACAAGTTTGTGTACATATACAATGTGTGAGGTTGTAAAAGAAAGACATATAGTAACTTGTGAGCAACAGAAGACTCTGTTATGTTTTCTGCTGGATAATATTAAAAAAGCAAATGCAGTAATTCATGAAGCTGAGTGTTTTGGAGTAGCTGACCATAAATAAAATCTAATAATTGTAATCATTCAGTAATTTCCTTTCTAAAAGAACTTGGAGTTTTCACTCCGTAAAATTTCATTCCTAGGGAAAATGACAAAAATCTAGTAAACTATCCTGAATTTAAAAGCTTTAAAATATATCTGTAATAAGACCAGAACTATAGACATGAAATATTCGCTCAGGTTCTACTGTCTTTTCTCATGAGAGAGAACAACACTAAGCCATACTATAGACATTATTTTTTTCCTTTGAAATAATAATCAATGTGTAGCTTTTACCTTATTACTTTATAACATAATACATTTATCTAAAGCAATCTCTCTCCAGAACTGACTTTTTAATTAATCAATGCGTAGAATACAAAGACTCCTTCTATTGAAGAACAGCTCTACTATGTGGCAAAGTGGACTGTTCTATGGTTGAGTTTTCTGATGTACTGTGGCAAACTGATGTTCTGTGATAATTTCAATTTAATTTGAAAAGATTTTATCTGATACAGTACAGAAATGATAATGATGATCAGGGCAGCAGTTATATTGCTTTATATTTCCACATTAAAAATTATTAAGGACCAAACAACATTGTCAGCGTTACTTAGATATAACATTCATCTGAATATTCTTTAGAATTTGAGTAGGAGTCACATAGTCAGATATCATGGTTAGCATGTGAATATTTTAAATTCCACCTTACTGACTTCTTGTAACTTCTTTTTTTTTCCATATTGCCTAAATGCACCTGAAAATTCACCCTGAGGGAAGTTAAAGCATTTTGAAGTCAGACGGTAAGTTTGTAAGATCTCTTTGTAAGATCTGTGTGAGGATGTCCTAAATAAATCTTTTTAGAAGTACTTGTTTTCAACTTGAGCATTTGATCTATAATATGAGTTAGAGAAAGTACAACCACTTTTTCAGTAAAACCAAAGACTTTCCTTTATCTGATCTGACAATCTGCTTGAATTTATTTTTTTTCAGTCTAAAAGTAGCCCAGAGATTTTATTTATTTATTTATTTATTTCATCTTATTAAGCAGTAAGCCCAAATAGCTAACAGATTTATATGGATACTGTTAATCTGAGCATTTCCAAATGTGCCATACCTATTTTTTTTATTCAGTCCTAGACTTGACATACAGAAAAACAAAGAAACAAACAAACAAAAAAAACTAGAGATCAACTGAAACACAATTTCTAATCCTTTGTTAACATTCTCAGTTTAATATTCACCTTATGAGTAAGAAAATGTATTCTGTTTCTGTGTTGGGGAAGTCCTGCATAGACACAGAGGGCAACAGCATTTTGTAAGAGCTGTCACCTTATGATTCAGTTACAGACACTAGCCACAGATGTCATTTAAGTAGCACTCAGAAAGCACTTTGTTAAACATCTATAAGTTTTTCTTAAAGCATTGTTAATAAGAGGTAATAAGAGAAGTCTTTCACATCCACTTGACACTCTCAAGGCATACTGATGCATAAAATACGTGCACATAAAACACTTCCTTAGGCTACTGGTGCCAAATGCATTCAATTTATTTATTTTTTTAAATCAGTGAGCTCATTTACCATGAACACTCTAACCGCATAAAAGTTCTCTTGAGGAAGTAACACGTAACTCCAATTTCTCTGCTATCCAAAACTGTATTTTCCCTGCTGAACCATTTAGATTAATCTGAACTGTATTATTAGTTCCCACTCTGGCTGTACTTCACAACAGAATCCCACTTTCAAACAAAGCCCATTGGATACAGAATGGTCACTAGATCTAGATAAAAGTTAGAACTAATCTGCAGCTTGTTTCTGTAAAAGAATCCCCATTTTCAAAGAGTTAAAGAATCTTGTGTATAGATTGAGAATAATTTGCTGAATAGACATGCAAATAAAACATTTAGTATGTATTTATACTGAAATATGTGCATTTATACTGAAATTATTGGTCATATAGAAGAATTACTTGCAACAGGGAAATTGTGAAAATACCTTTATTTGGGCAGTTAGAATTTTGCATCATGATCATTATCTTGCAAACTACCTTCAAATTTACCTTTTATAAATCAATTTTGCTTTTGAGATGTTATCCTTTGTGGTAATACTGCCAGGTCTTAAAACTTTTCCCATTTAATTGAGATACTGGCTGAAAATATATCCTGTAAAAGTGAGGTAGTACACTTACTAAAACTACAGTAATTGTTATATCAGGATGGATCATATAATAAAGGCAATAAAACTCTGGTAAATAGCTGTCAGGTTATTTCTTTATTTTTATCAAACATTTATTTGAGTGTAACATACTATAAATACTTTAAAGAAATTGTTTATCTTAGATTTGTATATGATTGCACTCAGTAATCCATGGAAGAGCAGCCACTGAAGTGGGAGGAGCATAAGCCTAATGTATATAAAGAGAGAGAGCAAAAAATTTGATTCTTCTCAACATTTTTCTGTTACAGGTTTTGAGAAACTTGTTAGATTTTAGTACTTGTAAATGTAAAAACAAACATGAAATACCATACATAACCTCATTATTTTCAATAACATAGAAAATATGGATTGGAAGACTCGTGTGTGTGTTCTTTTTTTTCTGTCTTAGACATGAATAAAGCTGTAAACAAGATAGATAATGCTCTAGTAAGCTCTAGTAAGTCACTGCCAACTCTTGTTTGCAAGTCCATTTGGGAGAAAATTTGACAGTCCGATCTTTTTCTTGTTATCCTTCTCTCTCCTACTCTCCTTTTTGTGTATGCTTATTATTTGCCTCATTTCTGTGAAAACAAATCAGGCTCCATTAATAAAAGCAAAAACTGTTTAAGGGCATCCATCTTACTCATTCTCCTCAAAGGTTTGCTGCCACTTATTCTATCACAGAGAACTGCAAAATGTTCTTGTTCCACATTGTTGCCCTCTAAAAATAAAATGAATAAATTGTTTAAGACGATGCTGAAAGACTCTTAATGGTGCATTTTGATCATAACATCTATGTTTGTGCGACCTAAAAATTTTTATTAATTCTATTTTTGTTCATTTTTGAATCTTTGAATAATAATTCAAGATTAACTTCTTATATTTTCTGGACATCCTTGTATATATATATATATATTTTTTTTTTTTTTTTTCCACTCCTTTTCATTGTACAACTTCTGAAATCTGACAATAAGAACATTTTTCTTTTTGTCTTGAGCCTCTTTTTTTATTCTTTGTCCATCTGTTTTTGTTTTTTGTTTTTGTTTTTGTTTTTTGTTTTCCCCCTATGATGCTTCTTGTAACTTTACCAATTACTTTGTGTTCCATTTCATTATGTTATTTATTTTTGCTTTTTGTTTAGGGCAGAATATGTCTACTGCTATGCATCTACACAGTTCCTACAATGGAGCTTTGATCCTGGTTGGATTGCTTAAGTGCTGATAACATAAACATGATTAACAAAAATTGTAGTTTCAACTTGTATTTTTCATGCTAAATCAGGCTTAAAACTAGAAGAATAAAAGTTTTTGTAAGAAACATAAAAAGCCATGTTGTTTTCATAAGTGAAACTAATTTTGTTTCTGATCAAAAAAGAAGAAGCAATTTAAATAATTCATCTCAAAACACAGGTCACTTCTGTTTTTGTATTCTCAGAAGTGAATTATCAGATTAAGCTAGCATGCCACAGCTTTGTGGTGAACCACTAACACTACTAAATCTACATATGTAGATTTTGTTTTAATGTTACAGGCAACAGAATTTAATCAACTAACAAACAAAACAAAGGAACGGAAAATTCACATCCAAATAAACCACAAAGAGGATTTTATAGGCGCTCTACAGAACTGTTAGCTGTGCTATGCATTTGAAAGGCTGGAATTTGTCCTACAGAAATCTCAGAAGTTGCATGTCCATCCAAGAAGAGTCACTGAACTTTCTTTCTACTTTACTTGTTTATCTTACATCTTATTCTTCTTTGCTGTCACGTATTATGCAAAATACATAAATAAAAAAGCATTAATGGAACTATACATACTGTGAGCAGGGCTTTGTGAAGGCTGCAGTATTGTACAGAAGAAAGCCTTGAACAGATCTATCTCAAATTCAGGGTAATAATACATTTATTTCCTAACCACATTGCTCATGTAATCCACCAACTATTTTAGGAACGCCAAGATTCTTAAAAATATAGAAATTAAAGTAATTTCCTAATCAGCCCTTACAGAAAGACACAAAATTAAACATGAAAGCAACTATGAATGCTTTGGAGAGAGATGGAAAAAAAAAAAAAAAGTTAATAATCTCTGTAATATTAATAAACTATATAACAGTTTCAAAGTTTAGTATCCTGATGCTTTACAGAGCTCCCATAAAATGGCTCTGAGCCATCCAGTTCAAATGATTTTGCACACCCACGCAACTTGCTCTGTGGGGATGAAAGATATCAGGATTTAGATCCTTGACACACTGCAATTGATTTAACAATAAATATTGTCTATCCTTGTTCTGGTTACTATAATATGAAAGGAAAGCAAAAACGTATATATTGATCTACTGGTTTTCTTTTAAAAAACATTAATCTGATGCTGAAGGCTAATTCTGTAAAGCTGAAACTTAAACCCCAGCAGAAACAGGTTCCCGATGTTAAAAAAAAAAAAAGGAAACGAAAAACAAATGAACAAAAACCATCATATGTACAATGAAATCTTTAGGCACGTGACAAACTTTGTTTTGTATATTATATGATCTCAGAATATCTGTCACACACACTCACAAACTTTCCTTAGAGAGAGAAGCAGAAGCTTAGAAGTTTAGATGATGATAAAGTTATGTTCTTACCACATTAGAAGGTTCCAATTTCTTCCTTCTAGCAAGGTCAGTAATATTATTGCCATTGTAGTTGATGCTCTCCATACAGCCTTTGAAATTTTTTCTGCTGTTAGAACTTGGCTTCCCAGAAAAAGGCATGCCTCCAAAGGTTATCTTTGAAAGTATCAGAAAATGAAAGACAGTTACCGGAGGACAAGGGCTTAGAATTTTTGCTTACTAGAAAAAGAAAGTATCAAACAAGTATTGGAAAAGTAGGAAAAAGTCTACAATGAATTTATTACTGCAAATATTTTTGGTGGTAAATTCTATCTGTTATTAGGTTTTCCCAAATAAAGAGAAAACGTTACATATTGACTGATCTTAAGATGGCTACTGTTCAGTACCTGTTTCAAATAACTAACAACTTGAAATAAATGTTGAATTTTAGTACTTTTTCAACAAAAGTAGATTAGAGATCAGTCAGATATATGGCCTGATTTGAATCATTCACTCAGTTCTAAATATGTGTCAGAGATTAGACTATAACGTAGCAGTTGTAATTGTGGCTTCAATACAATGTATTTGCTTCTCATAATACTTACATATTTGTTTTATCTAGAAGAATTTTACAGAATTGCATAGTTCAAAAAACTATCTTCTGTTAAACAGGCTTACTTTCCAGTATTGAAAACATGATTTTATTGTGTAGTTATGGTCAATTAGAAATTACCACATAATGTAGTAGGCCAAAAAATAAATATTTATTTCTTTATGACCAGTTTAATTACCCTGGGTTACCCAGAGACTGTAATGTTAAACACTAAGAAAAAATAAATATTTTACAAACTAGAATTGCTCATTATTTCCTGTTACCCGATAGGGACTACACAGGTCTCTACACTATCAGTGTCTTTCTGAAATGTTTGGAAGTGAATAAAAGCTACATCCTTCCATAAATATTTTGCAGCCCAAATATGAAGAATAAAGGATTCATGAGATTTGTCTTTGCAATCTATGTTAAGTATTTATATCAAATATATTGAGGCATAAACAGTGATTACAACTAGAATTCCTAGCCCAAGAAAGCTCACAAAAATTTCTACTTGCAGAATCCTGCTTAGATTTGATAGAGCCAAGCCTTCAAATATAAATCATTTTTAGCTCAATTAGTTGCTACTGAGAGCATGAAAATGCAGCTCAAAGGAATTATTTTCTATTTTAAGAGACATTGGCTTTGCATACAAGAATTATATTGTTTCAACTACTCCACTAAAAACTAAGGTTTTTATAAATAGCACACACCAGCTATGTAAGAATACTTTGCATGTGCATCCTCAGATATTCTATGTTAATTTGACTTTACTTTGACTTTTCTTTGAGGGGAAAAAAAGAAAAAAAAAAGAAAAAAAAAAGAAAAAGGACAACTGGAGAATGTAACTGCAGTATTTTATTGTTGTCAAATGGTCTTTTTGGGATTTTGACCAAAACAGCATTGGTAACACACTGGTGTTCTAGCCTTTGCTGAATTGTGCTTACACAGCATCAAAGATTTTTAAGTTTCGCCTTTTCCCCTACCAGCGAGTACAATGAAGGTGCATAAAAAATCGAGATGGGACACAGCCAGGACAACTGACCGCACTTGACTGAAGAGATATCCCATACCACGTGACATTGTGCTCAGTTACAAGCGAAGTGAAGGTAGGAGAAAAGTAGGGATGTTTGGAATTGCAGTGTTTTGTATGAAAAATTATTTTGATTCATTGAGATTTAGCAGCTATAGATTAACTTAACATAAGGGCAATGTAGTTAAACGTAGTCTAACATCCAAAGTCATTGAGTTAATTGAGAGTAAAGGATGGAGAACTCAAGGGTCTGCCTTTTATATGAACCACAGAACATGTTTTCATACACATTAAAATAATTTCCATTAAATGTGAGAAAACTATGTAGGTGGAGATTGAAATTTACCTTTGGGAACTGCCAATGAGGTCTCTAATGCCAAAGAAGAGAGAAAACTATATCTCCCGGATTCCATTCTTATAGTTTGTAATACATTTATTATTTACATATACTACATATATATGTGTAAATTGGCTTATGGTACTCTGTCTAACAGTTTCTGTTGTTCAGTCAATTGAAAATCTTTAGTAAAATCAATTTATATGACTTTCTGGTAGCATGGATCAAGTCTATGTCCAATTAGTGGCCCAACACTCTGATGAGTCAGTCACTCCCTGTAGTTATGTATCATCCATGAATTTATTGAGGGTGTATTCAATCCTATCATCCAGGTGAATGAATGAAGATGTTAACCATCCCTGAGGTATTCTGATTAGTCTTGGTCTCCAATTACAATTTGCTGCCCACTGCCCTCTGTGTCTGATCATTCAGACAGTTTTGGAACAACCTCACAATCCGCTCATCTAGTCCATATACTTTAACAGCTTCTCTGTGAAGATATTATAGGACACAGAGCCAAAAGCCTTGCTGAAGTCTACATAGGCAATATGGTTTGATCTCCCCTAATCCATTAGGCTCACCATTTCATCACAGAAGCTCATCACGTTGGTTAAGCATGACTTCACCTGGGTGAAACCATGCTGACCGCACCTGTTTATTTTCTTGTCCTTCATGTGCCTGGAAACAGTTTCTAGGATTAGCTGTTGATTCACCTTCACAGGAATCAAGTGCTACCCTCTGGCCTGTAATTTTCTGACCCCATCCCATCCTTCTGAAGGCAGAATTATTTCAATCTTCAGGAATTTCTTGAACAAAGATTATCAAGAAGGGCATCACAATGATAGCATTCATGAGTGTGTCACATCAGGGCCTGTGGACTTAAGAGTGTCCAGTTTTCTCAAATATTCCATAATCTGATCCTCTTTTACCAGGAGTACATGTTCCTTTCTCTAGTTTCTTCCTTCAGGTTTTTACGGCAGCTTTTCAGGCTAAGAGCAAGTGTAGTGTAGTGTAGTGTCATTTCTCATCAACACTTGTGAGCATTAACTGACTAATCAAACAAAAGGTTTTTTTTTTGGAATTTACTGTTTCTTTATAGAAAGAAGTTAGTGATGGTGCATTTGTGATAATATAAGTACTTACTTGCTTAAGAAGAACAAGATCATTGGTAAGTAAAAAAGTTCTAATCTGTTTCCTTTGCTACAAATTTACATTAACTGTCACTAAAAAAGAATTCTGCCCGATTCAAGAGCAAAATGTGCACTTGAAAGTAATACCAGATGCTATGATTTTTTTTTTAAATCAATTTTGTGCTTACAGCAGCTGCTTAGCTATAGCGTACTCTAACCTTACTGAATTACATTTATCTCCCCTTTTTAAAACAAAATAATAAGATGAGCCTTATAAAATGAGATCTGTCATGGTTTTATGATTTTTGGTTATCAGTATTCCATATCATGTAGAGCACTTGGAGTTAAAGAGTTAATGCTCCAGTTCCAGGTATCTGTACCAGAAGACAAGAACTACATACCCTGGATGACTTTGCATTCAGAGAAGAAATAAAATTCCAGGCAAAGTCACGGGATTTCGTTCTCTTCCCTTCTGTTTTTCCCAAATGCATGTCTTGTTTCAGCATTAGAGTAGGGCCTTCAGTTTTCAGATACTCATTGTATTTGATTTATTAGCTTCAGTTCTAATATATTGTATTATACCATATTATAGTGTGTTATCTTGCATTTCAATATCTTATTTAGTAAATTAGTTTGTTTCTCTTCAGATCATTGCCGCGGTTCTGTCATAGGCCCATCTCTCTATCCTTTTCCCTTATCTCTTTCCAGGACACGGATATGAGGGTCCCTCTGCCCAGTTATCATGATACAGGGCCAAATCAGCCCATGAACTGTTGACAAGATCTGATAGAAAGGATCTGATGAAATGAAACTAAATTTATACCTAGGGGAATAGATTATTTGAAAGAAATGTAAGGAAAAAAATGTTATCTAAAAACTATTAAAAAAGAAATTATATGAAGTTTCTCTTCCTATTGGACTTCTCTTTATAAAGTAAATTTGAATGAAAATGTATAGACTTCACTATCTACCTCATAATCCAGGTCCAGATAATCAAATTCTCCATTAGTTCTGAAATGCTGAATGTGTCTATCCAGGGTGAGATTGATGTTTCTCCCGTGGCGCTCTATGACGATAGAATGCCAGTGGTGATCATCTAAGAGACTGCCAGTCATCACGGATGTGTGGCCATAAATAGAGCCAAGCTGGTTGCTACCTAAAATAAGAATAGAAACAAAAGCAATTTTCATTTCATGTTAGTTAGGCAAACATTTTCCTCTCACTCTGTCAGTAGTTCACCTGAATCATGTTACACAGTCACACAGCCTCACACTGGAGAAACTCAATTCTCTATGAAGATAAGATCTACCACATGAAGGTTTGATGCCATAAAAATACAAATACCTAGATCAAATACATCAGTAATCACATTAATGAACTCTATAAATATTTGTCATAGTAGATGTGTTAAGGTGTATCAGGGAAGCAATAGCTACTTTCAGTTGCAGAGCTGTATTCAACTAAGGCTTTACTCTATTTTAATTCCTACAGTACTGAAATAAAAATATGTCCCTCTTTTCAGAATAGCCTTTGTATTAGATTCTGAACAGTGAAACTGTACTGAAGAGGACATAACATTTGATAATAGGCTGATTAAATGTCTTTTCAGTCTGATAACAACTTAATAAGTTTTATTCTCTGTAGACTGCCAGTATAGCTAGACTAGTTAGTGTGTAAGTGCAGAATGAACCAAGAGCAGCAAAAAATGTCTTCTGCTAACACAACTTACTTCAGTCTTCCTGTGTTAACCTTCCCTTTTTTTCACTTGGGCCAGAGGAATCCAAGGCATTTAAACAGACTGGAAGGAGCAGTCCTTAAGAGCAGTCCTGCAGAGAAGGACATGGGGGTCCTGATGGATGAAAAACTTAACATGAGCCAGCAGTGTGCTCTTGAAGCTCGGAAAGCAAATGGTATCCTGGGTTCCATGAGAAGAGGGTTGGTCAGCAGGGACAGGGAGGTGACTGTCCCTCTACTCTGCTCTTGTGAGAACCCATCTGGAGTACTGTGTCCAGGTTTGGAGCCCCCAGTACAAGAAAGACAGGGAGCTGTTAGAGAGGGTCCAGAGGAGAGCCATGAAGATGATCAGGGGACTGGAGCACCTCCCCTGTGAAGACAGGCTGAGGAAGCTGGGCTTGTTCAGCCTGGAAAAAAGAAGGCTGTGGGGTGACCTCATTGCAGCTTTTCAGTACCTAAAGGGGGCCTACAGAGGGGAGGGGAATCAACTCTTTGAAAGAGTAGATAACTGCAGGACAAGAGGAAATGGTTTTAAGTTAAGGGAGGGAAGATTTAGGTTGGATGTCAGGGGGAAGTTCTTTACAGAGAGAGTGGTGAGGTGCTGGAACAGGCTTCCCAGAGAGGTTCTGGATGCCACATCCCTGGAAGTGTTCATGGCCAGATTGGATGGGGCCCTGAGCAGCCTTGTCTAGTATTAAATGGGGAGGTTGGTGGCCCTGCATGTGGCAGGGGGTTAGAGATTCATGATCCTTGAGGTCCCTTTCAACCCTGGCCATTCTGTGATTTTTCTGGAAGGCAATTAACGTAAATACAGTTTTGCAGCTTACTGCTGTGCTTTCTGGAAACTTTTGCCTGTGTAGCTGTGCTCATCAGGGATCATATTTCACTGCAGTCTGGCCGACATAACTAAGCCAGAAAAGGTAGATAGTATATATCTAAAGTGAAGCAGCAAATGACAAATTCACCAAGAAGTTTTAAGAATTGCTGCACTGGCCAATAACTCAGTGCATTTTTCTATGTTTTAAATACACGAGGAGATAATGCATTTCTGGAGCATGCCTGAAAAATCAGTAAAAAAACTGTGCAAGTTGATAACACATTCTGGCGAATCACACTGCCATGACTTAATACCGTATTTTCCTACAAATGATCTTACTGCTTTTTTGCTGAAGGTTATTGATCCTTCTGAGAATTTTCACCAGCTTCAGTGGGTCCAGTGCTTCATAGTAGTAGCTTAAAAAACAAAACCTTCTCCCTGCCTACCTGTTTCATTGTAGGAAGGTTACTGAACGTCATGTGCTCTGTAGCTTCCCGGACCGTAATGATTTTTTGCTGCAGATTTTTAAGAGTGATCCTTATTCCCCTAGTATTAAAGACAGTGTCTTTCTTTCACACAGCCACTTGATTATGTTCTTAAAAATGAGATAATGACAATTTCCACACTTGAAGATATTTGAAGCTCTGGATACTTAAAGCTCTGGATGTACTCATGGGCAACCTGTTCTATCTGATTCTGCTTGAGCTGGGGGATGGACAAGATCACCTCCAGAAGTGCTTTCAATCTCAACAATTTTGCAAGTTTCTGAAAACGAAACCATAGCTGAGGCAAATATAGTTCTATCAATCCTCTTTCCTTTCTAACAAGTTTCTAATAATAATATGTTGTTGATGTTATTTTATTTTTAGTCTACATTCATGTTATCTCACACAAACTAAGTGGGAAGATATAAGACAGGAAGAAAAAATGAACAACATGAAGGGAATGATGAATATTTTCACTAAATTAATTTATGTGGCCTGCCATATTTGAAGAAAAAGAAGGGTGTAAGTTCTTTTGAGAATTGTGGTTTAACTTGGCATGTAGCTAAACATCACACAGCCATTCACTCACTCCCCATTCCCCCTTTCCATCCCAGATGGGATGAGGGAGAGAATTGGGAAAAAAAGACAACCAAACAACAACAACAACAAAAACAAAAACAAACAATTGCGGGTTGAGATAAAAACTACACACTAAGAAAGAAGAGGAAAATGGGAATAAATGCAATTATATATATGCATACTTAATACAGCCACAATGCAATTACTCTCTACCTACTGACCAGTCCACAGCAATAGATACAACTGCCTGCTGACCTGTGGCCTGCCAGTAATGCAAGTTCTTACCCCATTCCAACCAATATCCAGCAACCCTCAAGCAGTGTCTGTCCCATGTCCTGGCCTTCATCAATAAGAGAGCACTTCTCCAGCAGTGCAAGTCAATCTATATCCCCATTCCCCTTCAAACTTATTTTACAGGTCTTTGAATGAGCCCTGCTAATTCCTGTCCCAGAACCCTTTTGCCACTGTGAGATAAAGCTTTTCCACGTACTACTATCAGGTCTGGTGTTTTATAAAAGCAGCCATGATCAAAGAACCCAAAGCCCTGCATATAGCATCAGTTTTGTAGCTAGGCATTTATGGAATGGACTCTTCTGTTCCATCCCATGTCATCACCTGAAAATGAAGGGAGGGAAGAGAAAATAACTTGTGCCCTAGACCCTTCCACTAACTGTCCCACGGCCTTGAAGGCTTTCTTCATTCCCTTCAGACTATGAGATGTAGCTTCCTCCCCATCTGTGGAAGATCAGCAGAGGGTAATAGTCATGACCTTCCGAATGCCATATTGTATAGAATAACCCTTGGCCTAATTCTGACCACCTGTTCTGGCTCCACCCTCCCCTTGCAGTCATGCAAGGTGGTTCTTTTTCCCACTAAGTGGCCTGTCCTGGCTTGGCTGTGGACATGCTCCCATCACTAAGCAAAAGCTAAGACATCTCTGTTGAAACCAGTGAAAGCTAAAACCAAAGCAAGTGCTAAAAAGGACCAAAACAGACCAAAATAAAATAAAATAAAATAAAATTACCTAAATTTAAATTCAGGAAAAGTTTGGCTTTCTTGAGTTCCAAGGTGATATAGTCTCCTTGTTGTCCTTCTCCGTGGAAGATTACACCTTCACTTTCAGAGGTCTTAAATTTCAGAGAGATGACATCTTTCAGTGTTTTCATTTTCTTGTTCCTGAATCTGTATGGTAACACTACGTGGCCATCAAAATTGATAACATCAGCCCCTAATGAAAACAAAAAATAATAATAATAGATAACATTGTTGATGAGTGGTTATATATTCCAGTAGCTATCAGAAAAACAAATATGCCATAAACAGAATAAAAAGTTGTGCAAGTGCAGTATGCATTGCAAACACATTTTCTATTGACCAAGGATTATTCCTATAAAAAGTAGGAACCAGGAAGGGCAGAAGTTTTATTTATAGGATGTAAAAAAGCAGCATCAGAGGAAGAAACATTGCCACAGTACTAAATTTATTTTGTCTTCCCTTAAATGTAGTTGCTTTCCTACGCATTTTCTTAACTAGAGTTGACAACTTCTGAGTTATCATTAATTACTCATATTATACCTCTTAAAATCAAATATATGCATCCATAAAGACTGTAAACACTAAGACATGGAACTAAAGAAGCTAGGAGTTTTAAAATATTTTTCCTTGCCTTGTTTAGTTGTATATAGAAATTTTTGATAAAATTTAGCTTCAACTGATGTTGAGAAGAAAAAATCTATCATTTGGACCAAGCTTTTATCTAGGTTTGGTTTTATTCAAAATCGGGGAGGAAAACTGAGGGATGCAATGACTATCTTTTAAAGTTAATCCAATATTCATATAAAAGTTGCATAATGATACTATAAAATTTGACATATTCTTATTTTCATTTTTTCTTAAATATGAGACACAATTTTTCACAACTGTTTTGGATGCAAGGTCCAGAAGTAATGGCCACAGAATTTCATTGCAATGAACAATATACTTTAAAAATCATTCAGTAAAAGACTGCAAACATACAGATCTCTAAAAATTTATAGATTTGTTTAATAAAACCCTTTAAAAGCCACTTAACCTGTGACCAGTCACTAGTGCCCTAGCTATTATTTCTATTAGTATTTCCTCCTCACTACTCACAACTAATAATTAAAATTCTTTAAAAATAATTCTTTAAAATGTTGAGCTTTTTAAAGAAAAGAGTCTTCCCCACTTATATTCTACAGAAGCGTCCACTGTTATTGGCACAACATATTAGTATAATTCATTTCATGTTCTGAGTTTAAAAATAAATAAATAAATAAATAAATATTATAAATGCTTCAATTACATCTTTCTAATTTTTGCCTGCTTCTATTGTATACTTATTCTCTTGTTATGGCAAATAATTTCATGCATTTTGATACTTTAGCCAAAAACAGTGAACATGCTAACAGTGAAAAACATGCAGCCATGCTTTCTGTTTTGATAAAGGAATTTGAGAACATGTTTCAAGACTGCTGAAAATAATCTTTTTTCTTTCTTTCTTTTTGTGTATGTGTGTGTGTGTGTACTCATGACCCTATTTTCAGTTCACATAAATAAATTACCTGCAAATTTTTAAATGTAATGTGTAGAGTTACAATCAGATATTTAACTCAGAGCATTGATCCTGTCTCTTCATCAGAATTTGTAAGACCTCTCTTAGCAGAGACAAATATTCCTTGCTTCACCACCCCACCTTATTCATGTCATTGCTCTCTGACAGTACATAAATTTGTTAACAACAGTTACCAAGGATGAAGCACGGGATGAATAAAATTTCATCAAAAGTCTCTCACTAACACTTTGAGAACTCACTAGGAATTGCAACCATTATTATAAAATCAGACTGATGCATTGGTTTCACAAAAATGAAGTCAAATATCTTACTAGTTTTATGTTTGTTTTTTTTCCCCCCAATTTAAAAATTAAAAATTAAAATAAGTTTTGTTACTTACACACATAAACCAAATTATATATTTTACAAGAGATGCTCCAAAAATAATGCCTCCTGCTTTACTGTGTTGGCCCATGGTGACAGAGACAGACATTGATAGTGTGGTAGTAGAGGCTAAAACTTCCTGATCATATTCCATCACATTTTGTACGTGACAGACAGAAGCAGGGTGGTGGTCTGACAAAATAGCCTCTGACATGGAAGTGCATAAGAAGCAAAGGTGGATAACTCAATTCCTGCAGGTGGAAAATTGGCTCTCGTTGACGTTCACTGGTGATTACTCAATGCTTATGGACACCAAACAGTCCATCAGTGATGTGAACACGAGTTGGTAGCTGGTAGATTTCAGTAATTGTGACAGCTAGTCTCCTCTGCCGGTGCAGGTTTTTATAAGAATGACCTGTGGTCTCTTGTTCATCCTTGGTGAAAATACAGAGCTAATAGAGGTGATTTTGTTGAAAAAATAGTGTTATGAAGCTGAGAATTTGCTCTATCAAATAGTGTTATTATGCTCTTTATATCTGTTGTAGTTTCCATGGAGGCATTATTTTCAGTAACCTATGTATATGCAGCCCAAGACAATTCCTCTTTACTCAGTACAGACCAGGCAAACCAAATGTTTGGAACCCCAGGCACCAATCACTAATTCATAGGTCACTCTGAAAGTAATGCTTGCTATTTAGTTACATGCAAACCATAATAGGGGTGTTGATCGATGCTTAGCTAGACATGAACCAGCAGTATGCCCAGGTAGCCAAGAAGGCCAATGATACACTAGCTTGTACCAGAAGTAGTGCTGCCAGCAGGGAAATGATCATTCCTCTGTACTAAGTTATAGTGAGGCTGCATCACAAGTACTGTGTTCAGCTTTGGGCCCTTGACTAGAAGAAAGACATTGGAACCCTGGAGTTTGCCCAGAGAAGGGCAATTGAACTGGTGAGGGGTCTGGAGCACAAGTCTTATGAGGAGCACCTGACGGAACTGGGATTGTCAGTCTGCAAAAGAGGAGGCTCAGGCATAACATTTCTACGGCTACCTGAAAGAAAGTTGTGGCAAGGGTGGTGTCAGTCTCTTTCCCTTTGTGACTAGCAATAGGACTAGAGGGAATGGCTACAAGCTGTGACACAGGAAGTTCAGGTTGGATGTTAGGAAAAGCTTCATTTCTGAAAGATTGGTCAAGTGCTGGGAATGGCAAGTTAGATCAGAAAAAGGTAATACTTTCTTACTCTACTTGAAACAGTCACAGGCTCCACAAAATTCTTCCTGTGAGAAGTAAAAGAGATAAAGAAGACTGAGGGGACAGATTCTATAGTGCAAGTTTCCTCATGTCTCTCTAAGACATTGTTACTCTACATTCTACTGGAGTAAAAGGTACCTACAGAGCATTTTTATTTCATGTTAGTTTTGAACACAATTGATATAATAGCAGCTTAGTATCACCAAAATAGACATGTTACATCACTGTAAGGTTTTCAGACTCTTTCCAATTGCCTATATATATGTACAGATATATATTAACATGTAGATATTTTCATGGATCACCTCAACCTATCATGACTTCCACAGCACTGACTTTACATCCTGTGAAGGAGGTCAAAGGGAAGAATTTAATATTCTGCTGTTTGTAAAATCCCCTATGTAGAACATATCACCTTTCCCCTAAGCTCAGCTGGTATCTCTTTGTAACATCTGCTAAGTTACCCTGACTGTCAAGCATGTGACTCACAGCTGATCAAGGCATTGACTAGATTTTTGTGGGTTTGTGGGTTCGCAACATGTAGCTCGTGAAATACAAGTATCCTTTTCATACCTGGATCAGGGTCTCGGTCATGAAGGTATGTTCTTTTCATAATTAGTTTACATAAATTCATATCACACACTTTAACAGAATCGAGTAGAAGTATAACGTATTTCTAAAACATGGCCCTGAATATTATGTTTTGAAACTCATTCAATTAAAAAACAAACAGAACTAATCTTTGATTGAGTAGCTTTCTTTTATTCCTAGCTAAGCTGCCAGCATGTGCATTGGCCTATATAATAATTCACTATAATAATTCACATAAAGATTACATAGCAATTATGTTTAAGAGTCATTATGTGTAGAAAGGTGGTAATGACTTATGTTCCTTCTATAATGACCCTCAGCTATTTAATATCACAATAATAACCATGACGAGAAATGGTACTTAGACAGTAAAACATATTGTTCCTATAATTGAAGTGTAAATATATAATATTTTTCCATCCTTAGTCACTAAGATAACTACCATTAATAGGAAAGAGACGGTATATAAGTGTATACATATGTTTATATATTTATTTAGTGCACGAGAGAGACAAGAAAAGAGGAAGAGAGACAAAAATGTGGTAAGACAGGAAAAAAGTAACTGACAATATTGAAAATAAATATATGCATTTAAATAAGAAATATAAATCTGATTACTTTCAACCTGAATTCTCCACTGTTGGATTTCCTGAGATATGGATGATCCCTATTGACATGTTAAAAATACAACGCCACTTTCATCTGGCTAGGAAAATGTATTAGCCCTTAATCCAATATATTTCTCAGATGCCACATTTAAACAGTTTTCCTCTGAAGAACAGTAAATCAGAAAATCTTTAAGAATGTGTTAGAAATCTGATGTCAGAAGTGAGCCCAATTCCAAATCTCAAAGGAATTTAAGTTACCACCCTCAAGTTTTACTACCTGGAGTATTAGACTTGGGTAGGCTTGTGCAGTTATTTTTTGCCCTATACTTGTGTCTACTTGAAGAATTTGGTAGGTTTTGGTCAGTGAACCAAATCTGTAAAAGAGATTCCTTTTTGTATTTCAAAATAACTCATTTAATTAATTATAAACAACTTCAAATTAGACACAGACTCCAGAACTCCCCTATTTCCTCTTTTTTTCTGGTGACAGAAATGGAATTATATGTCATAGTTTTATGATTTTTGTTCTCAGTATTCCACATCATAACATCATGTAGTACACTGGGAGTTAAAGCGTTAGTGCTCCTGTCCCATGGATAGCAGATACTTCGGGATACCTGTCGCAGAAGAACTACATCTCCCAGAGGACTGCTCACTGTTCTGTTACCATTTCTGCTCAGTGGGAAAGATAAAAACCATTTGTGATCTCATGACCTCCCTTTTTTAGATTTTCTGGCTCATCTCTGCTCCCAGCCATATCACCTCAGCTTAATTGGAGTAAGACTTCCATTTTTCAGACACTCTCACTTTATTTATTAGCTTCAATTCTAATTATATTTTATTATATTGTATTATACTGTGTCATCTTGTGTTCTGATATCTTATTTGTTTCTCCTCAGATCATTGCCACTGTTCTGTTTTCAGGCCCATCTCCCTCCCTTTTCACCTTTTCCTTTTCCCAGGGCTTGGATCCTCAGGTTCCCCTGCCCCACTAGTCAATTACCTATGTCAGCGTCTGAAAAACATAGAAGTGCTCATTCACAAAAACTCAACAGTGATTTCATAACAGCTAATTTAGCTACTTTGATAAAGGTACTGCCTTGAATTACTGAAAAATTCCTGCTAAGAGCAGGTGGCAGTGAATTTACATTGGACAGAATAACAGTATACTTTCCAGAGAAACGCTTGTGAATATAGCTGAAATCAAACCAACAATATTATAGGAAATTTACCATTCACACATATTTCAAAATTGCCAATGGCCTCTACGCGATAAATTCCACGCACTTCTTACAAAACATTTCACTGGGATTAAAAATATAAAGGTTCTGTACTAATGATCACTGGCAATCTTAGGTGAAATTTTTCTCACTTTTTTCATTTACATTAACTCTATTTCATCTGACATACTTTTTAGATTAAAACATTTTTAGAGTGAGGATCTTCACTTGCAGCATTCTTTTCTTAGCATATTATGTGAGCCTTATGCCTGCTGTATGGGCACTAACACATACTAATTCTGTATGACTAAAATGTATTAACCATGAATCTATCCTTTAAAAGCATGTATCTTTCAAAAAAAATAAAATGCATCAAAGGGCCTCTGGCTGGGCTGCCATATTCCACACGTGTAAAGTATTTTATTGTTGTTATTAATCATGGGTACCAAAATATCATTATGAAAATTTAAGCACATAAACAATGTATTATCATCATATTGCTCTGATGGCCAAGAAGGCCAATGAGTTCATTGATTGGAGCATGGCCAGAAGGTCCAGGGAGGTGATCCTCCCCCTCTACTCTGCTCTGGTCAGGCCTCATCTGGAGTATTCTATCCAGTTATGGGCTGCCCAGTACAGAAAATGCAGGGATCTCCTGGAGAGAGTCCAGCAGAGGACCACAAGGGACCTGGAGCATCTCCCCTATGAGGAAAGGCTAAGTGACCTGTCTGTTCAGCCTTGAGAAAAGAAGACTGAGAGGGGATCTTATTAATGTCTATAAATATCTTAAGTGTTGGAGTCAAAGGGACGTGGCCAACCTCTTTCCATCAGTCCATGGGGACAGAACAAGGGGAAACAGCCATAAAGTTGAGCATAGGAAGTTCTGAACCAATAAGAGAAATATGAGGGTGACAGAACACTGGAGCAGGTTGCCCAGAGGAGCTCTAGATTCTCCTTCTCTGGTGATAATCAATATCTGCCTGGACACACCTCTGTATAGCCTGCTGTAGTGAGCCTGCTTTGGCAGGGGGTTGGACTCAGTGATCTCTAGAGGTTCCTTCCAACCGCTGTGATTCTGTGATATTTTGACAAATTGAAATTTTTCCCTCCTCAACATGGGGTACCACTCAAAATCATAACAAGAAAATATCATATTTTGATATTATTAATGATTAATGACTAATTGCCTACACAGAAATTACTTCAAAAGATTCTAATCTATTTTTTCCAGGAAATCCAGGTAATGTCAGGATGACAACACATCAAATTTGCCACTGGATTCTTTGCAGTTTGAATCACAGTAACACTAAATTAGCCGATCTGATGTTGGAGATACATTACTACATCTCCTTCCACCATTAAAAACTGAGGAAGATATGTCCCAGCACATCAGCCAAAGAAAATGTCCTTTTTTAAGTTTTCTCACAATGGGGGAAGAGCCAAAGGTAATGTGTTTGAATGTTGCCTTTAGGTATGACGGTTCATTTGTGAGGACATGGGCACCTCACTGGCTTGAAATCTGCTGCAGTTTGACTGACATTCCCTTTATTATTTTTTTCAAAAGGCAATATATTAGCCATAAGGTGGATGGGACAGGAAAATACCACATCAGATATAGATGCATTTTGCAGATACTGTGATGAATACTTCTTCCCATTTGAGAAGAATATCATGAAGAAAAATTTAAGTTCCCATTGCCTGATTTATTTTCACTGTATTTAATATGAATATTGTTGTACATCTTGATGAATTCAACTTGAAAAAGAAAAAAATTACCTTTGCCACAGTGTTTGAAAATTGTTTGTATTTCTTTCTATTGGATAAAATGTATACACAATATTGCAGTATCAAAGTAGTAAAGGCAAAAATTTTATTCATATATTTTAGAAACCTGCCAGAAATCCTCAAAATAAATTTGTGAGGAGATATTCCCTAAGATGGTGAGAATGCTGTGCTAAGTTCTGAGTGCAATATCCACTGGAGGTGCACCAACAGCACTCGGCACATTCCAGTGTTTCTATGAATCTCAAAGAACAGGATTTTCCTTATTTTTTTTTTCCTATTGAGTCCTATTTCACTGTTGTTACTATAATGCGGTATACTATTAAGACCCTTATTTTTTCTAGCTTTTGTTCAGATTTGTCTCTAAAAGTGGCTTTAGAAAATCAGTTAAGATGAATGACATGAGATTCACTTGGTCTGAAAAACTCTACTTGTTAGGGAGTTAGCAAAAATAAATAAATAAATAAATAAATAAATAAATAATAATAATAAATCCATGGGATCATGTTTTTTTTTTTCCATAATACAGTAATTTATTTTCCTGAACAGTTAATTTTTATTACTTTTTCCCAATCATAAAATCTCTGAGATTGTTTATTGTATTAATACTTTATAAAAACAGGAGTATTTTGTCCTAAGAACCTAATACATGGTTCATGCTTTCTTCTCTTTGAAGTAAGTTTATTCAAATGGCTTAATTAAAATAAAAATAAAAATTAAAACAAGGAAAAGAAGATGGTGCTGAAGGTTTGTTAAATCCTGAGACTGAACATGTAGTTCAAAGACAGCTAAAAATATCTTCAGGATGCAATTCAAACTGCTTTGTTTTCATTTTCTTGAAGTTACGTTATCATGAAAATTATATTCCTCAGGAAGGGATGGGCAACATCAGAAGAGTACAAAGAAGTTGTGAGGATATCCAGGGAGAAAATTAGAATGCAAAAGCCCAGCTTGAACTCAACCTGGCCTTTGGGGTAAAAGAAAACAGAAAACTTTTTTACAAATATATTAACAGAAGAGGACTAAGGAGAATCTCCATGCTTTATTGGATGTGCTGGGAAATGTGACAACTGAGGATAAGGAAAGGCTGATGTTCTCAATACCTTCTTTACACCTGTCTTTAACAGTCAGACCAGTTATCCTCAGGGTACTCCCTCCCTGACCTGGAAGTGTCAGAGACAGAGTGGAATATATCCCATATGATTTAGGTGGAAACAGAGACCTACTGCTCCACAGTGACTAGTCCTTGAGGTCAGATAGGATCCACTCAAAGGTGCTGAGGGAGCTGGTGGAGGTGACAGCCAAACTGCTTTCCACCATCTATCCGTGGTCCTGGTCAACTGAACAGGTTCCAGAGGATTGGAGGCTAGACAGCATGACTCCCATCTACAAGAAGGGTCATAAGGAGGATTCAGGGAACTTCAGGCGTCTCAGCCTTACCTTGGTACCAGGAAAGTTTATGGAGCTGACCACTGTGAGGGAGATCACATGGCATGTGTGGAACAACCAGAGGATCAGGCTCAGCCAGCACAGGTTCATGAAAGGCAGATAGTGCTTGACCAACCTGATCTATCACCTAGTGGCCAGAAGACTTCCCTGCAACTGTGTATGTATTTTTTCTTCATTATGAAACCCAGCATCTGATTTTGCCTCTCAATGGGAAGAATAAAATTATGCTCTGAATCCAGGTACAGTAAGTAAATGAGTTTACTTGAAAACAAGTAGCCTTTGTTTTTACTATTTATTAAAAAATAAATTGCAAGAGATTCAGGTCAATAAAAAAGGACAAAACTGACTCTCACGTGGTAAACAGACTAAACAGATCTCAATTCTTATTAAATTTCTGAACTTACTTCTATGGAAAAAAAAAAACAAAACAGCAAAGCAAGAAGTTGTACCATCTCATAAAACATTTTATTCCGTGAATAAGTGAACCATGTAATGGACAAATCTATCTATAAATACTTTAAGTGTACAGACTAGATAGAGCCCTTGACTAAATATTTACTTCCAAATGAAAACAGAAAGATGCACAGTTGATCTATGAAATATTCAGTATTTCTCATTTTGAGCAGATATCACTAAGTTTAATCTGATGCTGTGTAATCTTTCAAAAAATGTCTTTTAATGCTTTAATGCTCTAAGAAAGCTCATTACTAAAGGCCAATTTTTTCTTCCTAATTCCTAATTCTTTCTTCATATAATTATTCTTAAATGTCTATTAGTCACTTCTTATACCTGGTGAGCTCATATTCAGATTGAACATTCAAAAGGAGCTGCATACACACTGAATAAGAAATATGCAGCAGAAATAGTTTTAAGGTGCTGTAAGAAACTAAATCTCACACATTAAAAATCTTGATGTTATCATTCAAATTTATATAGTTAACTCTTAAAAGAAATGTGTGCAAGACTGATTCTGGTTCTGACTGGGTCAAACACACATTTATTCTGGTGAATAACCTCACTTTTGTCTAAGTTGCAAAAACATGTTTCATTAAAGACCACCTTTAATGCATGTATAACCTTTGCTTTCATTGTCAAATGTAAGGATCTGATACTACACTGGTATCACTTGCCACTCCATTTACAGTGAATTTAAGTAAACTCAGTTTTTACTTTTTTTCTGACCTGAGACAGGAAAAAAGGCTTTGACTTTCAAATGATTTTCCTCATTCTGTTTATCAGGCTGTAATTTGGATGGTACCTCCCTGGCAAACCTATTCATAATTTTTAGTAATCTATAACAATTTAAGGTTTGCTGCTGTTGCAAAATTTAAGACTTTCAAATTCCGTAGTTGCCAGAGTAGTTCTGGAAAGCCTTTCTTTAGCAGTAATTGTTTACATGGCATCTCAACTGTGCTGATTAGCTTTTCCTCACCTATGAACTGTAACATTTGTTTCAGGCTTCATGAGTAGTCAGTACCATCAGCCCAGTCTCCTTGGTTCTCAATTGCTTTCCATCTCTGAAAGCTGAAGGAAGCCAGGAAAAAAATAATTTCTTTTCAAGAAGAGTATGAGGAACACCTTCATATCCAGTAAACAAGAATTAGCATATATACATAAGAGAGAACTTCTGAAGGAAATGTCATCTATTTTATTTTGTTGGTCCACAGAGTCAGAAGCAGATGCTGGTGATATGACAGTACAAGCTAAATCTTCCCACCGTATTCTGTTCTATTTTGGTGCCATGCAGCAGATGGCAGCAGAGGCGCAGCCCAACAGAATGGCATCTGACATGGTGTACAGTTGATTTCCTCCACGTAGAAAAAGCTGCATCCATTGACATTCATCAGTGCTTACTAGATGTTTGCAGAGACCAAACAGTGGATATTAGCACAAAGGTGGAGGTTGTGGAGGAGTGGCAACAGCAACAAGAAAATCAAGCCACGTTCCAGACAGCCATGACAAGTATACAAGTGCAGCGTGCAGATTCTCATTCATTGCTGGTGAAAATGCACAACTAATGGTGATGACTACGTCGAAAAGAGCTTTTTGTATCTATGAATATGCTCCATGCAATAGTGCTGTCATGTTTTTTCTGTCTGTTGTAGTTATGTATTACCTACATACATAACATACTTAAAATACTTACATACATACTTAAAATGTGAGGATAGCAATACTTATAGAAATTGAAATATTTTATATCTGTGATTTCAGTTCTTCATCCACCCCCACTGTTTTACTTTTTCTAGCCTAGTGTGGTTAATTCTGTAAGTTTTTTAGCTCTGAAATACAGTCACTAGAATAAATAATAAAAAAAACCAAAAATCACATTTTTTTCCTCAACATTTTTTGAAGTGACCGTCTCAAAAGTTACATGCTCTTCTAAGAGCCTGTGAAGAGCAGAAAACAGTCCTACATCATCTGAAGTCCCATCAGGAATGCAGTTTTACTCACAAAGATTAATTTTTGAAGCCAATTGTCTTTTTTGCATTTCCAGATCTTTAAATTAGGAAGTATCCTCAGAAGCCTCTTGTTCAAGAAATTAAAAGAAAGAACTCTTTCTATATCAAACATCTCTGAGGCTTGTTGCAGGTTGAAGGGTCTATTGTGTGACAGAAGCTTTCTATTCCACCTCCCTCTATTCCCTCCAACTTTTCTCCTGACAAAGGGAAAAACAGCTGGGCCTAGATGACCTGTCCAAGGCAAGTGGCAGGACTGTTCCTGTGCTTCACTAACCTTATCATAAAAATTTCATCTTATATCCAGGCTAAATCTCCCCTCTTTTACTTTGAAACAAATTTCACTTTTCCTATCACAACAGACTCTGATAAAGAGACTGTTCTTTCTTTTAGCTTCACTATAGACACTGAAAGACTACTATCAGGTTTCACTATAGACACTGAAAGACTACTATCAGGTTTCTCCAGAACCTTCTCTTCTCCTGGCTGAACAGCCCCAGAATTTCAGCCTGTCCTTTTAGGGCAGGTGTTCCATCTGTTGAATCATTTTTGTGGCCCTCCTCTGGACATCATCCAACAGGTCCCTGCCTCTTCTATATGGAGGACTCCACATCTGATTGCAGCACTTCAGGTGAAGTGTCAGCAGTGCAGATTTAAGGGGAAGGATCTTCTCCCTTTACATGATGGCCATGTTTGTTTTGTAGCCCTAGATGTGATTAGTTTTCTGGGCTGTGAGGACACATTGCTGGCTCATGTCCAGTTGGCCATCCACCAGTACCCACAAGTCCTTTTCGGCAAGGTTGTGCTCTATGTTTCATCCTCCAGCTTGTATTCAGTTGCCAAGATCCAGGTGCAAGACCTTGCATCTCACTTTAACATGTGAAGAACAAAATATTTTATGTCATTATTTGAAAGTATAAGTACATATCCTTCGTATCTCTACATGAAGTTGAAAACTGCTGACAGACTTCAATATAATGAAGCACTGTTGTACAAATAGATATTTCATAATAAACACATTACAGTTCCTAATAAAAACATCAGCTGGAGTCAGTGAAGGCCTCTGAAGTATGTATTTCAAAATAGGAATCTTCTCCCCACATTTGATTATCTCGACTGCTTTTTTACAAAATCCTACACTTGAAAACTTCATTGATCACTATTTAATGGAAAAAAGATAATGGAAATAAAAATTTTAGTAACTAAATGTATAAGACACTAAACATGCAACTTTGCCCCCAAAATCCTACTCTGAATATGTTATTTTCTTCGTGACAGCTTATCTGATCTTGTATTTTGGATTTGTTACTAAAACAAAATAAATAACAAGTATTTTTACAGTTACAGATCTCATCGTGCATAGTTACAAGTCTTTTTTTTTTTTTTTTACATTCTGCACTGACACTCCTCCTTTTCAAAAAAGAGCATTTTAAAACTCAGATTTCAAACTGATATGAAGCTGATGTTTTTAAGCAAAAAAAAAAAACAAACCACTATTTTGTAATTGTTAAATTTGATAGAAATTTTTCATTTCTGTGCCTTAAGGCAGATACAGTTCAAATGTTGTGTTTTCTTCTTGTGGGATTCTTTGCCAAAATCATGTTTCTTTTTATGCTCCTCTGCTTATCTGAGCCTCTGCATAACAGATTGATTGACCACAGTGCCTTAGATGTGTCTGACTAGAAATCAGAGCCTAAGGAAAGAGAACACCTAAATTACATTTCCCAAAATTGCTTAAAAAGGAATTATGATTTTTCTTTTTCTTATCTCAGAGAGGAAAGAATAAATGTGTGCATATTTTCAATTTTTCTTTTAATTGCTTTTGTCTGTCCCTTCTTTTTAATGAACTGTTGCAAATTCCCAAAGAAATCAGACATAATACTTATTGCACCAAAAGGCCATTATTTCCCCACAGAATATAGATTCACTGGAAAGTTTTCTATCACGTTTACTTGCAAGAAAGAATAAATGCAATGGTAACAAAAGGATGTTGTTTTTATTTTTCAAGATACTATGAAAAATTTGCAAGATGCTTATGACAGAGAGGGAAGTAGAAATTTGCACAGATAAAAATTCAGGCTGTTTAAAGAAAGGGCTATATCAGTACCAAATAATCAAAAATATTACAAGTTACTGCTGTTGCTACTAAAGTTCTGCTCAGTCTGAGATTTCACATTATTGGGAACTGAGCAAAAAAATTAATTCAGCAAAGCTTGAGAGAAACCAAACTATTTTTAGGACAGAGAAGTAATCCTACTTCAAGGAGATAGATGGAGTGAACTGTTATTCACTGCAAAAAGTAGAAAAAGATGCAGTACTGAAATATGCAGGGCTGTAAGAACTCTTCTGTTAACTTTATGTTGCAGCAACTGAGGACTTCTCCATTCACTGATGGACTAAAACCTTTTTTTTAAAAAAAAAATCTATTGTGACTCTGAGTATTATAACGTTATGAAGTCTGACACTCCCAGTACCTACTGTCTTCAATCCTTTTTTGTTTTGTTTTGTTGTTTTTTTTTTTAAGAACACTGCTTTTGTTTTACTTCCTGAACTTTCTAATTATTTCCTAATATTCAAAATTTAATATGGCATCCTCACATTGCTACTCACCTATTGTTCCAACTTTTTATTTTTAAAGAAAATCTGTAAGAAAACAACAACAAAAAACAAACAAACAAATAAATAAATAACAAAATAAGAACCACCACTTATTTCTTTTCACCAGTGTAGGCACTACTGGTACGTTTCTGAGTTCTTTGGACTGCTTTCTTCCAGCACCAAAGCTGCTATTTTTACAGTAGCATCAGTACCGTTCTGAATTTTAGAATAGATTGTTCTGTAATAGCAGTAACTTTCAAGTGTATGTGCTCATATAGTAAAAAGAACCATTTAGTAAAAAACAGAAAGCAATTCTTACTCTAAGTAATAAACTTTAATTCATCTTTTAAGGAGCATCTCTGTCATTGGAAACATCATAAATTTGTAAGAATTGGAAGGGACCTTTAGAGATCATCTTGTCCAACTGCCCTGGACTCCCAACTGCCCAACTTCTCTACAGTGGGTGGGGCAGGAAAGTTTCCAGGTGGGTTTTGAAGGAGATTCCACATCTTCTCCATAAACTTTCTGCATTTTTTCTAAGCAAATGAAATAAACTGTTTAACAATACCAGTCTTTAAACAATTTACCACAAGACAAAAAAATATACCACCTCATTGGCAAATGAGAGTTATATCCAGAATTTTCTATTCTTTCTTTTACAGGCTTTATATACACCAGCTCAGTATCAGACTTATGCTTGGATCATACAGTACAAGCTGGAATATAAATTATATTTTAAATTGGAGTTGGCATTTTCAAAGTTCATATTAACCTCAGCAAGGGAAAACAGACATCTTTTTTGCTTCTTTTAGATGTGCCATACATCTTTACAGCATGATGTACAGGCCTGGTTTGTAGCCTGCTTTTGCTCAAGGGATGTGTGAAAGTATGGTATCACAGTTTTTACTTAATACTGTAATACTAATTTCACATTGCCTAAAGTACTAATGGTAAAAATATCAGTGAACTCAAAGAAATGTCTTAGCTAGTGTCTGTCTTTATCGTATATAAGAATTCAAGCCTTTTTCATTGCACTTCAAGCAGTAAAACAGAAAAAATGAAAGAATAAAGCAATATAGAATGCACAGCTTGAAAGAAAAACTGGTTTGTACTTTGAAATGAAAAGAAACTTAATGGTCTTCCAAGCCCATCTCAGCTAAGAGAACGAGCAGAAACATTTTGCTGAATTGCTGTATGGGAGCTGCTGAATCACAGCCTGAACCTTTGATTAGCTATCTGAGGCAAGCAGTATGTCAGCCCTGGGAGCACAGGTGAAAGCAGTTCACCTGTGCTGCAGGAAGGGGTGGAGCCAGGCTCCACCTCTCCTAGACCCATTTAAGTGCTGACTGCCAGGGAGGAAGGATCTCTTTTGAGAGATCCACTCCTTTGAAGACCTTTACGGCAAGCCCTCTGCACGGGTAAGCATTCCACCTATTTTCTCTTTGTCTTTGTTACCCTTGTGCCTATCTCTTTATTGGTTTATTTTTGATTATACATCTATTTGACTGTACTTTTCAATTATATTATTTTTTCCTTGATTGTACAATTGCCTAAATAAGCAATTGCATAGCTCTTATCCCAGTTGAGACAAAGCAAGGTTAACTTTTTATCCCTAGCCTTGAAGTTTCATTGCTCCAAGATATTTTTCACAAGAAAATTGAACAGGATGACACTAGAACTGATCAAATATAATAAAATAAATATTACAATCTTTGGTGCAATTCACAGGGCATTTACAGATCACTGAGGGTAAGCTGAGGGTAAATGGTATTGGAGGTTTTTCTTTTTCCTCTCTTTTTTTCCTTCATTATGTCTACCAGAAAAAGATCCCTCTAAAAAAAAAACAAAATCAAACATCAAAACAACCGAAACAAAACACACCATGAAGCTGTTTAACCTCTGTGTTGGGAACCTGAAGGTCTCTGACTGAAGAATGATCCAGAATGGAACAAAATATTCTGACAGCTTTAAGGAAACTGATATTTGTGGCTGTAGCTGCAAATATTTTGTTTTGCAGAGAGAAGACCTTGGTAGTTTATCTTCTTTCTGGAAAGACTTGTATTGCAAGCAGGTGCTCCTCTTGGGCTCTGTATGATGCATTGGCCATGCAGGTATGGCATGGAAGTGGAAATAACCCTGCAGAGCCTGGGGAGAGTAAAAGCAGCAGAGAAGCTGTGGTGGGAGAGAGAGGAAGAGTGCACCTTGAAGCAGGGGATGCCCTGCTGGCATTACCTATCAAATCCACTGCCATAATGTTTCTTCTCTTTCTTTTTCAGCTCTTTACAATCTCTCAAAGGTCATTAAGTAAGAGTACACCAGCTTAGTGAGTTTCTGCTTCCCTTATGGAGATTATATAAAATAAATGCCTGGGTGTGTACAATGACTAAAACTCATAACCCTCTGCTGCTTTCAGATCCAAACATACCCTGAAACAACCTCTATGAAGGATTTATACCCTGGTATGAATTAGTCAAAATATTGTCAACAAGTTGAGGGAGGTAATCCTTACTCATCATTCAGCTGTGTCCAGTCCTGGTCTCTGCCAGCATGAGAGAGACCAAAGGCTACAAATATGATGAAGAGATTGGAGCCCATTTCCTCTGAGGGAAGGTTGAGAGAGTTGGAAACACTCAGAGCAACCTTACCAATGTGTGCAATTACCTGAAGGGAGGATGTGAAGATGATGGAGCCAGGCTCTACTCAGTGATGCCCAGTGACAAAACAAGAAGTAATGGGCAGAAAGTAAAACAGAGGAGGTTCCCTCTATTTCTGGAAATGTTCTCATGGTAAAAGTGATCAAGCACTGGCACAGGTTGCCCAGAGAGACTGCAGAATATATCTTTAGAAATATATATATTTAATAAAAACACCTATGGTGATCCGCAATTATATTGCAATGGCTCTGCATAACCAGGTTACCTCCAGCGGTTCCTTCTAACCTCAAATGTTTTGTGATTTTGTGATTTCCATTATTTGGAGAAAATGCAGAAGGGTGTGGCTAGGCAACAAAAGGTAAACTGTTCTGGATACATATGGGAGCCAAAGCCTTTCACAGTTTATCAAATACACTACAGAATTTCTGCTAAGAATGCCTCATGTGAAAGAATTCTAGTCTGCCTTTATGTAAGGGAATTAAATGTTTTTTTTGTCTTAATAAGAAAGGCTGAGCAAGTTTCTCCAGTAACATCTAATTCAGAGCTCCTGAATATATATACAAAAGAAAATAAGAAATGTGATTAGATACATGGATACAAGAAAACAGAGAAGAGGATACAATTTACTCTACATTTAACATACTGTTTTCAAATTGCATTACATCTGAAGAGAAAAACAACTGATCATAGTACCTTATGTACTGTACGCAAAAGTTAGAGAAAAAAGACAGAACCTTAGAGAGCTTTAAAAAAGTTTTAAATATTTCTTTTTATAAGTGCTCTGCTTCTGATTTCATAAGCTCTCTATACTTAATTGGCAACAAATTTGATTTTGTTGCCAATCTTAATTGCCAATAAATCTGATCTGATTTGTATTACATATGATTTTGAAAATAAAACATTCAGAAATCTAAAAAATTAAATATTTATTCCTCACTGTTAGTTTGTATAAGGGTTTCACCATTATGTATAAGACAGACAACAGATGTAGTTGGTGTTTGTTTGAAGTTCAACTATTTGAATTATATTTACACCCACTTAGTGTGAAATATTCCAGAGTTTTGTGCTTTATTCACTTTGGGATGCTAATCTTACAGGAGCATGCTGGTCATATGGTTTTCTTGAGAAAGAGATGATCGCTCTCAGAAACAGGTATCTGGTAGGTACAATGACTGCACAGTCAGCTTTGTTCCTCCGGAAGGAAGTCAGACAACATACGTAATAGATCTAACTCTAATAATTATATGGTTACCACTTCTATCTTCATGGTTAAAGCATGACAATATGTTATATAGTAGCACTGATAAATCATACCTGTTTCAAGTTACAGCTTCAGTGAGCTTTCATTACAGTTTACAAGAGAAAAAAAGAAAAGAAAAAATAGAAGGAAACTACAGATGAGACTGTAAACGGTGATCATAAATATCGATCAAGAGCTCCACCTGAACAGCAAGATGTATAATATGTATGGTTTTATTTTTGTGGTTGTGAGACAGTAGTTTTCATGTCCATAACAGAGGTACAGCAATTCTCAGAATCCACTACTACCAGCATTAATGCATTTCTGTGAAGCGTTTGCATTAGTGCAGTTTGAGACACAAGTATGCTGGAACTGTTCTAGATATTGAACTTAACTTTAAAACTAAAAAGGTGCATTTTTTTTTCCAGTAGAATAATTTGATTTGGAAGGGACCATTAAAGGCCATCTAGTCTAACTCCTCTGCAATGAACAGGAACATCTACAGTTAGCTCAGGTTGATCAAAGCCTCATCTAGCCTGACCTTAAATGTCTCCAGAGATAAGGCATTCACCACATCTCTGAGCAACATGTTCCAGTACGTCATTACCCCTATAGTAAAAAATCATCATCATAATAAAAATATATATATTTCTTATATTGAATCTAAATCTCTCCTATTTCAATTTGAGGCTATTTTCCCTCATCCTATCACAACAAACTCTGCTAAAAAGTATGTCCCCTTCTCCTTTACATACTTTACATAAAGGCTGCCATTAGGTCAAATTTGAAGGCTTTTCTACACCAAGCTGACCAGCCACACAGCTCTCAGCCTGCCCTTGTGGGTAGGTGTTCAGCCCCTCAGCCCTCTCCTGGAAGTGTTCCAACAAGTCCGTGACTCTCCTGAACTGATGACTCCATGTCTGGACACAGTACTCTGGGTGAAGTCTCACCAGCATGGAGTAGAGGGGATCATCTCCCTCAGCATGATGGACATGCTTCTTTGAATGCAAACAAGGATATGGTTGGTTTTTCAGGCCATGAGGGCACATTGCTGGCTTATGTTCCAGCTGGCAATCTACCAGTACCCTCAAGTCCTTTTTGATAGTGCTGTACTTCAACTGCACATCCCTGTATTAACAGTGAAGGTTGCTGTGACAAGTAGCAAGACTTCGTATTTGATTTTGACGTCTTCATCAAAAAGCCTTTCGTCAAGCCTGTTGAGGTCCCTCTGGATGGCATCCTCTCCCTCAGGTATGTCAAACTTATCACACAGCAGATCCCATTGTCAATACCACTGATAAAGTTATTGAACAGCACCTGTCTGAATACTCACTCCTGTCACTGATCTCCAACGTAACATTTTAAGGACACCCTTCTGCAAGTGCAAGAGCTCTCTGTCCTCCAGCAGAAGAAATCAAGCAGAGGAAACAGGTAACCAGCATGGCTGAGAAAGGACCCCTCCCTTAAACTGAGGGAAAGGGGGGAAACGTACATGGAGTGGAAGTAGGGTTGCATAGCCTGGGAAGAATAGCAGGATATTGTTTGCATGTGTAGAGAAAAAAATCATGAATGCCAAGGCACAGATAGAGCTGAATTTAACAAGGGATGTAAAAAGAAATAATAAGAAGGGGTTCTACGGGCACATAGGCAGGAGGAGACAGACCAAGGAGAGTGCTTTGCCACAATCTTCACGGGTGGTCAGGCTTCCCATGCCTGTGAGGGCCCTGCACCTCTACATGTGGGTGAAAGGAGTGGATTTGTTGTATAACAGTGGAACAAATCCAACACCTCCTTGTGAAACTGAATGTATATAAGTCCATAGGGCTGGATGATATGCATAGGGTTCTAAGAGACATGGCTGATGTAGTTGCTGAGCGGTGTTCCATCATATTTGAAAAAATCATGGCTGTTGGGTAAAATCCCCAGTGACTGGAGAAAGGGAAACACTACTCCCATTTTTATGTAAGGGAGAGAGAGTGACCCAGGGAACTACACATTGGTGATCCTCACCTCTGTACCTGGTAAGATAATGGAGCAGATCCTCCTAGGAACCATGCTCAGGCACCTACAAGATAAAGAGGTGATCAGAGACAGCCAGTATGGCTTCACCAAGGACACATATTGCCTGTCCAGTCTGGTGGCCTTCTATGATGGAGTGACGGCATCACTGGACAGAGGAAGGGTGATGGATGTCATCTACCTGGACTTCTGCAAAGCCTTTGACATGGTCCCTCATCACATCCCTGTCTCAAAATTGGAGGGGTATGGATTTGAAAAAGGAATTTTCCAGTGGATTAAGAAGTGGTTGGCTGGACATCGTCGGTGGTTCTGTGTCAGGTTGAAGGCCAGTTACAAGTGGTGTCCCACAAGGGTCAGTCTTGGGACTGGGGCTCTTCAACATCTTTGTCAATGACCTAGCCAATGGCATCAAATGCATCCTCAGCAAGTTTGCAGAGGACATCAAGCTGAGTGGTGCAGTCGATACACTGGAGGGAAAGGAAACCATCCAGAGGGCCCAGAACAGGCTGGAGAAGTCAGCCCCTGAGAACCTAATGAAGTTGCACTCAAGCTGGGACAACTCCAGGTATTTATAAGAACAAGAGGAAGACCACCTTGGGAGCAGCCCTGCAAAGAAGGACTTGGGGGTCCTGGCAGATGAGAAGCGAGGCATGAACCATCAGTGTACATTTGCAGCCCAGAGGACCAACTATGTTCTGGGCTGCATTAAAAGAGGAGAATCTAGCAGGGAGAGGGAGGGGATTGTTCCCCTCTACTCAGCTCTTGTGAGGCCCCATCTGGAGTACTGCATCCAGGCCTGGGGTCCTCAGCACAAGAAAGACACAGAGCTCTTGGAACAGATCCAGAGAGAGCTGCTAAGATGATCAGAAGGCTAGAGCACATCTCATATGAAGTAAGGCTGAATGAACCGGGCTTGTTTAACCTGGAGAAGGGAAAGCTCTGGAAGATCTCATTGTGGCCTTCAAATACTTGAAGGGAACTTATAAACAGGAGGGGAAAGACTGTTTACATGGGCATATAGTGATAGAACAAAAGGGAATGGTCTTAAACTGAGAGAGGAGAGATTTAGGTTAGAGATTAGGAGGAAGCTTTTCACTCAGATGGTGGAGACACACTCAAACAGGTTGCCCAAGGAGGTTGTGGATGCCCCACCCCGGAGGCATTCAACGCCAGGCTGGATGTGGCTCTGGGCAGCCTGGTCTGGTGGTTGGCAACCCTACCCATGACAGAGGGGTTGAAACTACATGATCATTATGGTCCTTTTCAACCCAGGCCAGTCCATGATTATATGTAAGCAATGCTCAACTTTAATCCCAAATGCAACACCATATGAGCTTCTAGGAAATAATAAATTATAAACCCTCCCCCCCCCCATTTTCAGAGAAGGGATCCTGTTGCCCCTTCACTATAGACAATTTTAGTGAGGTTTGAACAGTCCCTACTTTCAGCATTCTTCATTCTTCCCCCCCTCACTCCCTTTTCAAGCTTTTCTCCCCTTTGATTTTTCCTTTTCAAATTTCTTTTTAAGAATTCTTCCTACTTTCCTTTCCTCTTCAGGAAAATTCTTTTTATTAAAGGCCTATCAAGATATTATTTTAGATATCTAGATATTTTTTTAGATATTATTATTTTTTTCCCTTTGGTTAGGAATAATCTTTTCTATAAATAGTCATAAGCATTTTCAGCATCACAGTGCATGCATAAGCTTGTTCAGTCAAGAATCAGGTGATAGGACCAGCCGTATCTATATTAACAGATAATTAATCTGCTTCCTATAGTAACTTTGGATGGAGTAATTTCTAGCTTTCTTCCGATGTTTTTATTTTGGTAGTTAGTAATCTATCATTATATTGCTATTATTTTTGTCCGTATTTCCTATGACAAAAGTTCACTAAAAATGGAAATTTTTCTAATTAAGAACTGATCAGCAGTCTCTTCAGATAGAATTTGAACAACAACTCCACTGCTTCTTTCCTGAGAGTCAATACAGTTTAGAACTTGCTAATCCTGACTGCATCTTTCACTAATGTTTGAGTTCAAAAAGCTGAATCTTGAGGGAAAAAGAAAAATAAGGAATACCTGAAAGCTTATGGTAACAAACTGATACACTCTGAAACAGCAATGATAGAATATACTGAATAAATGTATCTCTTGATGACACAACTTATTAGAAAACTATGTTAAAAAAACTATTTTAAGTTTATGATTTTTACTATTGTGCTTGCTTCAAGCTGTGAACTACTACTCTCCCCTTAAAAATCAAGGGAAATTGCACGTAGGTATTTATAAGGATTCTTTTTAATGCTAATGTGTGAAGATTGTGCAGAAGCATACATTAGATATGATCCCACTGATTCTTTGACTCACAACTGTCAATTAAAATTTGAGAAAATAGAAGGATACATTGTATATAAGCCAGCTTCTTATGTGCCTCAAAATTGAATAACAGATTTCTTACTGTAGAGAAATTACCTGTTTATATACTTTATTTGCTTATTTGTTTTTGATAAAACACAATCAGGATATGTTTTGGGCTTTTAAGAGGAAAAGTAAATTTACAAGTAAAAAAAAAGAAAACACTGTATAATGTAAAAGCTAAAAGCAAATTTAGTAGTTTTAGACTTCTCTCCCATAGATTGGTATAAAGTTTTTAAATTATCAGAAAAAGTCTGGAAATTAAAAAACATTCCAAATTCCAAAAAATATGCCAGTATTATTCCAGAGGGATGCTTTTTCCAGGGTTTACTGGAATCTTAACTGGACAAAGTATTTTCCCTTCAGCTCAAACTAGCAGTGTGCTCTGGTGGCCAGGCAGGGTCCTGTCCACCTCTCCCCAGATGGCCACCTCAGTCTTGGCACTGAACTATCCATACCGTAAATTTACCACTAGCTGGGAGAGTCCCAACTCCAGTACCACCTTGCAGGCTCACATGGCCATTCCTGCTAATTTTTTTGACAACAAAAGCTCCTATGAGACCATCCTTCCTGTCTCCATCCTTTTCCCTTGCCAAGATCTGTTATCTCTTCTTCCCCAAGTCCAGAGGAATAGGGGAAATCAGAGACTGGCATTCTCTGAGCTGCTGTACCAGGACAACAGGAGGAGTCCAGCAGTCAGACCTGAGCTGACTGGAACCCTGAGAATGTGTCAAAATAGTTACTTATGTGGAGAAGCAGAAGACTTTGGATCGAACATGAAGAAGCCAGAAATTCAGCATGAAGGTCATCTTTTCAAGATTATGCATATTGAACAATTGATTCAATAAATAAGAAATGAATAATACTTAAGAAAACGAACTCACAAAAATAACCAAAACAACACATTTCTCTCTATATATTTTTCCCCCCCTTTTGGACCTTGAGAATCTGCATGTGGATTCTTAAGTCCCTGCCTGGTCTCCCTGGCATGAAAAAGATGTTGCCACATGGGGCAAGAGCTCAGCCAGGGTGTCAGGGCTGATGAGAGTCCAGGGCACCCAGCAATCCCAGCAAAGGCTGAGGGAATGCCTACAATCACTGTTGAAAAAAGAAAGTGAGTGTTACCTACAGATGCTTACTGGGATTTTGGAAGATCATGAAGCCTGTTTTATGTTTTTTTTCCCCCCTGCTTAGTGACAGGAGCACAAGAGGCACCAGACACATGCTGCAGCATGGACATCTTCCAGTTGAGAAAAAGGAAAAGTCTGTCCCTATAAGGATGTGTTCCCAGAAAGCATGGGGTTCTCTGTCTTCCCCATATCTAACCTTGACATAATCTGGCTGAAATAATTCCCCTCCTATGAAAAAAAAGATATGAGATTTTAGCTTGGAGAAGGTTTTGGAGGATGATTTATTCTAGCCTTTTTATACATATAGTGGGCTTAAGAAAGATGGAGAAAGACTTGTAGATGGAGAGACTGACGCTCTCTAGTGACAGGACAATATTTAAATTCAAAGATAGATTTAGATTAGAAATAAGGAAGAAATCTGTCACTATGAGGCTGGTGAGGCAGTGTAATAAGCTGCCCAGAGAACCTGTGGATGCATCAGTGGAAGAGCTCAAGGTCCAATTAAGTGGCACTTCAGAGTAACCTCATCTAGTGAAATGTGTCTCTACCCAGGATGATAGTAGAATAAAAGGACTGTCACTGTGAAGGTGCTCAAACATGGAACAGATGGCCAGAGATACAGAGGATCTCAATCCTCCCCAGATTAACCAGATGTAAGTAAGCTTCACTGAATCTAACCTAAAGAACTAACAACCAATGATTGCAAGTTGTAGTCTATCTTCTGGTACCATGGTAACACTGATGTCATCAAAAACAACACAACTAACTCACTTTTCTTTAGTTCAGTAACAGTCTGTATAATTGCTTGCAATTTAGTCTCCATAGGAAACAGAAACACCTCTTTTCTTTCTACCTTATGAGAATGTACACAGGGATAAAGTGATGGGCGGGACAGACACACTTATACATACATCACTAAACAAGAGCATGCGAGAGCATGCCTAAGTGAGAGCATGCTACATAAATGCCATCTGTGGCTAAACAAATAGAATCATAGAATCACTCAGGTTGGAAAAGACATTAAAGATCATCGAGTCCAACAGCCTAACCATACTACCTTAACAAGCATCTGCTAAATCATGTGTCTGAGCACCACATCCAAGCGGTTTTTAAACACATCCAGGGATGTGTTCATTTAGGTAACAAATAATTTTTTTTATATAGCTATAATTTTATAAAGCTATTCTCTCAAGTTCTTCAATATACTAAGAACCAAAGGGCGGCTATGCATCATGAGAAATAAATAAAGCAAAAAAAGAGAGAAAATGAAGGAAGAAAGGAAGTAAGAACATGTTTATATTGAAAGAAATAAAAATCCACTACCTCAAGTTTCTGAAAAAGAAAAATAGAGATGTTATCATGCAAGGAATAAAGCAATAATTCTTTTTCCAGCAACCAATACAAAAATATGAGGTGCTGTTTGGAAAGAATAAATGCTGAAAATAAGTATAATGCAAAAAAAATATATATATATTTATTTTCAGAATTTACTAATTACATACATTCTTCTAAAAGCTTGAGGTTCCTTTAATAAAATCTAGAAATCACATAAGCACTTATGTGTAAAGGAAAGCTTTATAGATTTCTCATACAAAGATTGCACTGAAAGCAATGCCTTCTATTTTATTTTGTTGGCCCATGATATCAGAGGTAGACATCAGTAGTATGACAGTACAGATCAAACGTTCCCACCAATATTCCACTAAATTTTGTTGCCATGATGGCAGCATAGGGGCGGTCTGTGAAAATTATATCTGACACAGAAGTGCACGTGAAACAAAGATGTAATTGAATTACTCCGCATAGAAAAAACAAAAAAATTGCACCCATTGACATTCTTCAATACTTGATGAACATTTACAGAGATCTAACAGTCAACGTTAGCATAGTGTGTTAGACAGCGCATTTCAGCAGCGGTGACAGTAATAGTTGGTCAAGTCCACTCCACTGCTCTAGGCAAAAACAAACAAACAAACAAACAAACAAAACAATACACACAGCATACAAGCTCTTTTTCAATCACTACCAAAAATGCATTGCTAGTCATGGTGACTACATTGGAAAATAATCTTTTGTAGCTTAGAATTCATTCTATTTAAATGGAAACTGCAACAGATACAAGTATGATGATACAATTTGATAAATAGGAAGCATTACCTCCAGAGCAAAAAACATATTTAAGGGAATGCATTTAGATCTCATTTATTTAATTTACTGTGAATTTCTAAAGGATAAACAAAGTCCAAGTGTCCCATAAAAAATTTTTAGTATTTCTAAATCAATTTTTCTGAAGTCACAGATACTATAAACTCAGATCTATAATTATCTACACTTTCTAATGGCATGTCTAAAAATTAAAGCTATTGGTCTTTCAAAGTATTTTCCTCTACATTTACCATAATCTCCAAAGAGTACAAACACTTCTTTGTGCAAACTCAACCTTCTGTATTCAATGGGCAATCTATGAATCCATCTAAAAACCCAATTTAGACATACTAAAAAGTAATTACAATAAAATAACTTGAACTATAATCAAGAAAAAATACTTAGTATTCCATTGTTTTGCTTTGCAGCTCAGAATAATACAAGAGGAAAATGCTGCAGCATAAAAAAACATCAACAAGTGTTTTGCCATCTTCTAATAAAACAGCTACATCCAAATTAATAACTTATTTTGACAGCCTTAGAAATGATTAGACTAAAGGTACAGGAGCAAATTATACAGCCTGAGAAAGTCTTCATGACGCTTGACATCATTGTAGTTGATGTCACTGAATCTAGAGGGTTGCTTAAGCAACATGAAGATTTGTCTTCTTTTAGGGTAGTTCACTGGTATATGAAACAGACCCAGAATATTGCTTGACTAGCTACTTTCCTACAGACATTTAACAGCTACAAGAACAGATGGACTGGATAAAAACTGGTGAAATGTAGAAATAAGGGGGAAAAAAAGGTTGCTTACCTTCAGAAGGCCTGTAAGGACCTCAGGTAGGCAGGGATCTCCAGAAAAGATACCCTGACTTCCACTCTCAACCCTTAAATGATGTCCAGGAAGGACTCCTGGCTCCTGAATCCTGGCTGTACCCTTTCTTGTCACTCAGGTGCACTGCTTGCACCTGAGCTCCCTTGGGTTGGCCCTGTTCTGTTGACCCAGAAATTGAGCACTACCAGGTGCACAAACCAATGATTGAGTAGGTTAAAGGTAAGCCCTTTCCATTACATTGACCCAGTACACTGCAATACTCATGGAGATTCCCATCACAATGAGGACCAACAAAACATGAGCTGATTGGTTCATGGTTGAAGTCCTTAGTCCAGTATTTATTGGGACATTGCTTTTATTTGGCCACATGATTCAACATGCAGCCATTATCAATTGAATTAAAGAATGATTTTCCTTATTATGTGTTACAGTCCCATATAATCTTCACTGGAGGGCTGGATGTGTGATGATGAATGCAAGTTTAGAGATCTCCAGTCCATTAATAACCACATTTTCATCCCCATATCTCATAATCTTAAGAGCCAAGCTGGTATGCTCTGTAATGGTTTCTGTTTTAAATCATTGTTATAAATCCATGAGTTTGGCAGACGTGTACAGGTGCATTATCATGTGTAGCATCGTGTAGGTAGGGGGTTATTCATTGGGTAGCAGTCCCGCTGTTTCAATCTTGGACTTCCTTATTTTTTATGAGTAATTACTGTTCTTATTTCTAGGGGACCTGAGGATCCCTCTAATTGGACTATAACCTTCTCAATTTTATTTAGTCAATATTTTATTTATTTTTGAATCTAAAAATATTAGATTAGAAACTGGGATCCAAGGATCCTGTTGATTTGATTCTTTTTCCCTTCCTTAGAATATGGTTCTTAATTCTAGATGGAAGATATCATATGTTTTGAACTTGGGTGGGAGGAATCCCAGGTATATATATACAGATTGGAAGGAGCGGTCCTTGAAAGCAGCCCTGCAGAAAAGGACATGGGGGTCCTGATGAAAAACTTAACATGAGCCAGTAGTGTGCTCTTGAAGCTCAAAAAGCAAATGGTATCCAAGGCTCCATCAGGAGAGGGGTGGCCAGCAGGGACAGGGAGATGATTGTCCCTCTCTACTCTGCTCTTTTGAGGCTCCATCTGGAGTACTGTGTCCAGGTCTGGAGCCCCCAGTACAAGAAAGACAGGGAGCTGTTGGAGAGGGTCCAGAGGAGGGCCACGAAGATGATCAGGGGACTGGAGCACCTCCCCTATGAAGACAGGAAGGGGGAGCTGGCCTTTAAAGCAATTCACCTCTGCTGCCTCTCCATTTAATAGCTGACTATCAGTGGAAAAGGATTTCTTCTGCAGATCCCCTCCTCTGGAGTTTCATAGTGAGCTCAGGATGCAGGTAAGGATTCTATCTATTCTCTTTTGGTATAATAACTGCTTAGCCAAACTCTCTGATATATTTCATAATTATAACATCTGTACATTCATTGATTATACAACATTCCATCAAAAAATCATAAAAAGCTTTTAAAAATGAACTGGCAATATATATTCTTTTAAAGGAAATGCTGAATGATTAAAAAAGTGTTTAAGTGTAATTGAAAACCGTTTGAGTATGCAACTGAACATGTTGCTGGGACTTGTATGCATATAAAATAGATATATATTTTTAAAAATCCGACTTTGATTATACATCCACTGATACATAATAAATGTACCTGTATGGAATAGACATGGCTGTTGCAGTTCACAAAGCAGTGGTGCCTGAGAAAATCCACCAGTAACTTCACTACAAATAGACATTTAAAAATAACGGACTGCTCAGTTTGCTATGGTTTCAAGAAGTTGATACAAAAGCAAACCACTTTTTGTATCAGCCTAATAAAAGTTAAAAGAAAGAAAAATAAATATATGTTAAATTTTAATATTTCATTTAAAAATTATATCATGTTTAGGTGCTGAGATGATGATAGAGGCTGCAGGGATGCTGTGTATGACTAGGCTGCCCTGTGCTGGACAAAGCCAGAAACAAAATGGTTCCTTATCTATTACTGTTAACCACTAGAGATAAGAAATTAGCTGAAGTCTGTTCTCACTTATTTTCATACCAGAATAACAAATGCTTACAAAGAAATATTCACAACCATTTCTTCCTGGGGAGAAGGTAAACAACCCATACTTTAAAAACGTACAAAAAAACCACAAGTTGTTATTTTTGATCCTAAATCTGCAAAACTCTACTGTTTGAAGACTACCATGGAGCAAATGAGGAAAAACACCAATTCTTTTGATCTTCAAGATAAGAAGTCCCCTTCATGTAAAAACAAATAACAAACAACAACAAGAAAAACAAAACAAACACCCTAGAAAGTATATTTAAAAAAGAAGCAAGCTCTTCAAACAGAGCATATTTTCAAAGATATCTTTAAGTGTTTTCAAAATTAATTTCTCTCAATCTCCATTGTTTTAATACAAGCACTGAATACTGAGACATGCACCTGTAATATCAGAAAGAGTGAATACCACACTATGTTTGCAGGTGCTGGACTGTGACTAAGTTGGCTAAAAATCAAATACACAGAAATTGTAGACCTATCCAGAATAAAAAAAGAGAAACAGAGAAAAAGAGGGCTGGATGCTTTGGCACTGGACAAGCAAAAATTGGTTAGGTTCCACACAAGTGTCTTTCTTATCTACTTTAGATACTCCTTGTGACATTTCGATGGAATACACAGTTTTTGGAGAGAATGGAGTTCCTTTGAAGTACATATGGCAACCGTAGGAGAGAATGATGGAGATATGAATAGTTCGTAGCCATAGCATGACAATGGCAAAGGAAATTACAAGTGTCATAGGAATTTTTTCTAATGATAAATGCAGCTGAATGTGGAATTAATATTGAAGGGAAAAAATGGCTCCACTTAAAGTCACTGCAGATAAATAGGATTAACTTGTCAAAATCTGTTCAAGCTCTAATTTTTCAGTAATTTCAAAACAGTTATTGTAAATATCCCTTTCAAATGCATATGGCTTAAGCCTTAACAGCATCTCCATATCTAATTTTTTCTCTTGTAAATATTTACATGTCCAAGACTTTGTTCACTGCACTATCTGACGAGTAAATAATCTCCTTAAAAATGTTCATTTCTTCATAAACCTCTAAGGTCTGACTGGTTTATTTTTCTTCTTTTCCCTCCTTTAAAAAGAAATCAGTCATATATCACAATACTCTAACAGTAACATTTGACATAGCAAGATAGAACTAGTGCATGAACAAAGGTATCAGTGACTCCATGCTGTTCACGCCAGAAGATTTCAGCACCCAAAAGTCCTCAAGTCCTCATCTTAAAAAGTACTGTCAAAGACTAGTTCAAAAGGAAAGCTACTGGCTTGCCTTTTTTTTTAAATATGCTGTTGTTTGTTTGTTTGTTTGTTTTTATATATGTTGTGATTGAAAGAATTATTCATATGGCAATGATTCTGCAGGAGCTTATAATGAACTTCAAAAATCAGTGATAAAATACAGTATATTGTAGTTGTCATAGCCTCCAGATGCCTTGAATTTGCTAGTTGCCTCAAAAATTCATAAACAGGGACATGACAAAAGACATCTATCAATCATGTCTCTTTACTCTCTGTCTCAAAAAGTGCTTGAATGAAAGTAGTCCATCAGTTCTGCATTAATGAATTCAATGGATTCACTTTGCCTTCTGTAACATTACTTTCTTTCCTATGACTTGCTTTTTGATACTTTTTTCCTATGGCTTGCTTCCTGATAAATTATGCCACTGCAAATGTAAAGATCCTTTCTCCTCTACTGAGTGTATTAAATAGATCATATGTACCTGAAACTCTACAAAAGGAATGGGGAGCAAAATGCCTCCTACTGTCGGAAAAGAGCAAGTCTGACACTGCCTTATGACACTAAATATATACAAGTCTCTGGATCTGGACAACATGTATCCCAGAGTCCTGCAGTAACTAACTGATGTGGCTGCCAAGCTACTCTAAATCATTTCTGAACATTCATGGCTGTCAGGTGAAGGTTCTAGCAAGTGGAAAAAGGAATCATCACTTCCATTTTTAATAAAGGGACAAAGGAAAATCTGGGAGACTACCGGCCAGTGAGCCTTACACCTGTGCCAGGGAAGATCACGAAGCAGAACTTCCATGAATCTATGCTAAGGCATATGAAAGAAAGGGATGGGAGGTGATTCAAGAATGCTGACACAGCTTCTTCAAGGACAGACTATACCTGACCATAGAATTGCTCAGATTGGAAAAGACCTCAGGGATCGTCAAGTCCAACCACAACCTAACCACAACAACAACTTACCCAAAAACTTACCCTAATTCTAACAACCCACTAAATCATGTCCCTGAGCACCACATCCAAATGGTTTTTAAACACATTCAGGAAAGGTGACCCGATCCCATCCCTGGGGAGCCTATTCCAGTGCTTAACAACCCATTCTGTAAAGAAGTTTTTCCTGATATCCAGCTTAAACTTTGGTGCAACTTGAGACCCTTTCCCACCATCCTTTCACCAGTGAGAAGAAACCAGCCCCGCACTTGCTGTAATCACCTTTCAGGTACTGGAAGGGAACAAAAACATCTCAGCCTCCTTTCCCCCAGACTAAATAGCCCCAATTCCTTCAGTTGCCCCTCATAGGGCATATTCTCTAAGCCCTTCACAAGCCTTGTTGCCCTTCTTTGGACCTGTTCCAGCACCCCCGTGTCCTTTTTGTATTGAGGTGCCCAAAACTGTACTCGAGGTGAGGCCTCACCAGTGCCGAGTACAAGGGCAGAATTACTTCTCTAGTCCTGCTCACCACACCATTCCTGATCCAAGCTAGGATGCCAATGGCCTTCTTGGCCACCTGAGCACACTGCTGGCTTGTACTCAGCTGACTGTCCATCAATACACCAGGGTCCCTTTCTGTCAGGCAGCTTTCTAGCCACTCCTTCCCAAGCCTAGAGGGTTGCCTGGGGTTGCTGTGGCCAAAATGCAGGGCCTGACTTTTGGCTCTACTGAAACTCACATGGTTCACCTTGGCCCATCAAACCAGTCTATCCAGGACCTTCTGTAGTGCCTTTCTCCCATCTGGCAGATCAACACTCCCTCTCAGTTTGGTGTAGTCTGTAAACTTACTGAGGATGCACTCAATCCCCTCATCAAGATCATTAATAAAGATGTTAAATAGAAGTGGCCCCAGTACTGAGCCCTGGGGACACCACTCGTGACCAGCTGCTAACTGGATTTAACTCTACTGACCACAATTCTTTGGGCTTGGCCATCCAGCCAGTGTTTCACCCAGTGGAGCGTACACCTATTCAAGCTGTGGGCAGCCAGCTTCTCCATGAGACTACTGTGGGAGACAGTGCCAAAGGCTTTATTGAAGTCCAGGTAGATCACATCAACAGCCTTACCTTCATGTGCTAAGTGGCTCACCTTATCACAGAATAAAATCAGGTTTGCCAAACATGATCTACCATTTGTAAACCCATGCTTACTGATCCCTTGGTTGACCTTTAATTGGTCCATTATGTCTCCCGAGATTATCTGTTCCATAATCTTCCCTGGTACTCAGGTGAGACTGATAGGCCTGGAGCTAAAGAATCATCTTTCCATCCTTTTTGAAGATGGATGTCACATTTGCCAGTTTCCAGTCCACCGGGACATCTCCAGTTAGCCAGGACTGCTGGAGGATGATGGAGAGTGGCTTGGAAACCACATCTGCTAACTCCTTCAGCACTCTGGATGCAATCCACCTGACCCCATGGACTTTTGAACATTCAGCTTCTGGAGCAGGTCCAAAACCATCTCATCATGGATTATGCAGGGCCTATTCTGTTCCCCATCCCTATCTACCAGTGCAGGAGGCTGTGTTCCCAGAGAGTAACTAGTCTTACTATTAAAGACTGAGGCAAAGAAAGCACTTAATACCTCAGCCTTATCCTGATCCTTGGTCACTTGGTGTCTGTATGGGAGCTGCTGAATCACAGCCTGAACCTTTGATTAGTTATCTGAGGCAAGCAGTATGTCAGCCCTGGGAGCACAGGTGAAAGCAATTCACCTGTGCTGCAGGAAGGGGTGGAGCCAGGCTCCACCTCTCCAGACCCATTTAAGTTCTGACTGCCAGGGAGGAAGGATCTTTTCTGAGAGATCCACTCCTTTGGAGCCCTTTGCAGCGAGCCCTCTGCACGGGTAAGTGTTCCACCTCTTTTCTCTTTGTTACCCTTGTGCCCAACTCTTTTGTTGGTTTATTTTCACACCCTGACTATATATCTATTTTTGATTGCACTTTCGAATTATATTATTTTCCCTTGATTGTACAACTTATCAATTATATTATATTTCCTTGATTGTACAGTGTCCAAAAAGGGATGGAGATTCTCCCTAGCCCTCCTCTTGCTGTTGATGTATTTATAGGTATTTTTATTGTTGTCTTTTAACTTAATGGCCAAGCTCAGTTCTAACTGGGCTTTGGCTTTTCTAATTTTCTCTCTGTACAGCTTCACTACATATCTGTAATCATCATAAGTAGCTTGCCCACTCTTCCAGAGACCATAAACTTTCCTTTTGTTCTTGAGTTCCAGCCAAAGGACTCTATTCAGCTTCCTTGCCCATTGGTTCATCTTCCATGACCTGAGGATGGTCAGTTTGTGCACCTTTAAAATCACTTCCTTAAAGTATTGCCATCCTCCCTGGGCTTCCATGCCCTCCAGAACTGCCTCCCAAGGGATCATCCCAACCATAGCTTGAAAGAGGCCAAAGTCTGCCCTCCAGAAGTCCAAGGTGGCAGTTCTGCTGAATTCCCTCCATGGTTCAACAAGGATTGAGAATCTTGTGATCACTATGTACCAGACGGCCTTCAGCTTTTACATCCCCCTCTGTTAACAGCAGGTCCAGGATATTGCTTCCCATTGTTGGGAGAGACCTTGAGACCTCATCCAACTGTCTACCAAGTGTTTTGTCCACCTCTTCATCCTTGTTGGGTGGCCTGTAGCACATTCCCATGATAATGTCAGTCTTGCTGGCCTTTGCTTTTATTCTGACCCATAAGCTCTCAAACCTATCATCACAACCATTAATTTCCATACCTTCACATTCTTTTTTAACACAGACCAATTTGGTGGCTTCTTAACATAGACCACTTTGGTGGCTTCCTATATTGGAGTGGTGGCATCAGTGGACAAAGGAATAACGACTGATGTCCTCTACCTAGGCTTCTGCAAAGCCTTTCATATGTTCCTTAATCACATTTTTCCATCCTGGGACTTGTACTTTTTAATATCTTTATCTATGACCTAGTGGGATCGAGAGCACTCAGCAATTTAGCAGTTGACATCAAACTGTGTGATGCAGCTGATGTGACAGAAGGAAGGAATGCCAACCAAAGGTTGGAACAGCTTGAAAAGTAGGCTCATGTAAAACCAAATGAGATTCATGAAACCAAAATGTGAGGTGTTGTCACTTGGTTTGGAGCAATCTCAGATAAATGTGTGCAGACTGGGGGAAGTCCTCAATGAGAGCAGCTCTGTCAAGTAGAACTTGGAGGTCCTGGTGGATAAAGAGCTGAGTATGAGCCAGCATTGTGCACTTGCAATCTGGAAGGCCAACAGTATACTGGACTGCCTCAAAAAGAAGGGCAGCCCACAAGGTAACAGGAAGAAATTGTCCCCCTCAGTTCTGTCCTTGTGAAGTCACACCTGAAATAGTGTGCCCAGGTCTTAGGCCCTGAAGACAATAAAGATGTGGATCTGTTGAAATCAGTCCAGAGGGCAGCCACAAAGATGATCAGGGGGCTGGAGCACCTCTCCTGTGAGGAAAGGTTCAGGAAGTTGGGCTTGTTTATAGGAGGAAGATTCTGGGGGTTCTTCTGCGGAGACCTCTTTGTAACCTTCCAGGACTTGAGAGGAGCTTATGAACTGGCAGACATGAGGAAATGTTTTACTTGTGGTGAAGGACTGGAAAAGGTTGCCCCGAGTAGATGCGGATGCTCTTTCCCTAGAGGCATTCAGTGCCAGGCTGGATGGGGCCCTGGGCAACCTGATCTAGTGGTTGACAACTATGTCCATGTCGGATCATTGGAACTACATGATATTTAAAATCCCTTCCAACCTAAGTCATTCTATTATTTTAAAATGAAAGCTACAACTCCCACTGACTACAGTATATATATTTTTTTAATGTTATATATTTTGTTTGCTTCTCTTCCCACACAGTTAAATTTTTTTCTAAATTTGATAGCAGCACTTATTCAGAGAGAGATGTAAAGTATATTTTCAATCTTACCTTAGAGGGAGTGTTTAACTTTACTTTTTTTAACTTTTTTTTTCTTTCTTTTTGTGACTTCTGAGAGATCTATTAGAAAGTAACTTCACAGATCTCATCTGCAGTTTCAAACATAGAAAAATCTCAAAGCAAGAAGGCAAGCGAGTAATTAAATGAATAAGAGTACATTGAAAGGAAATATTCTGTAATTTTACAAAGTTCTCTAGGGAATAGATGTCATCTCCAATTCTCTTTTAAAGTTGAACCATTTTTTTTTTTAATTCACATTGCTGTGTAAAGAATGCGGTTTCCATTTCTGACACACAAAAAACCAATGTGTATTACATCAGCATACTCAAGAAAAATAAGAACAAAACAATATGGCAATTAATGACCACATATTTCAGTATGTGGTTTAATGACAGTTCTTAATACTCTGAGAATAATAACCAGATTGCTGTATTGTGCAATGATAGATTTTTCTTAGGCACTAAGTATATGACTTTCCAATTAAACCTTTACTGTGAGAAAATGTGCAAGTTCTACATTTGAAAATATGTTCTCAAATATTCTCTAAATAAAAGACTATATTCAATATAAATCTACAAACTTGAAGACAAATATATGATTGTAAGGTATTAAGCAACCTTTTGCTTTAGGTAGTGTTTCAAAAACTTTCACGAATTATATTACATGCCTACGTTTTAATCAGGCTTCAAAAATTGCTACTTATTTATACAGTCAGTTTCTTCACTGACAGCAGGATTAATCTGCAAATCTCACTGGTTAATGACAATGCTTCAATATACAGTACTAATAATAGGCCTAAAAATTTTGCTTCTGCAAAAGTACATGTCAATGGAACAATGTAGCTTTACATAACTTGCTCGAAATAATGCATTTGAAAACAAGTTTGGAACTCTCAAACATTATTCTGTTATTCCAAGAAGTCATATCAAGGGTTTTTTTTTGTCTCTTTTAAGACAGTGAAGCTTTCTTCTCAACTGTGTAGCTGTTATCTACTGGTTTCAGCACACTGATTCAAGGACAGCCTGATCCCTGCATCTAAAATCTACACAGTATTTTAGGAGAGTTTTTGTTTTATTTTGTTTGTTTTTTGTGTTTGGGAGGGAAAAGAAAAATCCCTATAGACATATAAATGTAAAATGTTATTATTAATGTCATTAACAAAATACTGAAATAACTTATAATACTAGCAGTTCAATGCTTCTCTTAAAGGAAAATAAAAGGTTAGGTTTTGCTACTTTGATTGTCTGTGAAGACACATTTTATCAGTACTATTTTAGTTGATTCATTGTTTCCTTAATAGATGTATTTTATTTTTCTCCAGAAATATACAGTCTTTCAAGCAAACAACTTTTCATCCAGTGACAGAAATAATTTTGTCAGCCAACAGTCCTTACATTTAGTTTCAGACTCCAAACTCATCTTGTAGCATGCTTACAGTGCATTATATATCAATTTAATTAATTAAATAAATAAAAGAAACAAAACAAAGTTTTTGTTTGTTTTTTCTTGTAAATATTTTTGGCCAAAAAAAAAATCTATGATTTGAAAATATTTTTTTTTTTTTTTAAAAAAAAAAAAAGCATTGTTTTCTGGCTCCATATACCTGTATTTGTATTCAAACTAGACATACTTAAATGTAAACATTAACTATGCTGTGAAATCAACCATGTTATAGTGTTGGCTACACTTAAAACTGCCTATGAAATATTTTAGTAGAGTGATGGCAAATGTTGATTCATTAAGAGACTTATACACAGTGCTACCTAATACTTCAGATGATCACTACCTTTTTGAACAAGAACCAACTTCAGAATAACCCACAGTTCCTTGGATAACAAATACAATGTGTTTTCTTGTAAAAACATCCAACACCTGTGACTTCCCCCAGCACAGCTCTACCAACACCACAGCAAGTTTTATTTGATTTTTCAGCTAAGTTATTGCAGCTGTTAAAAAATTATTTAAGTTTAAGATAAATTTTAAAATGAGGTTTTCATTCATTACATTGAAATAGGAAAAATAATACCAGAATGTGATTCTCAGTAGTGTTTAATGAAAGCACACAGTCAAATCAAAACAACAGAAATTTTTGCTAGTTAATTAACACAATTGCTAGTTAGCATGGCAAAGTGTTTCAATAGGCCTTAAATCACTTGATGTCAATGGAAGTCTTTTCAAGACAAGTGCTTCCTAACTTATTCTAACACTTTTCTTTTTTTTTGAAGATAAATCTCGAGTATTTCTTTCCTCTAAAACACCTTTACTAAGGGATACTGTACTAAATTTGCACAGAAATAGGACATCAAACACTTATAGTTTGCAGGCATGTAGACTTTCTTTAAGCACTCACAAGATCAAATTCAAACTATTTGCACCATTGTTCTTTTTTTTTCTCTTTTTTTTAAGAAGAAATTCTAAAGTTATACTCAAATATCAAAGGAAAAATCTTGAAAAACATGTCATATTTAGACAAGATGAGCATCTTCAATTGAATTTTTACTTGTTTTATTTTTATCTTTATCATCAGGCAATGAATTATGCCTTGTTTCCCTGCTATTACCCTCAAGACCCAGCATGAAATGTATATGAATGCTCTGATCTATTCAAGTCTTCTGCAAAAAAAATTTTTAAGATCAAAAGTAGTAATTTCAAAGCACTGTTACTAATTCCAATGCTGTATTTCCTATAGAAGAGCTAACTAGCTATAATAAGGATTAAGTAATATAGAATAAAGAATGCAGCAAATATTAAATTAAGCTCCAGGTATTACAATTCATAATTCTGGAATATCTGAATATCTTTATCCATTTATCCATTCTATCAAAAAGTACATGAGATTCAGATTTAATCTGAAATTCAAAGACAGTTTCTACTTAAAATTTAAAAAAAAGAAATAAGGAATATAATGGAAAAACTTACAGTAGGAGCAGCCGTAGACTTCAATTCTTAACCCAATTTGGCCTTCTCCATTCCAATCTAAAGGAACTATACGTACATAGCGAGCAATAACTGGGTGTTGCAAATCATGTCGGACCACACTATCAGAGTTTGTGTTTCCAGGAAATGCCTAAGGGAAAGAGGAAGAAAAATATTTTATTATTTATATCTCATACACTGCAAAGAATCTGTTACGAAGGAAAAGGAAAATTTTAGGTAGTGAAGTCCTCTGAGTGACTAGTTAGCAAAGTTTGGTTAAAATGTTTTCTTTGATACTGATCAAATGAACAGTGGTTTTGTAAAGTTTTATAGTGCTCACAACACAAAAAACTGTAGCACTGGAACCTCATATAGTCTTTCTCCACAATACATACAGTGAATTCAGATAAGAGCTGCTGCTAGATAAGAAAGTATTTTGCATTGCTGATCCATTGCTCAGTTACTAAAACAGTTATAAAGATGCCAAAAGGGTTGTTCTGTGGCAAGATACCCATCCTCTAACAGATTACAAACACCAGTCACTGTCTTGTAAAGAGAAACCCTGCTATATCCTATTTCCTACAGCAGACCCTCCAATTCCTCAAATTTCCAAGAATACAAAGATCTTCCTTTAATTTTTATGTACTATCTTCTGGAAAACAAACACACAGTTTCTCTCCTAACCATTGTTACCTCCCACAACAAAATCAGGTCTACTTATTGAAACTTTGGAAGTCAAAAAGTACAAAACACAGTACTCTGTCACGGTTTTATAATTATGCTATCAGTATTCCACATCAAAAATCATGTAAAGCACTGGTAATTAAAGAGTTCATACTCCAGTTCCATGGACTGGCAACTTTCTAGATGCCTGGTTCTCAGAAGAGAGCTACGCATCCCAGGGGACTTCACATTCAGAGAGGAAGATAAGCCACGGGAGGAGGAAGTCATGGGATCTCACTCACTGTCTCTCTCTTGCTCACTGCCTGGCAGTGTGTGGGTGTGCTCCTCAGCCATGTGCCTTCAGTTCAAAGTAGGCCTTTTAGTTTCAGACACTCTCTCTGTCTCTCTCTCTTATTTGATTTATTAGCCTCAATTTCAATTATGTTGTATTATATTGTGTTAACTTGCATTCTGATATCATATTTAGTAAAATTAAATTTTCTTTCTTAGATTGTTGCTGCTGTTCTGGTTTTTAGGCCCAGCTCCCATCTCCCTTCCCTTCCCCCTTTTCCTTCCTGTTTTTGGGCCAGGGGACCTGTGGGCTTGCTGAGGGCACAGGCTGATCTAGAGAACTCTGTGACAGACTCTCAAGTAAAATCTAAAAATGAGTGAAGTAAATTCAGTGTTTCTTTTTTAATTTTGTACCTCTTGGTAAAAGATTTCATAGTATTTTGTTTTAAAGTAAATGATATCTATCAGTTAACTTAACAGATTTTATTGTCTTTTCATCACATGCACAAAACATTTGTTTTCTAATGGTAGATGTTAAAGATTGCCATTTAGTTATTGTCATCATTTTCAGAGAAACATCGTAAGTCTTCATAAATAATTTTCAATAACATGAGTATCTTGGAGAAGTAAACAAAGAAAGGTGATGATCTTCACGCAGATAAATCCATATAGAATCCTATAATACATTCAAGTACTGGAAATAAAAAGAAATGAGGAAACAACCAGGCTGTAAATGTATCTACTGCAAAATATAGTCGTCAAAAATTTGTAAAGCCAAAAATTTAGGTTGACACTTCGCATATAGATATAGCAATAGATATTTCAGATGAGTATCTATCTTGTATACTGCACAGTAGATCTAGGTGCTGGTAAACGTGAAGATTCACAGAATCCCTTCCTTGATGAGCTCAGAAAATTAATACAGGTAATAGATTTTTGTAAGGTTGTTTGTTGGTACTGCTGCAATTAATGTGCTAAATAATGATGAAGACACTTGTGGCTTCATAGTAAAACTTGTTAAGTACAACAGTTAATGCATGTGAAGCGCTTCCATATTTGAGTGGTAAGCATTTATGAGAAATAGAACAGTTCTGTATTCTGAGCTGAATAGCAGACAGACAACAAAAAAAGCACAGGCTGAACAAGAACTAAACAACCTATTGAATAACTGCCTATTTCCTGAGTCCTATTCAAGGACTTGCAGGACATTATGTAATGAATAAAAAAGGTGATCCTTAAACTTGAATTTTACCAATTCTATGTCAGAAAGACTTATAACCAGTAGGTGTTTAATAATTTGAAGGTTCATATTGGTCTGTGATCCAGTAACATTTACTAAATGCATAAACGTGGTCAACAGAGAATAGTGTACTTTGTCATCAGCTTCCTAGATAATTAAAAAGCATTCCATTTTGTCTCCAGCAGAAAAATATATTTTAAATTCAGCCTTCATTTAGATAGCTTTTGTAAAGTAATATATGCTCTGTGGATAATGCAAATATCAGACCAAATTCTATTGTTATAAGGCTGAATAATCAATTTCCAGGAACTTGTGAACTATGTATTATTATTGTAAAATCTCCTTTTCTGACTGAGAAAGCAAGATTCTCATTAAAAAATGAATTAATAAAATTTGCAAAGCTGCATTTGTCAAGGTTAATAAAAAGTTTAACAAGATTTAAAAGTGCAATTGAGACCTATATTATATAATTTTTAAAATTTTTATTTTACACGGAGCATGATTTCTAAATTAAAAAAAAAAAATAAAATCACAGAAATACACAATAAGAACCTCTCTTTTCCCCTTCCTCCCTCCATCCCCTTCATGCAAAACTACTTTTCAGGAAAAGCTGGAAATATTTGTGTAAATTAAACAAGACAGCCAGCTTACTGATCTCATTAACTCTTTATTATTATTATTGCCAGAAAGGTTCTTTCTGTGGGTAATGTAGTTTTTCTTTAAGTCAAACTGAGAATAAGACACAGCACACTTGTCTGTAAAACAGGTACCACTGCCTCATCAGTTCAGTAAACTGCCTTCTTTACAGGCCACTTCCATTTCTATAGTAAGTTCTTTAAGCTGCTTTATGTTTTCATCTCATATCAGAATAAAAAGTTTGGGAATGTTGTGAGTCATAATAACTTCTCTCAATACAGTACTCCGCAGGACAGTAATGTATGTAGCAAGAATGAAGGAAGGTAAGAAAATATGCCTGCAATACTCTTCTAAATACTTGTTTTGAACTCATGTTCAGTGGAGTTTTCAAAAGTACTCAGTAACAGGTTTGTAACTGGCTTTCTAAAGAGTACAATTATGATTAGCATCATGTATTTTTCAGAAGTTACTGGAGCAGATTTATAGCACAGATAATATGTATTTTAATGGGCCAACTAATTACACCACAAAAATAGATAAGCTTGTGGCACAGGATCTTTCTTCAGCAAAAGCATCAGCAATTAAAGCTGAATGGTCATTGAAAGAGACTTTGTTTTTACCAATATTCTTCAGCCACATTACTATACATATAAATACTTTAAATATATCCAGTAGGATTTTATTTACATTAAGAATAAAAAAGCAAAAAATGAAGTGAGGTTTGAAGTCGTTTTTAAATTTGGAGACAAAGTTAGGGAAACTTAAGATTCAAATTCAGTTTTAAAATCTATATTTATAATGTAATGAAATTCTAATCATCAAAAAACAAATGCAAAACTGAATTATAAATTCAAAACTGAATGTCATTAACATTCAGCTAAAGAATATTAATTAAGTAAAGCTGACAAAAACAGCTTTGGTTTTCTGTAGAAGAACAGATTTGCAATACCATTCTATGAATAAAACAAATACATCATAAAACCTTATTGTGAGGCTTTGATCATCTTTTACAACAACAACAAAAAAAAAGAAATTGTCATAATTGCAAAATTATCTTTGAAATAAGAAATTTCAAAGCTGGAAAGTAATGTTATTAAGTGAAGAAAAATCCTCTTCAACCAAAACTAACTTATCCAGGTAGATTAGTCTCTATACAAATTAACAGTTTATTTATGCACAATTGGAAAAATTGCTCTGATGTATATTTTTTCTATGGTGATGTAAACCTGGTATAAAGCAGGGAATAGCAGCATGACATTTATTATCCAGTTAAACAAAGAAGGACTGCTTTTTTCATTACTTATACACTTAGGTTTCTTGAATGCAACATTTTGCCAGTGACACTGTAGGCACAAGATGGGGATAGTTTGTGAGTCTAATCTTATGAAAAACATCTGGGATTCTACCTTTATTTTGATACAGTAATAGTGAAAACACTACAAAGATTCTATGTTTCATGGCTTTACAGCTCTATAAATGATTCTTGTTATTTTAAACAGAGCTTGCATGTAAAAACATTAAAATAAAAGTGCATTATTATGAAAATGTCTGTGGAAAACACAATTATATCTTCTTTGAGGATTCCAAGGTGAGTTAAACACAGAACTGAGTACACCAAGGAGAAGGAAGAAAGGTAGTTTAATAAGTTAAGAAAAGCTTCTGAGACACTTCTGCTCTCATTTTATCAGCTCAAAAGCATTTATATCCAAAATGCAAAGAATTATCACTGCATTTATATCAATTTTCTATTTCAATTTCCATCAATAAATAATTATTCTATTTTCTTCTTAAAAATGGCTTATTAGTAACAAGCCTCCCACGAAGTCTTGTGTGGAAAATATGGTGGAATATCTTTCTATCTTTCTGCATGTCAGTCTTCTCAAATCTTTGGAGCTTAGTGAGCCAGTTTCAATTGCATTTGATGAAAAAGGAGATATAAATATTCCATGTTTTTGTAAAGTTTCAAAAAAGAAAAATTCATCAGTAGGAAGAAATATGCATCTTACTACATTCTACTAACAGGTTTTTGATATGACTCTTTTCTATGCTAAAATATTTCCAAGCATTTTGAAATAGAACCAAAACTTGGGTCACATTGTTCCTTTACATTCTCTATTGATTCCCTGGGGGTTTTCTTTAGGCCACACATCTGTTTCTATTTACTTAAAACATACTGTAACCATGTGTACATAATTAGATCTATTTCATCTATTTCATCCATTACATTCAAACAATAACGTTGAAAGCTGAGTTGTAGCCTTTCATCCTAAAACATTTTAAATCAAAACCATGATTCACCACTGCAACACTTTTTACTTTTAGAGCATACTATGCTAACACTTTGTAATGTGTGTTACCTACACTACACTTCAAAGGAACTTGATCTCATTTGCAGGAGATCAACTTTTTATTACTTTAATAGTAGTCTCAATAACTTTAAGAGATAACTCTGACTTCTGTTCAAAAATGGCTCCTATGTATCTTGGTTTTTCACACTGATTCACAGAAAAAAAAAAAATCAGTTCAAAGATAGAATTTGAAGAACTGTACAAAATGATATCCTGATATCATGATTCCGTGTTCAAACAGCATTTCGACCTTGTGTATTGATGTTTGTGGTTTTCTTAAGACACAAAACAAAGAAAGGCAACAACACAAAGATGACCACTGTTTGTAGTAAAAACTTAAATTTAACTGAATGCAAGTTGAAAAAAAAGTACTTTTTTTTCTCCTCTAGGAGTATCACAGTCAATTATCTTTGTTTAACGTAGATGCAGTAACGAAGCATTAAGTTAACATCCAGAGTCCCTTCTTATACATTTCAAGTCCAAGAATGAATTGCCTTTGTTATCCTTCTACAAAATTATTCTTCATATCATTTTATGCACAGAAACATTATCCATTCATTTGTACATTTGCTAGGGAAATTAACTACTTCCAGTCAGTTAATCCTTGGTTAAATTTACAAAACAGCTATTTCAAGTAGGACATCTGACAATGTACATGTGTATAAGATGTTAATTTGTTCTACCACAAACCTCTCTCTATCCCTAAACCTCATACTTATTAAGAGGACATAGAGATGGATATTTTAAAGTTTACTTTAGAGGGTATCACAGCTTTCTAAAGATGGCAGCTCAGAAAAGGTAGCAAAGAACTTATGTTTCTCCAGATTCTGAAACTAAACATAATATTCCATAAATGTGCAAAATATCTCACAAGCAAATATCCCATTCCTTTCTGGTGTACATACCAAATGTGACAGATAAGAAACTTTCTACTATTCTCAAAAGTAGCAGATACTTTTACAGAAATGAATAATGAATAGATTTCAACCTCTGTGCTGAATCATGCAGATTTTGTCAAGATGACACCAAATTAGGAAAAATGTCAGATTTTTAAAACATAAAATATACACCAAGTATATTAAAATAAAATTAGATTGTGAAGTGAACACTGAAAGGTTAGAAATAATGTTTCCTACAGAGTCTTTCTGAATTCCTAAATAACATTATGGATATATTTACTTCCATAAACACACAGTTTATTCCCCAGAGACTCATACAATACTGAAATGATAATTATTTGTCTTGGTATCCTAAACAAATGAGACTGGAGTACCTTGAGATGCTTTTTGTTTGTTTGTTTGCTTACCGTTTTGAAACACATTCAATAATAAAAATGGATGAGATTGATTTGTAAGCATTTGTTGATGAGAAACTATCCTCGTCTTTTGTAATTTTTTTTAGGATTAAAGAACCAGTACTCACATTAGCACTGAGTTTGTGAAAATACAACCTTTCAGCCTTTGCAGTCCTTGAATAAAGTTACTTCTTTGCTGCCGTGATAAAACAATAGCATAATTAGTAATATTTTTATTAACATATCTGGGAGTAATCATTAATGTGCTCTTTAACTAAGCAAATTTTAACTCAGACAATTCAGGTCAGAGGGCAGATCCAGAGATAACTTCGAGCTTCAAAATGAGTAAGACTGATAACATTGAAATAGTTCTTTTATTTGCATGGAAATCTGAAAAAGGCATATTACCCAACACTGCATGTTGCCAAATGGTAACATATAGGATATGCCATACAGCACAACTACTGAATTCTCTTTGCAACTGCTTCAAATCTCCCATTTGATGCTCGACAAATAAATTGCAAATACATATTCATTGACATTTAATTTAGGTTCCTATATCTTGGGTACTGAAAATGATTACGTAGTTTTGAATCAATCTTTCAGTGCCCCAGTTAAACATCTGAAATGGAGAGTAAGAGTCCATTCATTTTACAGGGTAAATTAATAAAAAAATACTTCTTAAGCACTTACTCGTGTATTCACATTTGTAAATTTGAAATTTAAGCTTTTATAGTCAATGAAGCAAAGTGGGAGAAACAAACTAAACCAAAAGACTTTACTTGTTATGCAGTAAAACTTTTTTTTTTTTTTCTAGAACGCAATGTAACCGTGAATTAAAAAAGGGAGAATAAAATCACCCTAGTTCTGAGAGTTACCAAATGACTCATCCACATTAAATTAAATAAGAATAAAGAAAGTCTGAAATGGTTAAAAGAGAATAAAAACTGTTTGTCTCCCAAGGAGTTGTGCGGTTTTATTTATTAATACACAAAAAATGCCAGATCTTGAATGAAAGAGATGGGAAGAAAACTAGCAATTGCTGAAATCATCACATCAGCAGCTCTCCTCTCACTGGCTGCTAGGCTACAGAGCTCAACTGTATCAGGAACTCTAGCCTTGAGAAGGGCAAGCATAGTAAGAGCCGTAATTTCCTTTCCTCTCTGGAACTGATATACTTAGCTATTTTCACTCACTTGGATACTTTTTAAAGAACCCTTACATTTTTTTCAGAACAGCATGTATTCTTTATACACCAGTCTTATCTCAAAGTCTAATGTCTTTCAGCTGACTCCACTACTCTATTGGTTTACTCTCAAGAAACCCAAGAATTTGATTATGTTACTAGCAAGCACACTAATAAGCGTTAAATGGAAATTGAGCACTGCCATTCCACACCTCTTCAATTTAGTTCATCTAATTCTCTGATTCTGAGATTGCTGAGATTATGCAATGGTCAGTAGGGACATAGGAAATAAAAAAGTGGACACATTTGAGATTTTATTTCGGTATATATTAATGTAAATTATTTTATTTGTCCTTGATAGAAAATCTTCAATTTATAATTATAAATCAAAATTGCAATCTCTTTTCATATTCTTTCCTTTCTGATGGGGAAATACTGATGGTAAGTTTTTAGGATCAACTATCCTCAGTTACAACTGGTTTTCATATGTATGTGAAATTTCCAAAGACTACTTCTCAGATAATTGAAATTCTGTCTAGACTATCTGAGTGCAAGGAATAATCCTTAAATGAAAAATGTGCCATACGTGAAGCAGTTTGTTTCAGAAATAGAGCTGTAAGTCAAACTGAAGAAAAAAAATAATGGAGAATAAATTATGACTAGTGTGTATTAAATGCTTGAATGTGGAAGTTAATATTGCATACTGATAAAACAATAGATCATAAAATATAAATAAAATAAGGTGCTTACCTATTATAATTTAAGAGTACAATTAACATTGAGATTACGGTAAGTTACAAAGTAGTTCATAATCGTAGGAAATCTAACAAGTACCAGTTTCTGACTTAGGGCAATCCTGGATAAATATACAGGCTGCAGGATGAGAAGTTGAAGAGCAGCCCCACAGAAAGCGGTCTGTGCGTTCTGGTTGATGGTCAACTGAATCTGATTCAGCAGTGTGCTATGGCAGCCAAAAGGGACAACTGTACTCTAGGGTGCATCAGATGAGGGTAAGGATTGTGCCACTCACCTCTGTGCTGGTGCAGCCTCAAATTGAGCTCTGTGTGTTCTGGATGAGAAAATGTAATAATTACATAAAACTACTAGGGATCAACCTAAGGAGGGCTGCGAAGATGGTGAACTATCTAGAGGGCAAGGCACATGAGGAGTTTCACATATGTGTCCAACAAGTGAGTTTAATATTGTTGTTGACACCCCCTACACACTGCTCCCCCAAGGTGCCCCTGTACAATGGGTATGAGGTCCTGGGTGAGGAAGGCCTGTCTGAGGGTGGGAACAGCCTGCTTAGTCTAGACTTGCTAACTAAACCAACTGAGGAAAAGCCTTCCACCTACACAAAGACTACTTAACTGAAGAAGAAGATATGAATATCAGTTGTGATTCCTCCCTACAGGGAACTGAAGGTCTGATATGCCAAGCAGACCCTCCTTTTAGATAAATACGCTTTTCTTCCTGGGGCTTGGGCAAGGGATGTCACCGGGACACTACCTAGCCTGGGACAGCCAAGAGGCCACAACCACTTTCTGCTTTTTGATATGGAGAGAAATGATGCAGGAACATGTGGGTAAAGGGCCATCAAAAAAGATTTCAGGGCTTGGGACAATGCCTAAAGGAATTGAATGCACAGATCATCTTTTCTTCTCTGCCTCCTGCATTGGGTATGGACACATAAACAAAACAAAGGGTCATATTTTTAAATACCTGGCTTTGTGCCTGATGCTGTGGTCAAAACTTTCGGTTTTTGACAGCCAGTTAACCTACATGGTACTGGGTTTGTGGGCATCAGATGGGGTTCAACTTTCTCAAAGAGGAAGAAGAGCGCTCTGGGGAAACATAGCTGTGCTCACTGGGACGGCTTTAAACTAGGTGTGAAGGGGGCCGAGGAGGATAGTGAGCCTTCCCAGTATAAGATGTGGAAGGCATAAATATATTAGAGAAACAGGGTGCTGGCAGGGGCCTTAAAGGACTTCCTGCCTTGGGAGGTGCTGGCAACACTGCAGCACATGCAATGTTCTATGATAATGAGGCAGTAACTGCTGGAGCAACAGGAGAAGGCAATGGGGAAATTCAGAAGTTCAGGAGAAATACATAAAAGGAATGAAGGAGTTATCTTTTAAAGAAGTGACAAGAGCAGTTGCTCAGGTAATAAATGACTTTTTTTGCCTCAGCCTTTCTGATGAGTGCTCAGCACATTGCCTTCAAAATATTGGTTCACAGCAAAGGGATTGGAGAAGAAACATCCTTCTCACTGCAAACAAAGATCAGGTTCATGATCACCTGAGGAATCTGAACATCCACAAGACTACGAGTCCTGATGAGATGCATCCCAGAGTCCTGATGGAATTGGCTGATGTAGTTGCCAAGCATCAAACATATTTGAAAAGCCATGACAATCAAATGAATGCCCTGGTGACTGGGAAAGGTTTGGAAACCTTTCTGGAAATGTTTCTAAAAATTTATATGAAATCAATTTGTGACTATTGCTTTTCTTCATTATTTTATTTTATTTACTTACTTTCTTATGGTGCTGAGTAGTGATATTTAGAGAAGGAAAAAAAATATTAAACAAGTCAGGAATTAGCAGGTAATGCTTAGCAAAAAAGAAGGAAAATTACTACTGTTGCTATTTAACATTAATAAATGTCTAACTTTTCAGCAGTAATAAATTAATACTCTTTGAGCATGTCACTAGGGAATAGAACAAATATAAGTATTCCAAACTATTTTAGAGTCACTGAAGTCAACAGTCCATAAGGTTGATGAAGTTACCAATGATGGTTTTGACATAGGAAATCTCTAGTCAATTTGCCTTTCGTTACTCCTAGTTGTCCTAGGAAAAATCCATACTTCAGAAATAACTTCCTTAAGAACTTCCCAATAAAAGATCATGGGTTAGGAATCTTCTACTGTATGGTTCAGGATATGGGCAAAAATATCTAGACGTATTATAGTAATGGGAAACATCAATGAAATGCATGTGGATCCTTTCTAGAACTCAGAGATTAAAAGAGCTCTGAATGCAAAAAGTCATGTTAAAACCCACAAGCAGATGGAAAATTCATATCTCAGAAAGAGTGCCTTGAATATAATTATTTAGAATAGTCCTTTCATATTCATCAAAAAAGTACTACTGATTGATCCCCAGAGGCAGAATTACAATCTGTGACTGTCTTCAAACATGCCTATATATCCTTCTATTTGAATGTGATAGCTGTTCTTCTTCCTAGGGAAATGAAGACAGTTCTAAACATCTGGTCTTTTGAAATAGTAACAAAAAGCCACATGAATATTTTATAAATGAGTGTCTAAAGGAATGTGGAAATTGTTACATTGTGTTATCTCTCTCTTACTGGATTTCTTTCACTTGTCTTCTTATTCTTTTTGTTTGTTTGTTTGTTTTCTGCTAATATGAAAAATACAGAGATTTTGGAAGTACAGCAGAGTATTTGTGTCTCTTCTAGTCCATCCTGACAGTAAAATTGCAACTCAACCTTCACACAGAAGGTGTCTGATACCCATATTACAAGTTTAGAATAAAATATTATCTATCACTGGAAATCTTGGTAATACAACAAACTGTTAAGTAGCTTAAGAAAAAGAAAGAAAACAATATAATGAACATAAGATAATGGAAGGTAGGTTTTTTTGTTTGTTTTGAAGTAAATAATCTGATTTCATGCTTCTGTTTCTTTTGAAGCTTTATTATTTCAGGAGTTTTTTTCTATTTTTGAAAGAGATATTATTCCTATGTGATTTCCCTATAGTCCTATTCATGTTTATCTGAAACAAAGTACTCCAAAATTCAGAAAGTCTTTTAGGTCAAATGCTCCTGAATAGATCTTAGCATCTGAAATAGGAGGACTTCTGTATTACAAAAATATCATTTAATAACCAGAAAAAAAGAGCAATAGGGAAGAATGTCAAGATTTTGATAGAGTGATTTAAAAATATCTTTTCCTTACAAAGAAAACAATTTAATCATTTACTGTTATATCATTGAAGCAAAGTAAGAGATTTCTAAAGACTGTTAGATGTTCTGGAGCTAGAGTCAGAATGAGCTACCTTCATTCCAGTAAAGATAATCTCTTCTTTGATATGTATTGTGTGGATGTTTCAAAGCTTTCCTCTTTTCCTGATCATAATGAAGTTGTTGTCCATGAAGTGCCTTCCTTTCATAAGCAATTCACTCTGCTTCTTTCTGATGTTCCTGTTCACTAACAACTTGCTCTCTTCAAAATGCTCTCATTCCATCCTTTCCTTCTAGATTTTACCTTTCTATTTCTAATTGTTCCCTTTCTCTTTGCAAGCATTCTTCTTGCTCATACATTATTTGTACACATTCTCTCTCATGACACCCCCTTTCAGCAATTTCTGTATTCTTTCAGAATTCAAGAGCTCATTGTATTCTCTCCAGCAGAACCATGTGTTCTTGCAATCTCTTCTTTTTTTCATCTTTCCAAAAGACAAGATATCCTTTCTACTAATGCATTCTATAAATTACACTTTATCTTGAATAATACACTCTTTGTTCCTCTATGTCTGTGGTTTATCAAACCTTCCCCTTCTAACTGTCCTACTGTGTCCTTGATTTCCTTTTGTTTAATCTAAAACTACAACTCAATCTTTTACCACTTATGCTTTTCTTCAGGGTTTCTTTTTAAATTGATTCTTGATCAGGGCCATTATCACTATTCTCATCTTTACCCTCTGTTTTCTTGGGTTCTTAAGTTCTTGTGTTTTTTTTGTTGTTGCTGTTTTTCCAAATTTCCTAGATTTCTTCTATTTTGCTTGATAAAGTTTTTCTGACTTTACCACTTGATGCAGTTTGTTTGCTCCCTATGCTTTTACCTGAACCAGATTTCTCATCATTTTTCATCAGCTTCTTATTGGATGGGTCACCTTTGATTTTCTGAAAAGATAGTTATACTGATTTGGCCTTTTTTCATAAGAACTGGGTTAAATTAACTTCATGTATTCATAGGTAAGGAACTACAAATTAATATGCAATATTGGTGATATAGCTGCTGAAATAATTCTTTACTGTAGTTACCATACAGAAGTTTAGAATTACTGGTGTGTCCCTTAAAGAGAGTGATTTATACTTCTTGCTATTCTCCTGTGCAAAGAGATTATCCAAGTGAATATAAACTGTGAAAAAGCTGCAAAAGTGTTTTCAGCTCTTTGTTTAATATTGTCTCCTCAAAAGAAACCAGACTGGCTTTGTCTAGTAGAAAACTAGCACCAGCCTCTGAGGGACAACACTCCACACTGATCTCCATCCAGACATTGAGGCATTGGCCATCACTCGTTGGACTCGATCCTGCAGCCAGTTCTTCATCCATGAAACAGTTCACCCATCGAATCCATATCTTTCCAATTTGGAGAGAAGGATGTTGTGGGGTACCATGTCAAAGGCCTTACTGAAGTCCATACAGACATCAGTGACTCTTCCCTTGTCCATTGACACAGTGACAACATCGTAGAAGGCCAGTAGGTTGGTCAAGCGGGATTTGCCCTTGGTGAAGCCATACTGGTTCTCCTGTATCACCTCTCTGTCTTCCATGTGCCTTAGCATAACTTCTGCAAGGATCTGTTCCATGACCTTCTCTGGCACACGAGTGATACTGACAGGTTGCTAGTTTCTGGGGTCATCCTTTATGCTTCCTTAAAAATTGGTGTGATGTTGTCTTTTTCCCAGTCATCGGGGCATTCATTTGATTGTCATCATATCATGAACCTGATCTTTGTTTGCAGTGAGAAGGATGTTTCTTCTCCAATCCCTTTGCTGTGAATCAATATTTTGAAGGCAATGTGCTGAGCACTCATCAGAAAGGCTGAGCTAAAAATTTGTTGAGTACCTTAGCCTTCTCCTTATCTGTTGTTACCATCTTGCCTGTGTCACTCTTTAGGTGGGTACACCCTCTTGGACTAACCTTTTCTGCTTGCGTTACCCGTAGAAGATTCATTTCAAATTTTTTTTTTGTGTGTGTGATTTATTTATTAAATTTATTGTTCCATGGCATTTGTTCAGACTTAGCAAGGCCATCGAATGATTTCATGTAAAGCCAAACATTCTGAGAATTGTACTTTCTTTTTGAATGTAGAAAAACCTCTTCTCACTTTTGCCTCCTCAAGCTTTACATTTTCTTGCTTTGCATTTCAAATGTTATAATAATATTTAAAATATAGTTTACATGATGGATCTAATCCCTAAAAATTGATTTTAAATAATCAATAAAAGCCAAATAGAACTTTTTCTCAGGTTTGGAAAATACATAGAATGATAACTTGGCTATCTAGATGCACAGAAACACAAGTGAGGAAAAAAATATATTACAAAACCACATTATCTTTTTAAAAATGTTTTAACTAAAACTATAATGTTTTAAGTAAACTATTCACTTAATTTGCAGAATTTTTAGACTAGTTTATTTAAAGAACTGCAGGTTATGTGGGGAATATATTCTGTCATAACACCGTACCTCATAGTTTCCCAAATTTCCAAATTAAGTGAATTGCTGATGGCATAAAGAGAGATTACTTATAGATTGCGATCTTGGACAAAACAGACTCAGCTTGGGGAAAAGCAATTTGTTTCCAAACAAATAGCATCAGATGGAGAGAAACAAACTCAAAAAGCAGTAGAGCCTATGTCACTGCTTGCTTTTCAGGCCTACCCCACCCCTCCATTTCTGACCCTTCCAACTGTCTCAGAGCTGATTGTCTTCACTGACCTTTCCCTGCTTCAGCACAGCAGGCTCTCCAGAAGCAGCACAGTGAGCTCTGCTGGATGCACCTCCTCCCTGGGCTACTCGCAGGACTTTGTCTCTCTCTTCCTCTTAATGACAGGCAGCATTTTGGATTTCTAAGCTCTCTTCATCCCAAGGCACTTCCCCATGGTTGAGCAGCCTGACCGCATCCTGTGGTAGGGTCATTGGAGACATCTAGAACAGCTGTGTCTGGCACAAAGCAGCTACACCTCACCTCTCACAGCTTTGTGGCAGTCTGTGCTGCTTCCTCAGCATCTGAACTTGGTACACTCACTCAAAAGTATACTTGTTTTTCTAGGGTGTACATTATTCCCTCACCTAAAATCTAAGAAATGACTGTACTATGTTGTTGCTAGCTTCTCCCCACTCCATCTCTGCCTTTTTTTTTTTTTTTTTCCCAATAGATGGAAAACAATTCCTAGAAGATTCTGAAAAGATTCAAGTTTATTTATTTGCAACAGAATTTTCCTAAATTTAATTTTACACTCTGTTATAAATCTTACAATATTTAGCATTTAGTCAATTGGTAACTAGTTATTTGCAAGTCATTTGTTAATTTATGCAGCATGAGGTATTTTGTCTGATTCTGGTATGTCTTTGTTCTTATTAATTTTGGCAGCCAGGATTTTTTAAAAAGGAAGTGGTGATATTTTGAGCCTAGCTTTGCTTTGTATTAGGCTGCTAGTTGTATCAGTGAGTTGAGATGATAGCCCTTATGGACACTGAATAAAGGAAAATTTAGATAGCAACAGAGTGTATCTCTGCTATTAATGGTCTCATGTTTTCTTTCTGGTGTAGAAGCAGACAACGGAAACTTTAATATACAAAGTTATTGGATCTCACTATGCCTTTTGCTTTGTATTAAGGAATAGTTCAATGTTATGCATGTCATCTCCTTTGCAAGTTCCTGGCAAATTATGGTGAAACGGATACACTCGCAGAACATCAAAGTAATCACATAATTAAGCCAAACTGGTGGTTTGTCTGGAACAGCTTGCAAAATGACAATGTGATCTGTTTTGCAAAATCTGTATAGGTTTGGTTTTAAATGTACTGGCATATTTTTTAATTAGTTCTTCTTCCTCTGTCACTGGTGTAAAAAATCAGACAAATAACAGTGTGGGTTTTTGTTCTTTTTTTTGTTTGTTTGTTTCTAATTATCAGTCTCATTACTTATCATTATCTAGCTGGGATTGTATACTGTACAATAACAGAAAACTTCCTCAGTCTTTCTACTTCATATAAACAGATGCAACTTAATTCACAATGATATAAACAGTATGATAACAACATAGCTTATGCTTCCTTTAAAATTTATCATTTCTATTTTTGTAAAATAACATCAGTTCAGATAATCTGTACAATTCAGTCTGATTGCTTAGAATAACTTGTTACAAATGTTAAATATCTGCTATGTTAATATATCATAAGACATGATGAATATGTAGTTTTTAGGAAGAGTGCCACAAGAGCTCAATCCATCTTTGAATAGACACATTATTTACAAGGAACCTATTTCATACTCATACACATACAACACAGTTGTTCAACTTTGTTTATCTTTGCAGAAGCTTGCTTAAGAATATAAATAACACATTTTAGAGAAGAGAGAAAGAAAAGTAGAAAGAAAGTAGCAGTAGCACATCCTTCTTTTCATAAATTCTCTTAGAAAGTTAAGTGAGTTTCATTGAAGGGAATGAATCAATGGTCCTTCATAAAAAAAAATAATAATAATAATAACAAAAATCAATTAGAAAGTCATTATTTTAAAGTTAGCATTCAAAAAACAAAATTTTAATTTAAAGCCAATTAGACTGCATGTCAGAACTAAGCTGAATTGTCCTTGCATTGATGTATGCAAAATCATTAACAACCTTCAAGTCGAAGAAATGTAGAGAGTGAAAAAGAAAGTGTTTATAGACTCTACTGAATTTTCTTTCACAAGCTATCTCAAGCAACAGATGACTTCTTTGGGCTTCTTAAGAGGTTTACTTGGTCTATCTCAAGTGTAACTGTTGTTACTGAAATTAGAACACTTGAAGCAACACACAGGACAACAGCCATTCCTGTGGCATCCAGGAGGGATATAGGCAGAGCCGGAATCTCAGCAGAGTCTTTCTCCCAATAGGCTGCTGTAGTCCTGGTATGATTTGTGTTTTATGCCACACTGGAGAGGCAAATGGTGCTAAACATTGAGAAGGAGCACTACTGAGCATCTCACAGAAGAGCTGAAGTCCCCTGCTGTGGATGCAATGGGACAGTCAGCCCTATTTATTTCCTTAATGACAGCAACTAGGCTAGCTACCTTTTCATGTTTGGGTCTGCATCACAGAAGATTAATGTAGCTCTCCCTGATGGGTTTGGTCTGAGCAATCAGAGGCAGAAGAAATCTCTCCCTGTAAATCAGATGCTGTAGCTTGCAAAATTAAACATTCTGGTATGGGCTGACACATCATACCACTGCAAGGGATGGGGCATTTCCACTGTATCACAGTTTCATGATTTTTGTAATCGGTATTCCACATCATAACATCAAGTAGTGCACTGGGAGTTAAAGAGTTAATGCTCCAATTCTGTGGATTGCTGATAGTTCTAGGAATAGTTGTCTCAGAAGACAACTATATACCCTGGAGGACTTTTTGTTTCCATTTTCTGTTCAGAGGGGCTGATAAAACTGTTTGCAAATCATGAGACATCTCCTTTTTCTTTTCTGCTCATTTCTGCAGCTTGTGTGCTTCCTAACCATCTCACCTTCAGCATTAGAGTAAGGCCTTTGGTTTTTGGACACTCTCTCTCATTTTATTTGATTTCTTAGCTTCAATCCCAATTATATTGTATTATATCATGTTATCTCGCATTTCAATATCTCATTTAGTAAATTAACTTTTCTCCTCAGATCATTGCTGCTGTTTCATTTTTAGGCCCATCTCTCTACCCTTTCCCCTTTCTCCCTTCCCCCTTTCCCAAGGTGTGGGTCTGTGGTCCCCCTGCTCCATTAGTCACGGAACCAAGTTGAACTGGCCCGTAAACCATTGACATACTCTACCATTAGATGTTCAATCCTAAACACAGTAGATAAAGAGAGAGAAAAGGAGAAACAGAAGTCTGAATTCATTACACATGTTTCTGAACACATATTCAACATGATACGCATTTTAGTTAGATACAATTAAAATGCAAATGGCATGCATTTCATTTCAGAAATGAGATGCATTTCTGAGCTGAGGTAAAAACTATGTTTAATTAGAAAAGCTGAATTAGGATACTTAGTGCCAGAGAAGCTTAAGTAACAAAGACATCCCTATAGCTCTGTAGATGTGACACAATGTGAAGGAGATATGAGATGAGACAACAACTACTGGACAGACAAAATGCCTGAGTATGCCTCAGCTGGTGAAAGATACCTAAATTCAGAAACATAATTTGTCCTAGATGCCTAAAACACTTTAGTATGAGATGTATACTACCCTAATGATATCCATTTATCTTCTAGCAATATATACTTAGATCAGAGAAGTTTGGATAATCAAATGTTCTGGTCACACAGAGTAGATGGTGCATATGCAAATTCATATCCACTTCATCATTTATAACAATTAGTAATTTTGATGACAGAATACTAGTGCTTGGGAACAAACATGTGCAAAACTATACCTATTTGTTCTAGATTAGCAAACAATCACCAAAGTCAAATAATACAACTCAAAACACTTAGTACTCCACTAATAATTTCAAAATTTAGAACAAAGGCCGTTATTTAAAAGAGTTAACCTGGATCTATGAACAATAAACAGAAAAATAGAAGGAAAAAAAAAAGAATGTCAAAGAAAATGTTAAAGAAAAAATTGTTATGACTGCTACTGGAGTAGTGTGCTCAGGGAACCCAGAATTACCACATATTATATTCTTATCATCCCTCATTTAATCTTTGCTATCAGCAAAACATATGCTTTAAATAAAATGCTTTTATGCTAACTTTTCATACATTAAAATTGATTTCTAAATCAAAATATACCTAAGTCAGGTTTCAGTGCAAGATAGTTACGTAATAGCCAGTACTAAATAAATTGTTTGAATGCTTATTTTACAACTTGAAAATCTATTTTGCAACTGTAGCTCATTTTCTTTGGCTCTACTTCAAACAAACAAACAAACAAACAAATAAATAAATAAATAAATAGAATCCTTTTGTGTCTCACATGTCTCATTAGAATTCACAGACCTCTTAAGTCATTGCATGTGTTTAGGAGCTAGTTGATCACATCTGAGAAGTTATTCTAAAAGGAAGTAACTTTATAGTATCTTTTACTCCAACAGGTTAATCAGTAAGTCAGCTCTACTTTCATTGCACATGATCTGTAAACTGACAAGTTGAAGGTTGACTTGCATATTTGCTAATGCACTAATGCAGTAAGCGATAAGAATATGTAAGTAGTTGATTCTAATCACATCCTTGTAAAGCTACATTACTGAAAGCAGAATTAAATCCATAGGGCTATCCTAGAAAATTATTGTGTGGAGCTCTGACTTTGCAATTCCAATTGACAGCTACATCAAATATCTGAGTGCTTGAAATATTTGAGTGAGTGACCAGAACTCTTTAGGCTCAAATGAGATGCTGCATTACTAATCAGAGGAATGTTCATCAGTTCAGACACCTACAAGTTAGACACTATATGTCTATCTAAACTCTGAATTTTAAATAGACATGTTTTCTTAGAATGTAAGAATATTTTACCACTGTATGCACTGACACATTTTAGCAGCTAAACATAAATGAGCAGATTTGTAGAAAGAGTCAAGCATTAGGCACTATCTGCAGTATTGCGTTCAGGTCTGGGGGCCCCAATACAAGAAAGAAAGGTGTCGTTAAGGACCAGAGGAGAGCCACAGAAATTATCAGAGGGATGGAGCACCTCCTGTATGAAGACAGGCTGAGGGAGCTGGACTTGTTCAGACTGGAGAAAAGAAGGCTGTGGGGTGACCTCTTGGCAGCATTCCAGTACCTGAAGGGAGTCTACAAACAAGAGGGGAGTCAACTCTTTTCATGGGTAGATAATGGCAGGACAAGGGGAAATGCTTTTAAGTTGAGAGAGGGAAGATTTAGGATGGATGTCAGGGGAAGTTCTTTACAGAGAGTGGTGAGGTGCTGTGACAGGCTGCCCAGAGAGGTCGTGGATTCCCTGTCATTGGAGGTGTTCAAGGCCAGGTTAGATAGGGCCCTGGGCAGCCTGGTCTAGTATTGAATGTGGAGGTTGGTGGCCCTGCATGTGGCAGGGGGGGCTGGAGATTCATGATCCTTGAGATCCCTTCCAGCCCAGGAGATTCCTTTATTCTGTGATTCTGTGATTAAGTTCTGTAATGATATGATTAAGTTCCCAAGTTCTAAGAACAAGGAAAACAGCAAAGTGAGGAATAGGGAAGCAAAATGAAAAAACAAACAAACAAACAAAAAAATCATATATATTAGAAAACCAGCACATATGTCCACATTTCTGTCAACTTCTGCTGACAAAGTCCTTGTAACATCAGAAATCAGATATGAGTGGATGCACTGAGTAGTTTCTGGGTCTGATTAAGTTTCCATTTTATTGCAGGTTGATTTCAGAAACAGAAGAAAATTTCAAGGCTGCTTGCTCAATAGGATAACTCATTCAAGCACTGCAATAGTGCTTCTTGTCAGTGATGCCTTGTATGTGCTGCCAACAAATTATTTAAGTTCGAATAGTGGGAAAATAGTATCTATTTACAGTTTTCTTTACTATATTTACTAGACAAGCTAGAGTTTCAAACAAACTTCCAGAACTTAATGTGTGTGTGTAGGTGTATCTGTGTTTTCATGTTTAGAAGAATTCATGAGTAGTTTCCTAAATAGTTATCTTGTCTTTAAGCATCAGGGTCCATTTTACTTTAGGTGAACACAGAAAAGTTTAGGTACATTTACGTTCTGCATGTATAATGTAGCATTCCTAATTTTTGAGCAAATACTCCTTAAATACTACACTTATTAACTTACTTTCTAAAACAATAGGGTGATCGGCAAATAAAGCTTCAGGTGGAAGTAGAGTGAATATTCTCTGTGAGATAACATAATCAATACAGATTTCCAAAGGACTGTTGAAGATATCCCTTATCAATGACTTATAAGTGAGTAAGCAGTTACAGCATAAGAAGGAAGGTTGTTACATGATGACATAACGGGTTAAAAGAGAAGAAGCAAAATTTGTTCAGTTCTGAAAATGGAGATCACCAGAGCAATTGTACTGATAACTGTAGTGTTCAACATACTCATAAACGAATTATGAAAAAGGGTAAGCAGAGATAAAAAAAGTCTGCTGATGGTACTAAATTATTTAGAGTGAGTGGTAAGGGTAAGAGTGCACTATGAAAACCTGCAGCATAAAATCTCTTACAAACCTGAATGACTGAAACTGAGTGTGGATAACTGTAAAGTACCACATGAGGAAAAGACTATCGTAATTCCACATAAAAATGATGAGTTGTGAGATAACCACCATTATTCAGAAGAAAAACCTTAAGACTGTAACCAGTATTTCCATGAAACAGTCAACTCAGTGGTCACTACCGATTAAAAAGTAAATTAAAAGCTAGTATTGGAGTTCAGAATTAAACAGAAAATATAGTTATGGCACTGTAAAGCCAAGGTTTACCTACAGCTGGAACATAATGCAAAGCTCTTGTTCCCTGTAATTAAAAGCAATAATATTAAAGGTAAGGAGTAAGACTGTATGAAAAACATCTGAATACTCTGTGAAAAATATGAATGATAAAAAATATGAGTACTTAAAAGGAATACGACAAGTTGGTCTACAAAATACTAAGGGACATGGAGAGTATGGAGAGATCAACTTTTCACAGTCTCTGCAAAGATATATTATGCTTCGAATTATGACAGGTTCAAAGTAAACAGAAAGAGATTATGTGTGGAAAAGGATGACAGTCCGTTAAGCTTATTACTAAATCAATACTGAAGGCTTTTGTGAGGTTAAGAATGTAAACTAGGAAATAATATGTAAGAGACAATTAAGGTTCAATATATATGAAGTAGAACAACATGACTCAGGAATTTTTTGAGCCAAAACTAATTCAAAAGTAGAAGAACATTGTCTGGAAGCAACATACCTATTTTCCGTATTTATTTTATATATATATATATATTTCCTTACAATGCGGGACACACGATAGATGAATCCTTCTTTGAATACATTACGGCCATACTTCACCAATTACTTTTGTTCTGCTCTGTGCAGTACAGACTCATTTTACTGAATCATTCTCATATTGCAAATGGAAATGAAATTTATCCTCACGTATTTGAACTCAATATATATCAAATGTAGATATTTGATGGTTTGTTTGTTTGTTTGTTTTCCCAGCAGAAATAAAACTAATGTTAATGTATAAATCACAGGAAGACTTCCTTCCTCATAATATTGGCAATTCCTCTCTTTAGCCCTGAAACATAAAAGTTGTATATAGAAACACAGGGAAACACAGAGCCTGTCTTACCAAAGAAACAGAGACTTACTTGCTACAGATAACAGAAAGAAAAGAAAAGAAAAGAAAAGAAAAGAAAAGGAAAGG
>JAPSGF010000111.1:740133-756042 GCA_035772895.1 Perdix hodgsoniae | reverse complement strand
AAAAGAAAAGAAAAGAAAAGAAAAGAAAAGAAAAGAAAAGAAAAGAAAAGAAAAGAAAAGAAAAGAAAAGAAAAGAAAAGAAAAGAAAAGAAAAAAAAGAAAAGAAAGACCCTTGTAACTACTGTTTATGAAAGCATTGACTGAAATATGTTAATAAGACAAAAATGGTGATGGTGATAAAAGATGTAACAGTAGTGAAATATTTAAGAATAGTATTAAATTACAAGTTGGAACAAGGTTTCTGACCAGCAGTAGGGGTGGAATTCTGTCATAAACTTCAAATACAATTAATGGTGTTAAGAATTCCATCTCAGAGAAGAGTCTGACTTTGTCAAAGGAATGACAAAATCTTGTTGCTATCTACAGCTCAGTGTTAGATATGATCATTTAACAAGTCTCAAGCAGATTCCTTTCAAATACCCATGTTTTTTGTTTTGTTTTGTTTTTTTAACCTAAATTTTAAATATTAACCTAATAAATTTTAAAATATTCTATAATGATACTTCAGAGTAATTCAGTAAGTTTCAGGATTTGATAATATCAGAATTCTTCAAGAAGCTAGGAAACAACTTTCTAACAAGGTACTAGGTTTAGCTTTGTTCACTGTTACGAAAAGATAAACAGCTGGAGCTGTAAAATAAAGGTGAAAATAAAGGTGACTTTGTAGCAAACTTTCAGTTTCTAAGGGGAAACTATAAGAATCATAGAATCATAGAATTGCTCAGGTTGGAAAAGACTTCAAAGATCATTGAGACAAACAACAACCTAAATACACTATCCTAACTCTAACAACTCACCTCTAATTCATGTTCCCAGTCACCACATCCAGATGGTTTTTAAACACATTCACCGATGGTGACTCAATCACCTCCTAGTGGAGCCTATTCCAGTGCTTATCAACCCTTTCTGTAAATAAGTTTTTTCCTGATATCCAACCTAAACCTCCCCTGGTACAACTTGAGGTAATCGTCCTGTCACCTGTCACCAGTGAGAAGAGACCAAACCCACTCGCTGCAAAAGAAAGGAGAGCACAGACTCTTTAGTAGGGACTATGGTGATAGGACAAGATGAAACGGCTTCAAACTAAAAGAGTGTAGATTTAGATTGGATGTAAAAAAAAAAAGTGTTTTACAGTGAGGGTGGTAAGGCACTGGAACAGGTTGCCCAGAGATGTGGTAGACGCCCTGTCCCTGGAGACATTCAAAGCCAGGCTGGACCAGGTTCTGAGCAACCTGATCTAGCTGGGAATGTCTTGATTCATTGCAGGGAAGAGGGCCTAGATGACCCTTAATGATCCTTCCAACTCTAAGAATTCTATGTTTCTATGATATTCAAACACCCACTACAGTAGTTTTCAACATTTTCAACTACATTAGAAATAGTTTCCCCAAAATGTTCTCTTTTCATAGAGTGAGAAACTTTTCGTAGTGTGAACTTGACACACTAGGAAAGTGAGTGGCTTTCCTGGGATAACAGTGTCTCAAATACTAGAATCTCATATTACATATATTTTTTTCTCGTGAAAATAGGAAATAATAATAACAACAACAACAATAATAAAACAAATATTTATTTATTTCTATTTTTCTAAATCTAAGCCTCTGCTCACTCAATGTGTGTGGCAGCCCCATTATCATCTTCATGTACCTACTTTGTGTTTCTGGTGCTGGGGAGTACAAAACTGAATACAGAACTTTACATGCAGTGTTGCAAGTAAAATAAAATTTATTTATCTGATTTCTGTTCTCTTCAGTTCTGATAGGTTTTTTATATCATTCATGTGAATAATTTAAATTAAATTTATTCAATGTTGGTTTGTTGTCTTTTTTTCCCCTCAGGTGTTGCAATGCTGAAATTTATGATTCCAGCCCACATAATTCAGTGTTGATAGTTTATAAATTTGTGTTCCTTGTATCAAAAATTTCAACTCGTCATTGAAACAACATGGCAGCAACAACTGGAATGAGAAGTACACTAATAGTACTTGATTTAAATATTTTCTTTGATATAGCATCCATCTGGTATGCTGTTACAGTTGTTCATATTGTAGCAATAAATTTATGCTAAGGCAGTAATTTCTTGCCAGTGAACATTTATAGAAGGCATTCATGCAATGCGTGATCCTTTATATTCTATGTGTTCTCCACTGAGTCTAAACATGCAAGTCACTAACTCTGCCTAAGAAGTTATCATTGTGCTGAATATTTCTCATTTTATATGACTATCATCACTTTTCTAACTTAAAATAAATACCTGGATTTGTTTTCTAAATTAATTTTAAATGATGCATTCTGCAGAAGATGCTTTATTTTCTCATACTAGTTCATCCCAAATTTGGCTTTGTTCAGCTGGTATACATTAGGAAACCTTGCAGGGGGAAGGAAGAGGAGAGGAGAGGGTGCTGTGCACTCAATGTTCTAAGGACCTACGAATCATCCCTGGTGGCAATTTTTTCTAGATTAGATAAGTAATTATTATCCATTTACAAGTTTCAGCAACTCACGCATGATTTTAAAATAAATAAATAAATAAAAAGCAATTTGCAGATTAATTGGGTATTTAGAAATTCTGTAGCACTTCAAATTTTCTACAACATAAAAGCTTTCAGTCCTGTATGACAAAATAACGAAAATAAACATCAGGACTTCACACTGCAAGACCTAATTGCAAAAGACGTGAAGCAACAGTTGCTATTGTGAGCTCATGACTTTAACAGCCATAAAAGCGTGCATCTGATATTTAAGTCATGCATATTTAAGGTCATCTCTTCATGTAAACATCATTTATAGCTATTACAGGGCTGATTTTTCCAGTCACCAGGCAGGATTATATACTATTATTGAAGCTAATGTGCTGCTTCAGTGGTGCCAAGATTTCACTAAATTGGTATTTCCTAATCTTTATTTTTCCCATCAGTTACTTTGCATAATCTTGTTTTGAAAAGCTTGCATATAATTAAAAACACAGAGGAAAACTAATAAGAACAAATACAGATGGTAAGTTTAATGTTACCAGTGCTATGCAGTTCCTGTCCAGTGAAGGCCAGGAGTTAAAGAGCTAAGGAATGAAAGTAAAGCGATGGATTAAGGGGATACAAGCAATATTCCAGCAGAAGGGTACAAACATTATTAACATGCTATATAATAGAGAGTATCACTATATTCAATCTCAGACTCAAAGCTATATTCAAACTGAACCAATGTTTTTTGTCTTGAACTTGGCGTAGTGGTGCGGAAACAAACATCTTACCAGAAAATATCCTTCACCATGGAACAATTAATAGCTTTTCAGAGTTTCAATTGTGCTGATAGCAAAGACCTCTAGCTAGATTAAATCCATGGGTCTGCTGAAAATATTTCTACAGAAAGTAAAACTATAGTCCAAATTTTAGATAAAGGAGACTTTTTCAGATATGTTACCATCCACTCAAATATAATTATAGTGAATCTCATTTTTAAGCTCCAGATGATCTGTAGGCTGACCTCTACAGATGCATCATTACTGTGAAAGTAAACATGCTGATCAAAGTAAGCATCCGTTGCAACAGGATACAGAGCACACCATAACAAATTACACGAATAAGCGATTTAAGTTCTCTCAATGATCTTACACCTGTCCTAGTTGAAGATGCCAAATCAGTGAACTAAATCTCTGAAGAATGATGAAACAGAGCAAGGCAATAATGGGACTACACGAGTCCTGTAGACAGATATTTTATTTCTAGAAAAGTGAATTTTCTGAATTCTAGACAATGCAGTAGCAATCCAGTTTAGAGGCCTCTGAACACTATAGGCTTTGCATCTCAATAGTCTTGGTCATTTATTTCTATTATGAAATTCTTCTTAGGCCAATTAGTGTTGCATATATGGGTTTACATCATACATACCAGCTGTAAGACTGCCAAAGTGTACATGAAGTTGCATAACTACCAGTTATGGCACTTGGTAGGATCTTTTCTTAAAATCAAAAGCATGGCCAAGTTGCAATATATTATTTATTAGAAGACAGTTGAAGACAGTCTTATTATTTGTCAGAAGTCTTGAAGACAGTCTTATTATTTGTCAGAAGTCTTCAGTCAACCAAGAAATCCTCAAGAATTTTTAAATCACTTTTCTAGTTTCTAGATGTATCAAATGATATCTTTTCCTGACTTTAAGAGTGACTAGAATATCAAATAGATCTCTTAATATCACTAGTAACAGCATCTTTGCAAACATAGTGCTTAGGAACCTATTTTACCTATGCCTTCAAAGATGCCTTCAAAAGCAGTACAAAATGAGAAAGAAATTGCCACTTGGGTAATTCCTTTACGTAGCAATTCTGCAAATAAATACATTTTAATCATTGTGTTAAATAGACCATGTGGGGAAAAAAAAAAAAAAAAAAAAAAAAAGAATATAGAAAAAGAAAACTTCTCAGCTGCGTATTCTCTTCTGTCACTAAAGTACATAAAAATTCATGGTGTGTTTGCAAGTCATGTCTAGTGTACATGAGAGTCGATCTAGAACCTCACATGAGATTTTTTTTTTTTTTTAATAAGTGCATTTCTTGAGCCACGCAGGTCTCCAACCTGCAAATGGAAATAAAGCAAGTGTGTCCATAAGACCACAAATTTACTGTAAGTACATATACCTTATGATCTTTTAATTTATCTTCTTGCTGGCTTTGAGCGAGAACAGTACACATTTAAATAACTTTCTACATAAGGATATACATTTGCATTAGCTTTTCTTGAAAAAAAAAATATATATATATGTGTGTGTGTGTGTGTGTGTCTGTGCGTTACACATATCCAGTAATAGTAAGCTCAGAAAAAGCAACAGTTACAGGTTTCATATCATAGTTGCAACCTTCATACCAAACCATCCTATAGGTGAAAGTGCAGGGATTCTCTGGGAAGCTGTTCAAATGTCTGTGAAAGGTAACTCTTTACGTAAAATTCCTAATTTTTTATTAAAGAGATACAGAATTAGGAAGCATCAATTTTCCATTTCAAAAGGATAAAGAATAAAAAAAAAATGATATATGTGTTTTAAGTGATGACAGAACATATTAAAAATATTATTGAGCAAAGCAATTGCTTCCTATGCTTAGAAAACATTATTTCTGCCACAGATAGCTAGAAAATTTCACATTTGCTTTAAAATAAAAGCAAAACACTGCAAGCTCACATAATAGATAGTGAACAGATTTTCATTTTTTTTTTCCAGAAGCATTTGAAGTAAAGTATAAAAGCTATTTTAATTATTTCCATTTAGTATGTTTTAACATATGTCTTAAAATACTTAAAGTATAATAGATGCATATATTTATCATTATTCCCCCACAGTTCAGAGAAATTTAAGGGCTGACTGCAACCAGAAGGATCTCTGGTTGGAGATCCCTCCTTGTGGGTCTTTCCTGTGAGTTTAGCTCTTCGGAGGTAGATGAGCATCTTTGCTTTTCTTTTGAAATATCATCTTATTTGTGCTAGTCCCTTAGCCGTTATACTTCTGTACCACCTTTACACTAGTTTATCTGCCAGCTAAACTAAAATACTTAAATGTCCCTTCCTTGGAATGTCTTTAAATGGGTCACGTGGGAGTACATTACCCTCCTAGATAAGACTATCCCTGGACATTTTCCAGGATTTCTGGCATCACCCTACTACAAAATAGAGGTTTTGATTGAGAAATAGGGTCCCCTGTGGGTTATCATAGAATCATAGAATGTCCTGGATTGAAAGGGGCCACAATGATCACCTAGTTTCAACCCCCCTGCCACAGGCAGGGTGACCAACCACTAGACTAGGCTGCCCAGAGCCACATCCAGCCTAACCTTGAATGCCTTCAGGGATGGGGCATCCACAACATCTTTGGGCAACCTGTTCCTCTGCGTGGAAAAACTTTCTCCTAATATCTAACCTAAATCTCCCCTGTCTCGATTTAAAACCATTCCCCCTTGTCCGTTCACTATCCACCCTCATAAACAGCTGTTCCTCCTCCTGGAAATATTTCCCCCCCATCTTGCATGGTGGGTTATTTTCATGGATTAGATAAAGATATCTTCATTACAGAAGAGCACCAGTTAGCCACATCAACTATGTCATGGTCATTATTAAATGCTTTCAATCAAGCTGAAATATCAAACAATACCTTAGAAAATGAAAATCAACTACTACAAGATTATATTGAAAAATTAGAATAACAACTTGACGTTGATAGGAAAGAAATCAAGCTAAACTTTCCCAATAAAACAGGTCCGCATAGAAGTTGCCCAGGCTCAATGGAACTGGATGATTCAGAAAACAAAGCTCCCAGGTTGGATTTTGAAGCTTCATCTGAGATGGGTCCCTTTGAGATCCACCCTATAATAACTCAGAAAACAAAGTACAAGATAGACCAGCAGGGGTGCCCCCTACCCAAACTCATTTGCAAGTAACAGCTCGTCCCTATACAGCGACTGAATTAGTGGATTTAGTAAACAATTTCAACAGAAGCCTAGGGAAAGCATACCAGCCTGGCTTTTAAGGTTATGGGACTCAGGGGCAGAAAGTGTTGTGGCTAATGGACCAGAAATTTCTAAGTTGGCATCAATTACCTCACAAACTGCCCTTAGATAAAAATTACATGCTGCCATTCAACACCAGGATGAAACCCATTCATTAATTGATTGGTTGATAGCAGCATGCTGCATGACTTAGCCTAATAAGACTGACATGCCATTGTACATTGTACCATAGAGGACCTTCAAACCTATATTAATGAATTAGGCGTGAGAGAAGCAATATATAAAGAAATGTTTGATAGCCTGGACTTGGCAAAATTTTCAGCAGACATGAGACCTGGTTTTACAACAGACTCCTTCCCACTTTTATGGAACTTTAGTTTTCACACTGAACACCCTAGTGACCTCAGAGGCTATTGTCCAACAGATTGCCCAGTTGATAGCTGATTTGAGGGAAACAGAGTGCCTAAGAACAAGGCATAGTGTTTGGGTGGTAGAAGAAGAGTTCTCTCAGTTATTAAGACCAGGATTGGACTCCATGTGTGTGTCCCAGAAACAGATGTTTAATGATCTCATATGGGCTGGGGTGGCATTTGTCAATATTGATCGGCAGACTAATCTTATTTAATTTCAATTGTGGAAACAATTACAAGATGATCAGTAATTTCAAAATACTCCCAAAAAATCAGGAGTATGAATAATTCAACAAGTACCAACATGAACTTGGAACTTAGAGGACTTTACAGTTCCTAGTAAATAAGAAAAAAGCCTCCTCAGGTGACTTGAGCTATGATGCTTGAGTCAGCTGAGGTAAAAGACCTGGCCATAGGATAATTTATGGTGTGACAGGGATGTTAGTTTCCCTGCACCTAAAGCCTCCAGACAGGAGCAGAGGCCCTATGTCAAACTAACAATTTTTTGGCCCTGGAAAAAATGTACAAGTTATGGCTCTGGTAGACACAGGCACAGAAACTTCAATTGTCTATGGTGATCAGACTAAATTTAAGGAGAAAGAGTAAGGATTAGTGCTTTGGGGGACAGACAATTCCTGTCATCTGAATGTGGTTGAAATTGAATCTCAGAGTACATCTTGGGCATAGACACTTCATGGGGTCTAGCTCCCCAAACAACCATAGGAGAGTTTAGATGTCAACAGAGGTATATTAGTGTCCAGGCAGTGCAGGTGATATTGAGCGGCCATGTGAAGCATGAGCCTTTTCACCTGCTGGAGCAGTGCCAAATTACTTATCTAAGACAGTACAGACCCCCTAGAAGGCAAGCTGAGATATCAAGGATTGTGTAGAAATTAGAAGAACTGGAATTATAAAACCTGCACATAGCCCGTATAATTCCCCCATATGGCCAGTGTGAAAGTCAGATGGAATGTAGAGAATGACAACAGAGAATTAAAATAAGGCCACCTGTTCAAGCAGCTGTACCCAATATTGTTTCCTTGAAGGACACATAGAGTACGGAAATGAAAAACTATCACTGTGACATAGAATTGGCAAATGCGTTCTTCAATATTCCATTTGCTGAAGAACTGCATGACCAGTTTGCCTTTACGTGGGGAGGCAGGCAGTGGACTTTTCAGGTCCTGCCGCAGGGGTACATACATTCACTAACACGTGGCCATAACCTAGTAGTGTGTGACCTGGCAAATTGTGAAAAACCTAATAATGTTAGCTTGTATCATTATATTGATGATCTCCTGTTGGCATCTGACTCACTGGCAGTAGGACAAGTGGCAGATTAATTGACTACCTACCTGCAAGAAAGAGGATGGGCTATAAATCCCCAGAATGGGCCAGTTCCAGGACTGTCCATGAAATTCCTAGGGGTAGTTTGGTCAGGAAAGACCAAAGCATTACCCAGTGTTATCATAGGTAAGGTTCAGGCATTCCCAGTCCCTACAGCACCAAAGTAACCACAGTTTTTTGGTACACTGGGGTATTGGTGTTCCTTCAAACCTCATTTAGCACAGGTGCTAAGCCCATTATACAAACTCGTGGAAAAAGGGGCAACTATAGGAGTAGGGGAGAATGGAACACAAGCCTTTCCAACTGGCAAAACTGGCAGTTAAACAACTCCAGGCATTGGGTATATTTGACATTACCCTCCCAGTCAAACTGTACATTCTCATCACTCAGGATGGCTTTGGCTTCGGCCTGTGGCAATGCCAGAGTTCCATTCAGACCCCCATCAGTTTCTAGTCTCAGGTCTGGCATGGAGCAGAAGAAAGACACAGTATGATTGAAAAGCTGTTATTGACTGCCTACTCTGCATTACAGGTGGTAGAGACAATAACCCAAACAGCTGAGGTCATAGTTAAGACCATCCTGTCAGTTCAGGGGTGTGTGAAAAATCTGACATACTTTCCCACAGCAGGGGTGGCTGTATGAATCCTTCTTTGTTTTCTGGCTCAAAGTTTGCTTTCTGAGGCATTTCTTGTGACAAGACTCTAGGAGGTGACAAGTGGGGATGCTGTGTGGCAATCAACATCACTGTCTGGTCAATTTACATTTGAAAACATTCTTTGGAGCTGTTTTTCTTTGGCCTAAGATTTATGGGAGTGCTCAGGACTGTTTACTGGTGAAGAGCTATGGGAGATTGGAGGATGATGCCACTGTATCTGGTGAAGTCAAGATACTAGTGGACATTCTCCATGTCCACTATGTCTCTTATGTCTCCCATGTCTCTTATCTGCTGGCAAGGTCAGCAAGATAGGAACAGAAGGAATTCCTGCTGTTTATCCAAAAGCCAGAAACTGTCATTCCCAAAAGGCTGACTCAACCACTCTGGACTTATAAATGCCATTGCAAGGATCATCGGGGAGGATGCATCATCATCATCGCACCCTGCACTTGGCCTTATCGAACCTCCTTAGGTTTTCATGGGCCCACATCTCCAGCCTGTCCATGTCCCTCTGGATGGCTTCCCTTCCTTCCAGTGTATCCACTGCACTGCTCAGCTTGGTGTCGTCTGCAAATTTGCTGAGGGTACATTCAATGCCATTGTCTATGTCATTGATGAAGATGTTGAAAAGCACTGGTCCCAAGACTGACCCCTAAGGGACAAGTTGTGACCAGCCTCCGCCCTGACACAGAACCATTAATCACACCCTTTGGCTGCACCCAGGCAGCCAATTCCTAATCCATTGAACAGTCCATCTTTCAAATCCACGCCTCTTCAATTTAGAGAGAAGAATGTGGTGAGGGACCATGTCAGTGTGTCACGGCGTTAACTAGATCAATCTATGCCCGTGACAGGGGGCAGTAGGCCCCTCCCCTCCCACCCTCCCCCTTCGGCCCCACAAAATAGGAAGGAAGGGAGGAAAAAAAAAAACAGCAGCCACAATCTATGGAGGAAAACTTATTTTACTAACTATGATATCGGAATGCAAAATGACACAATATAATACAATCTAATTGAAATTGAGACTAATAAATCAAATAAGATAGGAGAGAGAGAGTTCCCGAGACCGAGTCAAACCTGAAAAGCTTGGAACGGCCAGGAAAGCACCTCCAACACCAACCGCCAGGCAGTAGGAGACTGCCCCACCACCTGGAAGGGTCAGATCCGATGACTTCCATCATGTACAGGGACAGGTACATGGAATTGGAGCGTTAACACTTTAATTCCAGTACACTACATGATGCTTTGATGCAGAATACTGAAAACCAAAAAACATAAAACCATGACACAGAGGCTTTGCAGAAGTCCAGGTAGATGACATCCACTGCCCTTCCGCCATCCACTAGAACCATCACTCCATCATAGAAGGCCACCAGACTGGTCAGGCAATATGTGCCCTTGGTGAAGCCATACTAGCTGTTTCAGATTACCTCTTTATCTTGTATGTGCCTTAATATGGTTCCCTTGATCCATGATCTTCCCAGGTACAGAGGGGAGGATCACCAGTGTGTAGTTCTCTGGGTCTTCCTTTCTCCCTTTCTTAAAAATGGGACCAATGTTTCCCTTTTTCCAGCCACCAGGGACTTCACCAGACAGATTTTTCAAATATGATGGAGAGTGGCTCGGCAGCCACGTCAGCTATCTCGCTCAGAACTCTGAGATGCATATTGTGAGGCCCCAGGGACTTATATATGTTCAGTTTCATGAGGAGGATTTGGACTTGTTCCACCATTACAGTGGGACAGAAACCACTCCTCGCACTCTCACCTACAGGCTCATGGTCCTGTCAGACATGGGAAGTGTGACCACCCATGAAGACTGAAAAGCACTGCAAAGCACTCACTGTGCACCTCAGCTTTTTCTATGTCTGAGGAAGCCAGCTCCCCTTTACCTTTCATCAGAGGGAATGTTAAAACTTTAAAATCATTCTGACCCATTTTGCAGAAAATAATCTACTTTGCAGAAAAAAAAGATCTTTTATAGCTCTAGATTTACTAGGTCCCCATTAATTTTCCTTCTACAGTAATGCTAACATTTCTTTCTTGCTGCATGCATGCTTTCTACTGTAAATATGGCTGGCTGATTTTACCTATCATCTACTGCCAATAATTGCTTCTTACGCAGCAGATCAGCTAAATAAGCTGTAAAATTAAGTTGTTGCAAATCATTCCTTTTAGTCTCTTCCCATACTTGAAGGAATTTGAAAAAAAAAATCTCTACCAATTTGAACTAGTCTTCTTTCCTAATTCTCAATGCACGTATATGCTATGTGCACTCATCATGTGAATATAAACAGTTCAAGATGTCTTGAGATAGTGTTTATTTGTATTAAATGATTAATACTTCATTCTTCTGCATTATATGTGTGCATTTGGATGAAAAAAAAAATATTGAAACTAGTTTTAGTCCCTTTAAACTAAAAAGCTGAATTGAATCATCTACATAGACTTGTGCAGTGTCCTGCATGACATCCTGGTCACTGAATTGGACAAAAATGGATTTGATGGATGGACCATCAGCAACTTTCTAGATAAGGAATTGGGCTAAGTGGTCACTTTTGGTGAGTTGTGGTCAGTGGCTCAATGTTCAAGTGGACATCAGTGACAACGGTTTTCCTCGGGGATGTGGCTGGGACCAAAGCTATTTAACATTTGTAGGCAACATGGACAGTGGGACTGAGTGGTGCAGCTGACATGTTAGAGGGAAGGGATGCCATCCAGAGAGACCTGGACAAGCTGGAGAGGTAAGCCCTTGCCAACCTCATGAAGTTCATCAAGGCCAAGTGCAAGGCCCTGCACCTGGGTCAGGACAGTCTCAAGCATAGGTGCAGTTTGGGCAGAGAATGGCTTGAAAGCAGCCCTGAGAAAAAGGATTTTCAAGTGTTGATTGATGAGAGATTCAATATGAGCCAGCAATGTGTGCTTGCAGCCCAGAAGGCCAACTGTATCCTGGGTTATATCAAGAGAAGTGTGACCAACAGGTCAAGGGAGGTGAATCTTCCTGTCTAGTCTGCTCTACTCTCCTGGAGTACTGCATCCAGTCCTGGAGACCCTAACACCAGAAGAATGTAGAATTGTTGGAGCAGGTCCAGAGGAGAGCCACTTTAAAGACAATAAGAGGGCCGGAGCACCTCCCCTACAAAGACAGGCTTAGGGCTCTTCAGCCTGGAGAAGAGAAGGCTCCGAGGAGACCATATAGGGCATTCCAGTACCTGAAGGAGGCCTACAGAAGGGGTATGGATTTTTTATAAGGGCATATAGCAACAGGACAAAAGAAAATGGTTTTAAAGTGGAAGAGGGTAGATTTAGACTAGATATTAGAAGAAATTCCTTACTGTGAGGGTGGTGGGACTCTGGAACATGTTGCCCTGAGATGCTGAATATGCTCCCACCCTGGAAGCATTCAAGGCCAGGCTGGATGGGGTTTTGAGCAACCTGATCTAGCCAGAGGTTTCCCTGTCTATAGCAGGGGGTTGAAACTTGATCTTAAAGGTCCCTTCCAACCCAAACCATTCTATGACTATGAATTTCTTTAGTACCTGCAAGTCTAATTGAAGAGAATGAAAATGAAAATGACTTAATAGATTTGGAAGGCCCCTAAAACTAACATAAAATAGTTTTTAGAGTGTAAAAAAAATAAGTAAAATTGTGATTGATTACCAGATACAGAACAATAACTGTGAAAGTTATGATAAGGTATATTCAAGCAATTTCTGGGTAAAATATACTAAACCATCAGGAGAGGAAATATTACTAAAGAAGACTCTGGGGAAAAAAAAAAGAAAGAAAGGAGTATTTTCACACAGGATTGACCCAGGGAGTTTGAAATGTCAGACTGTGAAGCTGATTCATGACTGTCTTTTATTAGACTTAGAAGTATTAGATTTGAAGAAATTTCGTTCAAAATGTTGAATGAGAACTTTATACAGCAAAGGATGATACATCTTATAAATGATAAATGCTGGAAAAATATTTCAGGATTAAAAGAAATACTAATGTGCTCAGTATTGGTGAGGCACTCAGACATGATAAACATCATTATAATTCAATTAGTCTTTAAAGAGACAGGCAAGATAATCAAAACAAGGGTGAATTGTATTTGTCTTTTAACAAGTTGCACCTCTAAAGTTGCATGACTGAATACAGTAAGGTCAAAACATGTAAATTAATTATACTTAATATACACAACTATCCGATGACGATTTCTGACTACAGCTGAGGAAAGCATGTACATGAGAGTACAATACATTGAGATGGCTTCATTTTATTTTTAACCAGTAGCGGCGTTTCACATCCATAGCAAACTACTGTCTGTAAAAATTATTTGAAAAAGTAATTGTTTGCACAAAAATTCTCAAAGTGTGTGCCCTACTAAAATGGAAAAAACAAACAAACAAACAAAAAAACATTTGAACCGTGACAAACTCTGCAGACTTTATTTAGTCTGTTAGTCATTTCAATGTCATTTATTCAGGTTAAATAGAGGATATGGTTTACTAATTGCATGAAAAACTTGTTTACAGAATTATAAAACAAATTATTTTTTTGTTTATATCCATGAAAATCTCTAAAAATTAGAGATATCTGAAAGTTATATTCAATATTACTCTCTTTGTAGAAGAATATAAAAGAAATTTCATGCTTGAACCTCTGTCAACCTGTGTGTAATCACAAGAGATTTGCACTCTGTCACCAGCAGTACATTTACTGATGCAAAACATTTCCCATAGACCTGCATCTAGAAGGAAACACTGATGAGAACAAATAGCATGCTGGTTTGGCCAGATCTAATTCGTAGCAGTAATAGAGTGAATACTCTCTACTATTGCAGCTTCCTCTCAAAAATGAGTGCTGGCACAAAAAAAAAGAATGCCCACTGCTTTGCTTTGCTGTCTGCTTCAAGTGCCAAGCAGATATCCATCCTAACAGCAGAGTAACACAACTTGTGGCTGCTTTTGAGTGCAAACTTTTTAAGCTGCCCTTTCTGTTTTGCTTTATTGTTTCAAGTATCAGCAGCTTAGCTAAAATGCTCTTCCACAATTGCACTGCTCAGGAAAAAACAACAACAAAAAAACCACATGAGATCTCTGAAGCTGGACTTGTTCTCTTGCCAAGAAGCTCTCAAAGAGGTTAAAGATGTTTTATTATTTTTTTTTATTTATTTATTTTTTAATAAGTATGCATGAGGATCTACTCCGTGATCTTACCAGGTACAGAGATGAGACCAACTGGCCTGTAATTCCCCAGATCATTTTTTTTTTCCTTTCTTGAAAATGGGGGCTATGTTTTCCCTTTTCCAGTTGGCGAGAACTTCACCAGACCGCCATTGCTGCACAAATATGATGGATATCAGCTTGGCAACTACATCTTAAAGGCTGAGGGAACTGGGATTGTTCAGCTTAGAGAAGAGAAGGCAGTGGGGAGAACTCATTGTGGCCTTCCAATACTTGAATGAAGCATATAAACAGGAGGGGGAACAGCTGTTTCCAAGAGTGGATAGTGATAGGACAAGTGAAAATGGTCTTAAACTGAGATAGGGGAGGTTTAGGTTAGAGATTAGGAGGAATTTTTTCACTTAGATGGTGGTGACACACTGGAACAGGTTGCCCAAGGAGGTCGTGGATGCCCCACCCCGGAGGCATTCAAGGCCAGGCTGGATGTGACTCTGGGCAATCTGTTCTAGCAGTTGGCAAACCTGCACATAGCAGGGGGTTGAAACTAGATGATCATTGTAGTCCTTTTTAACCAAGGCCATTCTATGATTCTGTGATTCTATGATCTGCCAGTTCACTCAGAACCCAGGTATAGATCTTATTGGGTCCCATGGTCTTGTGCACCTTCAGGTTCTTTAGATGGTCTCAAATCTCATCTTCACTTACAGCAGGTAGAACTACCTTCTCCAAGTTCTTGCCATTGCTATCTGGAAATTTGGTGTAGTGGCTACAGTATTTGCCAGTGAAGACTGAGGCAAAAAAGTGACTGACCACCTTAGCTTTCTCCGTACACTCATGACCAGGTCTCCAGTTTCCTTCCAGAAAGGGCCCACATCCTTCCTAACCCTCTTTTTAATCACTGATATACCTGTAGAATTTCTTCTCGTTCCCCTTTATGTCCCTGGCTAGATATAATTATACCTGACTTTTAGCTTTCCTAGGCTGATCCCTGGTTTCTCAGACAACTTTGTTGTCCTCCCAGGTTACCTGTTCCTGCTTCCACACCCTATCAACTTCCTTTTTGCACTTCAGTAAGTCCAGAAGATTGTTGTTGATCCATGGAGGCCTCCTGGCATTCTTCCCTGCACTCCTCTTTCTCACGATGCACTGCTTCAGGGCTTGGATGAGATGATCTTTGAATGACAATGAGTTTTCTTGCGCCCCTCTTCCCTCCATGTCTTTCTCCCATGTAACCCTGCCAAACAGTTCCGTGAAGAGTTCAGAATCTTCTCTCTGAAGTCCAGGGGAGCAAGCTTGCTGCTCACCCTCTTTGACACCATGAGGATTTTGAAATCCGAAAGTTCATGGTCATTACAGCCACGGCTGCCCCTGAGCTTCACATTATTCATCAGCCTGTCATAAATGGTGAGGACAAGTTCCAGCATAGCACCTTTCTTCATGCGTTCCTGTACTAGCTAAAAGAGGAAGTTATCATCAGCACATTCCAGGAACTTCTTTGCTTTCTGATGCACTAATGTGATGTCCCTCCAACACATATTGGGATGATACTTAGAAATATTTCTAACATGCAAATATATTAAAATATGCAAGTCAGATTAAAATAACTGTATTTTTAATAAAATTTCATTACTGTTCTGTCCAGGTAAGAAAGCTATTTGTTAGACAAAGGGAACAAGGCAGACTCATACTGTGTTGTAAATCCAAAACTGAATAGAATTAGAATGCAGATCATTTGTTTTTGTTTTTGTTACAGACCAAATCTTTTGGGTTTATTTGTACCTCTAGGTGTGTTATGGTTTTGTAATTTCTTTGGTTTGCGTTGCTATTCCACATCA
>JAPSGF010000111.1:703051-740123 GCA_035772895.1 Perdix hodgsoniae | reverse complement strand
CAGCTTCCCGCCTCCTACAGCTCGTCGGTGAGGTTTAGTTCTATTTCTCTCCTTGTTGAAACTCTCTGTTGTTGTTTAGCATTATTAGGTTCATTAAACTGCCGTTCGTTCTCAGATCGCCCCTTTCTTTTCATTCCTTCCCTCCTAGACCCACTCGCCGTTTTTTTTTCTTTCCCCTCTCTCGGAGCGCACGTGGCCGGGCCGCGCCGCGCCGCTGGAGAAGGGAAGCGCTTCGTGCTTTCTCTCCCCGGGTTTTGTCCCCGCTGTCACGAGTGAGCTCTAGAGAGCACCCCGTGACAAGGTGATATTCACTTGCTTGTGTGCGCAAAGAATTTTCTGAACTTGTTGATCAGCACATTTATGGAAGTTTTTTTATATACCAGGATTTTGAAACTTTATTAAAATGGCAGGTCTTAACTCTTGTTGCTAACCTTCAGGATTCATACCACATAAGAATCAACAAAAAACCCTATGCAAGTCACTTGGTGAGAAAGCTGCACTTGTGTATACCTTTATATTCATTTTACCATGGAACAGCCAAGACATGACCATGCTGTATCACTTCATAATTATAGAAATATACTTTTCTTGGGATAAGTTTTATCATAATCCTTAGTGTTCAATCACAACCTTTAATAAGTACTAATTGTGCAAGGTAGATGGTGTTTTTGAAGTAGAAATTTCCAGTATTTCTCTATGCACAGTAAGATCAGTTGTTTTCCACAAAGAAAGCTCCTGAATAAAGTAAAATTGAGACTGGAATATACTGACACGGGTAGAATTGGCACAGGCACTAGGTAAGTTAATTATGCAGGGTAGGGGATTGCCTAGTACAGGACAGAATGAGTGTGCTCATTTTTGGAAACACTGTCCTCCTATCATCATAAAAAAGTACAGAACATACATAAAACCTTTAGGTTGGTAGCAAACATTTTATGGAAATATATCGCAGCAACAGCGTCAGGAAGATTGTGAGCCTGAGACACTCAATCAATGAGTGCCAGGAGAGGTATTATCCGTGTTGGACCCAGGGTATATAACAGGATGGATTTCACTGATTAGGTGCACAATTTCTCCCTTGTCAGTAGGAGGTGTGTGTCCATTACTGCAATAATGAATAAACTGCTCGAAGATCTTTGCCTGATTATAAATTTTTTATTTTGAGCATGTTTCTCACAAACTATATCATATTTACAAATATCCAAATACTTTAAAAGCCAGTAAAACAAAAACAAAAACATCAAATATACATTAATTTGTAAGAAAAAAGTTAGTAGTACAAGATAAAGTGCCTAGCACTGGAAAGTCATTAGTTTCATTTTCAAAGACTAACTACAAGAGGTATTGCTATGATTTTTATATTATCTTTTTTTTTCTTTTTTTTCAAACTAAGATGGATAGACATTGGCTGTAAAAATTTCATTAATTCTATAAAGAAAACACAAACTGTATTTTAGATAGCTTCTAATCTGACAGAGTTCTATATCAATAGAACACACACTGGAGGTGTTCAAGAGCAGGTTGGATGGGGCTGAATCATGAGAACAGCTTTTTTATATATTGTAACAACTGCCTCTCACATAACTTGAGCAGATATAAACTGAAGGACGGAGGCTTGCATAAATGTAAGCTCAAGAACAGAGTGTGGACGAGTCTGTGGACTTGTTGTCAAGTGAAGATAAGAAAGTAGAGTAGATATCTTGTAGAAGATAAGATGGCAAAACAGATGCCTCAGCTCAACGTAACATCAGTGGGAACTGGTTTGGGCTACCCCCCTTAAAGGGTTGGAAATTTACACTGAAAATGACTTCATCTTTCATCCCACAACAACCAGAGATGTTATTTCTGCCCATGTCCTTGAAATGCAATGAATAAGTATATGCTATGCCTTTAAATATGTAGTCACTGCTTCTCTCAGTGTGCATATTTGGTGGGAGGGATCCCCCATGCACCAAGCACTGTAATAAAGGGAATACCTGCTTGACGTAACTCCTTGTTGTGTCAAGTTACTTAGTTGGTTTTCTGGGCTTCAGGGCCCTGGGCAACCAGGCCTAGTAGAAGTTCTGTAGGTTGGTGACCCTTCCTGTGGCAGGGGGTTGGAACTTAATGATCCTTGGGATCCCTTCCAACCCAAGCAATTCTACGATTCTATGATTCAATCTCAGCTATCTAGTATTAAATGGAATTGTTTAAAAAAGAGTATTTCTTTTCTCTGAGAAATTAAAGAACTGAATTCAGTTTTAATAGCCATTTCCTAGAGAGCAGAGAGCTTCTGTGGAAGCCTCTGCTAGGAGGCAGAGCTGATTCCAGTAAGCTCCAAAAATAATCTGTGGCCAAAGCTGAGCCCATCAGCAATGCTGGCTGCGCCTCTTAAAGGTCAGATTTAAGAAAGGGAAAAGTGCTGCGCAACTGCATTTGCAAGAATAGAGTAAGAAAGTGTGAGAGAAACAGACCTGCAGACACCAAGGTCAGTGCAGAAGGAGCGTGAGCTGGTGGACAGTCATCAACTGAGTTACGTATGTCTCCATTTTAAGAACAGTTCTCTGTAATGTTTTCAAAACTTTAAGGTATAATAAGTAGGTTTGTGGTTGATACTCAAGTAGGAAGATCTGCTGATTCCTCTCAGGGTAGAAAAGGTTTTTTGAGATCTTGGCAAGGTCTGGGCAAACACCAACTGCATGAATTCAGTAACAGCAAGTGCTACATTCTGAAGCTGGAACAGAGCAGCCCTGCTTATATGTAAAGAACCTGGGACAGAGGCTGGAGAGCAGCTCCATGGAAAGGGATCTGGGGGTCCTTGTTGAGGGAAGCTGAATCTGTGTCAGTGGTGTGCCCCAGCAGAATAAGTACCAATGTACCCAGAGGTGCAGCAGGACTAATATTGCAAGGTAGTCAATGTAAGGTTTTGCTCCACTCTGCTCTGAGGACTCTGATTCTGTTTTTCATTTTATTCAAATATTTTTCATTGAAATCATGATTTCCACTTTACAAAAGTGCTACTATTTAAAATTTTTCCATTAGATAATTTTTAACATTCATTTTATAGCTTAATGTCCTTCCTAAAGAAAGGAAGTGATTGTGTATAGAAAGGAAATAATTATTGCTTGCTAATAGAACCTTTATCAAATACAATTTTTCATCTGTATAATAACACTAAATCATTCTCTGTTTAAATTGGTTGGAACAGGGTGGAGTGAGCTATGGGTATGTATTTCTCCACTCAGCTGCCACATCAGGTGACAAAAGAATGTATGTGCTCAGGTGATATTTCAGAAGAGTTCCCCCCTCCTCCCCTTCCCTCCCCTTCCCTCCCCTTCCCCAAGAAAAAATAAGACTGAAACAGTACAAGATGGGAGAAAATTGAATTTTGTGCAGTGGAAGAATGCGTGTGGTTTTAAGTGTGACAGTCAAAGCTGTAAAGTGAATTGAAGAAACCATAGAATCTTCATTAGGCTAAAAGAAAAAGTCACCTTTTTTTCAGCATGAAAGTTGAAAGAATGCTGAAAAACAGTATAGGCTCAACCATCGAGAAATAGTGATATCAGAACAAGTAACCTTGAGCTAAATAGAACAAAATCTTTCACCTTTGACTTAGCAGAAGCAAGAACTGACTCACGTTATAACCACCATTTCTATAATATCAGATAGTCTTATTACATTTTCACATAATATACATTTTACTATTCCTACAGAAAATGGATAATGTGATCTATGTATCATGTTTGCAAAGAGAAGAACAGCTGCCATAAATACAGCTGTTTTATGTTGACATGAAGTAAAAGGTTGACAAAAACATATATATTTTTCCCAAATATTCTACCATGTTTAGTGCCTAACATTAAAGATCCCTAAATTAAAAACATTCCAGTGGCTTCCAGTGCCTCACAAAAAAGCAGTAGGTTTCCCATGTCCCTAAAAACTCAGAAAAAGAATACTCAGTGGATAAATAAAGCAGAAATTCTTCATCAGTACCTTCTACTCTTGAGAATAGTACTCAAATTTGGGTAAGATATTCTGCCTTCAAACTTACTCTCTTTTTAACTTCCCATGATCATTGTTTGTTATCTTGTTGGCCTGATACTTTATAGAAGTCTGTATCAATTGTGCTTCATAATTATCAATGCCTTCCATTTTTTAACTTTGTTTTTAACTTTGTTATGTTTCTAAGTAATTTTGTAAGAAATTAAATACATCAAATTAAAAATAAAAAAATTAAAAATAAATAAATAAGTCCTTAAACAAGGGGGAAAAAAGGGTACAGAAAAGATGAGAAATTTCCCTCTGGAATTTAAAGTACTATGGAGATATATAAAACTGAATATATCCATGCTGAAAATAACTGAGCCGTGTTACAGAGTATATAAACTAAGAATATGAGTACAGCATTAAAAATATAATTTTCAAATTTGAACATTAATGGCTTTATATTTCTGTGGCATTTTTTTTCACTTGCAAACTGTGAAAAGTGAAGAAGATTTCAGGACATTCAACAGATACTCAGAGTTGCAGTTCAGTCAGCACTAACATCCGATATCTTAATGAAAATAAGATTTTGGAACACTCATCTAGCAGAATAACTGCTCTCAAGTTGCAGAATGATAATATTTTCGCTCCTGTATATTTATAATGTTTTTATTTACTTCAAAGGCCAACTAAAGAAAGTGCATCTAATAGCATATGCTGAAAAGAAAAAAATTCAGAATCTTTTAAATACATACTTTCTTGGTATCTTCATCTTTTCCACAGGACTTAAAATTTTCGAAGTTGAAAACTTGTATTTTGCAGCAGACTACTTTAAAGAGAGTACAGCTTTTAAATCAGCTGCACCAAAGTAGTAATTAATTCCTTTGCAAAAAGAAGAAGGAACAATCCATGCATCATGTAGATATTTTTTCATTAGTTTATCTACTATACAGTTTAGTTAAAATAAGCAAATGTTCAGTTTGCTAAAAATGGATTCAGAATGAAGAAAGGACATAAGGCTTATGGGACCAGGTTTATCCATTTTCTCAGGTGATGAAAGTTCACACAATGTATTCTATTTATTTACTTTTTGGGCACTATTAAATGCATAGCAATCTCTCTGCAGCCTTTTTCTACCTCCTCCACAGACAAAACAAAACAAAACAAAAAAATAAAAACAAGCATATTATATAAATCAAAGATTTTCTTAGAGCAATATTTGGCAAGCTAGATGTTCCTTCACAAATCAGAGCATGCATATTTATAAGAATAGAACAACTGTCTTATCACCTTTCTTAGACGATTCGTAGAATCTGAACGCTTCTCTCTCCAGCTATAACTATTTTTTAACTCAGATATTTACATTCACTGAAGATTTGGGGAAACCTTCCTCCAGATAACGTAAATGAGGAGGAGTACATTCGGGCAGACTGGTAACACGGTCAACAAGAATGTCATTGATAGGGCATTCCAAAAACACATAAGGAGCTGAGTGGAGAACCTAGAAGCCTGTTAAAACACTTTGTTGTTTATAGAATTAGTTACTTCCTCTGTGATGTAACTGTTAAAACTCAGACCATACCACATGGCATACAGGTACCAGATAGGTGTCTCCATCAGTGCCCCTAATTGGTTAGATACATATATAACTCCAAAGCAGAGAGTTACTAAGAGACTTAATAAGAAACTAGTATGTTCTAAGAATTAAAGTTCTGAACATAAGGGTATTTAATTCTTTATATAGTGCTTGTAAAATAAAGAAGAGCTTCATAGTTGGCACAGTGCCAAAAAGAAAGGGGAAAAAAAAAGAAAAAATGATGCAGTGTCCAGAGTCTGGCAGGATGCCTGGCTGGGAATTACTTCTTCAACCACATTTACATGCAGATGTATACAGCCAGTGGTTTTTTAAATACCACCACTTGTATCCTAGCTGAAAATGTGGAACATAAGGCACAAAAACCCTTGTGTCACAATTATCTCAATAAAATAAAGTAAAAAATGAAAACATCACATCAATTCTATCTCCCCTATCCTCTGCACTCAAGGCAGGGATAAGGATTCAGAATTAGTCATACTTTAATTTACTAACCTCAAGAAGATCTGCTTAGTTGTTCCATGACTGAGAGAAATCAGCGTCCCAAATGTACCATTTTTTTGCTTTGTGCCTAGAGATGGGCAAGCAAGTGCTTTAGAAGAAAGCTGTCACACACAGCCATCAGCGCCTCAGACTGTGTAAGAGGCAGTCAACAGTAAGAAAAGTGCAGTTTTACATTATACAAAAAGCCCATAATTTAAGTGGCTACCAAGGAAGGCTCAACTTTCTTTTGATGGAGATTTCAATATAAAATTCACTTGTGGACTTCTGTGTGTACACATGTATACTGCAATAGACATTTAAGGGAACAGCATTATACAGAACAAGAGTGTGTCTAAGTAGAATTACCAAGAGAATAATATAGATGTTATACTTGGAAAACAGAATGGTCATCACTTTGTCAAGGACCTCATAGCTTTGTCCTGCGCATTTCTTTTTGTGCAAGCACACAGCACATGATAAATCTCTAGTTCACCTTAACTAATGATTGAATGTATCTCAGCATTAAAACTCGATTAAAGCCCTATATAATTATGCTGAATTGTGACTGAAAACAGACTCACTTTAGAATAGTAGATGCGGTAGTCAGAATCCAAGAAGAAGAGAAAGCTCTGCTCTTCATGAATCAGAGCTGAAAGCTTTTCTAACTCCATAGTCAGGCTCATACTATTTGTAGATAGTAAAAGTTTCAGTCTGGCTTAAACCATTCTGCTTTCTGAGTAGCTCATTTAGTAGAACCTGAGCGACCTTGACCATACAGTAATATATTGTACAAACAACTTCTACAATTGAAACATAGACTTCCATGGGTTTAAAAGGACCTCAAAGATCATCTAGTTTCAACCCCCCTGTTATGTGCAAGGTCGCCAACCACTGGATCAGGCTGCCCAAAGCTACATCCAGCCTGGCCTTGAATGCATCCAGGGATGAAGCATCCATAACCTCCTTGGGGAATCTCTTCCAGTGTGTCACTTCCCTCTGAGTGAAAAAATTCCTCCTAATGGCTAAACTAAACCTCCCCTATCTCAGCTTAAAACCATTCTCCCTTGTCCTATCACTATCCACTGATGTAAACAGCTGTAACCCCACCTGTTTATATGCTCCCTTCAAGTACTGGGAGGCCTCAATGAGGTTTTCCTAGCTAAACAAGCTAAACCTAGCTTTCCAAGCTAAACAAGCCCAGTTCCTTCACCCTTTCTTTATAGGAGAGGTCCTCCAGCCCTCTGATCATCCTGGTGGCCCTCCTCTGGACTCATTCTAAGAGCTTCACATCCTTCCTGTACTGGGGGCCACAGGCCTGGACACAGTACTCCAGATGAGGCCTCACAAGAGCCAAGTAGAGGGGGACAATCACCTCTCTTTCCTTGCTGGCCTCCATTATTTTTTTTTTTTTATTGCAGTCTAGGATATAGTTGGCTTTCTGGGCTGCAAGAGCACTACTGGCTTATGTCCACCTTCTTGTCCACCAGAACCCCCAAGTCTCTTCATCTTTAGAAAAGTAAAGGAGCAGGAAATATATGACCTTTTATGGCTACTTAGATTCCATATGTTGTAAATGTTACAGGATTGTAACCTTGATCACTGATGTTAGCTGCTTTTGAGCTGTCCCAGCTGGAATCGCAGTGACTTGAGTTTGAGGTACAGGAAAGTTTTGGTCAGTTCCTTTCTTAGGAACCTACTCCTGACCTAACAGAGTAGCCTGGCAGATCTCAAGAAAGCAGCTGACATGGCTTGGGCATTGCCAGGGTGATGGATCAGTTGCCTTAGAAAAAGCTTCCGGGAGTACACCACTAATGTACTGAGGAGAATGCAGTGCATGCACAGCACCCACAGCAAACTACAGCAGCAGGTATAGTAACTTGTGCAGCAGGTCACAGAAGTACTGCCTCTCCTCGTTATCTATTCGCAGTCTCCAAGAACACAGATTTGCCATGGTCTCCACCAGGTAGCTCTCTCCATAAAGACTGTGGCGACTCAGCCAGAGGCCCTGCCCAAGAATGTGGTTGTTAGGTCTCCGGTTGCAGGGAGTGCTTGAGTCCACTGCTGCCCGGGGAAGGTGGTTCAGAATAGTGGCAGAACTCAAACAGGAGATGGAAAGGTTAAAGATGACCAGGGAGTGCAAGAGGGAGACTGACTGTTGGAGTAACTCCCTGGCATACCTAAGAGAAAGTAGCCAGGAAGATACTCCCCAGAAAGTGATGGACCCCATGCCCCATCACTGCTGGGCAGAGAGGGGGGACCTGAGAGATGAGGAGAGTTGGAAGACAGTCCTAGCTTGACCATGTGGGTAAACCCCTTCCTTGCCAACCTCACTTCCCCAGGTACCCCTAAGTAGCAGATCTAAGGCACTGGAAATTGAAGAGAAGGTGAGCGAGGAGACACGGGAAGGTTTGCCTAAGATGTTGCCAAGGGGGTGGCAGTTGACTCTGCACCTTCAGACTCCAAAGACTCATCTTCAGACTGCCTCTGCTAATAAAGACAGAAAGGTTAATGTTGTAGGTGATTCCTTCCTTGTGGGAATGGAGGGCCCCATATTCAGACCAGATCCAACTCATAGGGAGGTATGTTGCCTCCCTGGGGCCCAGGTCAAGAACATAATTAGAAAGATTCCAGATCTGGTTCACCCCTCTGATTACTACCCATTACTGATATTTCAGGCAGGTAGTGATTAAGTAGTTCAGAGAAGCCTGCAAACTACCAAAAAGACTTCAGGGCTTTAGGGCTATTGGTTGAGGGAGCAGGACCACAGCTAATATTTTCATCTATCCTTTCTGGGTCAGTGAGGTATGCAGAGTGAGCTTGGAAAACCCAAGTAATGAATAAATGCAGGAGAGGCTGATGCTGCCACAGGAACTTTGTTTTTTTTGACCATGGGGCGATTTACTCGGCACCTGGTCTAACGCCTGCTGATGGGTGTTACTTGTTTCTAAGAGGGAAATGGATCCTAGCCCAAGAGCTATAAGGGCTCATTAAGAGGCCTTTAAATTAGGCAGGAAGAGGGAATTAGATCAGCTTGAGAGCTTATGGGTTAAAATCAAGTATCATTCCAGTAAAGAGCATCTAGTGGCTGGTGTCTGCTCCAGGCCACCTGATCAGGGGAGCCTGTTGATCAGGCTTTCTTGCTTCAGCTCCAGGAGGTGTTGCACTTATGGGCTCTTGTTCTGATGGGGGATTTCAATCAACTGAATATCTGCTAAGGTAGCATCGTGGCAGGTGGCAGAAAATCCAGGAGATTCCTGGAGTCTGTTGAGGATAATTTCCTAGTCCAGGTATTAGATGGACCAACCCAAGGTGAAGCCTTACTGGTGCTCATCAATGCAGAGGATCATTAGGGAGGTTAAGATGGAGGCAGCCTAGGCTGTAGTGCCCTAGTACAGTCTGTGATCTTGAGGAATGCAGGCTTGGCAAAAAGTAGAGTCAGGACCCTGACATTTAGGTGAGCAAAATTCCAGCTGCTCAGGAAACTGTTGGATGGGATCTCCTGGGAAACTGTCCTTAAGGGCATAGGAACACAACAGAGCTGTTCCTTCTCTTCTAAGGACACCCTTCTGTGAGTGCAAGAGCTCTCTGTCCTCCAGCAGAAGAAATCAAGCAGAGGAGACAGGTAACCAGCGTGACTGTGCAACGACCTGCAGTTTAAACTCAGGGAAAAGAGGGGAACGTACATGAGGTGGAAGCAGGGTTGTGTAGCCTGGGAAGAATATAAGGATATTGTTTGCATGTGTAGATAAAAAGATTGGGAAAACCAAGGCACAGATAGAGCTGAACTTAAAACAAGGGATGTGAAAAAATAATAAGAAGGGGTTCTACAGGTACATAGGCAGGAGGAGACAGACCAAGGAGAGTGTTCCCCCTCTGATAAGAGTGGATGGAGAACTGACTTCCTCAGACAAGGAAAAAGCTGAGGTGCACATTAAGTGCTATGCCTCAGTCTCAGGGTGGTCACATTTCCCATACCTGTGAGGACCCTGCACCTCTACATGTGGGTGAAAGGAGTGGATTCTGACTCTGTATAACAATCTGACACTTCCTCATGAAACTGAATGTATATAAGTCCATAGGGCTGGATGATATGCATAGGGTTCTAAGAGACATGGCTGATGTAGTTGCTGAGCTGTGTTCCATCATATTTGAGAAAATCATGGCTGCTGGGTGAAATCCCCACTGCCTGGAGAAAGGGAAACACTACTCCCATTTTTAAGTAAGGGAGAGAGGGAGACCCAGGAACTACAGGCCAATGAGCCTCACCTCTGTACCTGGGAAGATAATGGAGCAGATCCTCCTGGGAACCATGCTAAGGCACCTAAACAATAAAGAGGTGATCCGAAACAGCCAGTATGGCTTCACCAAGGGCACATATTGCCTGACCAGTCTGGTGGCCTTCTATGACGGAGTGATGGTATCAATGGACGGGGGAAGGGTGATGGATGCCATCTACCTGGACTTCTGCAAAGCCTTTGACTGGGACCCTCACCACATCCCTCTCTCTAAATTGGAGGGGTATGGATTTGAAGGATGGACTGCTGAATGGATTAAGAGCTGGTTGCAGTCAAAGGGTTGGGATCAATGGCTCTATGTCTGGATGGAGGCTGATCACAAGTGGTGTCCCCCAGAGGTCAGTCTTGGATGCTCTTCAAAATCTTCATCAGTGACATAGATGATAGAATGGAGTGCACCACCAGCAAGTTTGCAGACGACAGCAAGCAGAGCAGCGCAGTTGATATATTGGAGGGAAGAGAAGCTACCCAGAGGGACCTCGACAGGCTGAAGAATTTGGCCCATGAGAACCTAATGAGGTACAAGGCCAAGCGCAAGGTGTTGCACTTGGGCTGGGGCAATACCAGGTGTTCATACAGACTAGGGGAAGAATAATTTGAGATCAGCCCTGCAGAGAGGGACTTGGGAGGAACGGTAGATGAGAAACTGGACATGAGGCAGTAGTGTGCACTTGCAGCCCAGAAAACCAAATATATCCTGGGCTGCATTAATGGAAAAAAAAAAAAAAACAAAAAAAACACAAAACACAGAGGCCAGCAAGGAGGGGGAGGTGATTGACCCCTTCTACTCAGCTCTTGCAAGGCTCCACCTGGAGTACTGTGTCCAGGCCTGGGCCCTCCAGCTCAAGAAAGATGCAGAGCTCTTGGAACCAGTTCACAGGAGGGCCACTAAGAAGAACAGAGGGTTAGAGCAGTAATTTAATATACAGCTTTCTGATCCTGCTCAAGTTGTAGTCATGTGGTTCACATTATAGAGTGCTTTCAAGATTATTCATAAACATATGCTGGCATTTGACAATATATTGCAAAATTTGTAGATGCTTCATGTTAACATCATGCAAAGTAACTTTTACCACGTAATTTACAACAAGTATGTTCAACTTCTAACTTTGCTCTACAGACTTCAGAGCTTCTAAATAAACTCTCAGTTTCTGATACCATACCAAAACCTCAGTACCAATACACTACAGCAGCACATCTTACAATTAGAGACTGTTCACTTCGTTGAAACATGCCATATTATTTGTGAAAATCCTTTGAAGAAAGACACTACCCAAAAGGGAAAACTTCAAAATCCATTTGGACTATGACTCAATATAGATTACAATACAAATGTCAGCAAAGAACAAGGCTTTTGTTGGTGGTGGTGCTTAAGAGAAAAAAAAAAAAACAATCTGCCACTGTAATCTTAAATTTTCATCTAATCACTTACTTTCAACATAAATGTAAAGCCCTGTTAACTACTCCTTTCCTGGCACTTCTATATTGTTTTCTTTGCATGCCTGAGACATAAAAATGTACATTGAAAGACATCCTCAGTACTGCACGTTTATTTTCCTCACTGTGGTTTACAAATCTATTCACTACATTTATCATACAAAATAAGTTTTCTGCTAAGACTTTCCAAAAGATTTACTAGGAATCTTTTATGACACTTTACTCCAGCCAGAAAAAAAAGTCTAGTGTTTACTGAAGTTTAATGACATTTTACCTTGGTTACATAGGAGGTTTTGGACTGGACCTGGTGCTCACTAATACATAGGAAAGCATTAGAGAGGTTAAGATGGGAGGCAGCCTGGGCTGCAGTGACCATGCCTTAGTGGAGTTAGTGATTTTGAAGAATGCAGGCCTGGCAAAAAGCAGAGCTAAGACCCTGTGCTTTAGGAGAGTGAATTTCCAGCTGCTCAAGGAACTGCTGAGTGGAATCCCCTGGGAAACTGTCCTTAAGGACATAGGCACAGAACAAAGCTGGTATCTTCTTAAGTACACCCTTCTTAGAGCGCAATGGCTCTCCATTACCCAGCAGAGGAAGTCAAGCAAGGGAGGCAGGTAACCATCGTGGCTGCGCAAGGACCTGCAGCTTAAACTGAGGGAAAAGACAGAAAAGTACAGGAAGTGGAACCAGGGTTGTGTAGCCTGGGAGGAATACAGGGCTGCTGTCCGTGTGGGTAGAGATAGGATTAGGAAAGTCAAGGCGCAGATGGAGCTGAACTTGGTAAGGGACATGAAAGATAACTAAAGGGTTCTACAGGTATGTAGGCAGGAGGAGACAGACCAAGCTGAGTGTCAGCCCTTAGGTAAAGGGGAGCAGGCTTCCTCAGACATAGAAAAAGCTGAGGTGCACAGTGAATGCTTTGCCTCAGTCTTCATGGGTGGTCACGCTTCCCATGTCTGCCGGGACCAGGAGCCTGTAGGTGAGAGTGTGGGGAGTGCTTTCTCTCCCTGGGGCCTGACAATATGCATCTCAGTGTTCTGAGAGAGATAGCTGACGTGGCTGCCGAGCCACTCTCCATCATATTTGAAAAATCTGTCTGGTGAAGTCCCTGGTGGCTGGAAAAAGGGAAACATTGGTCCCATTTTTAAGAAAGGGAGAAAGGAAGACCCAGAGAACTACACACTGGTGATCCTCCCCTCTGTACCTGGGAAGATCATGGAGCAGATCCTCCTGGGAACCATATTAAAGGCACATACACAATAGTGATTTGAAAGTGCCAGAATGGCTTCACCAAGTTCACATATTGCCTGACCAGCCTGGTGGCCTTCTATGATGGAGTGATGGTTCTAGTGGATGGCGGAAGGGCGGTGGATGTCATCTACCTGGACTTCTGCAAAGCCTCTGTCATGGTCCCTCACCACATCCTTCTCTCTAAATTGAAGAGGTATAGATTTGAAGGATGGACTGTTCAATGGATTAGGAATTGGGTACCTGGACACAGTCAAAGGTTTGGGATAAATGGTTCTTTGTCAGGGTGGAGGCTGGTCACAAGTGGTTTCCTCAGGAGTAGGTCTTGTTACTATTGCTCTTCAACATCTTTATCAAAGACATAGACAGTGGCATCCATTGTGACCATAGGAAAGTGTTAAATAGGAAAGAGAAAATTTCAAATGAAATTAGAGGAGTAACCAGGTAACCATAAACAGTCAAAACCTTCACCAGCTAGTTTTAAAAAAGCTCCCCTCCTCTTGAAAGCTGCCTTTAAAATAGACTTCTACTTAACTTTAGCAAAGACCTGAAAACAGTACCCATTCCACTAGACTTCTTATTTTTAGTGTCTTTGCTCACTGGATGCACTAATGTTAGGAGGTTCCCCAATGGGCACTGTTGTGCAGATGTAACGTAGTTCCTGCTGCTACGTGTGCTGTTGTACTTAAATATACACCATATTCTTTTAGTACTGGAAGAAAATAAGCCAATAAGATTATGCCAAGCATGAAAAAAAAAAAAAAAAAACCTTGTTAGTGAAGGACTCCACTATTGCAAAGGTATATTAGGGTTCTGCTCCTTGTGTGAACCTCTCTGTATAGCATCTGGAGAATACTGAAGACTAGCTTGCACAAATGCGGTAATATTCCAGATACCATGATTTCTTCTATTATTTTCCCAACTCTCCCAGTCATTTAGATTCTGGAAAGGAATAAGGATTTGATCACTCATCAGTAATGTTGCTGACTCCTTTTCATGATCCTGAATCAAGCATTTAGCTGAAAGACCAGTAAGTTAGGAAGTCCACGAAAAGGGCCTGAGAACTCACTGGCTATGCAATTAACTGCATGCAAAATTTAGTGAATGGTGACAAAATTACTTTGGAAAGTAAATCATTTTACTGTGCTATGCATTGCAAGTAGTAGGAGACAGTGTTAGATTAACTTCTTTAGCTCAAATGACATAAACATTATTCTGTGAACTCAGAGGAACTACTGTTTCAATTGTATGCTTTCTGTTTACATAACAGACATAATTATTGTATAATCCCATCATTACTTGTGAGCCACCCCCTTCTGTCCCTTCTTACTGCATGATTATGACAAAAAGCCAATTACAGAAAATAGATTTTAGCATCTACAAGTTACATAACCTCAATTTACTTATATGACAGTGTAGTCTCAGGAAAAAGAATGACTGAAAAAAAAGGATGACTAATATGAAACAAAATAACATTTAAGTAAAAATCTCATCTGCAGGCAAAAATCTACTTCATCATTGCGGAAAACATTAAATGGATGATTAGTGCTACTTGAACAAGTGATAGCAATTATGAAATATATTTTGACAAACTAAAAGAAAGTAAAAAATTGTTTGGAAATTTTTCAGAAAAAATTACATAAGCTCTAGGATATAATCAAACAGAAGTCTGAGAAAATAACTTGATTCATAATAAACATTAGGTAGACAATCAAAAAACTGTTTGGACTACTAAATAAATAAACAGTTCCCAAATCACCAAACCCCACCTCTCCATTTCATCAGAACTTCTCATAGATGGTGGAAAATGGCTTGGCAATCCCCACTGCCATTTCCCTTGGCACCCTCAGGTATATCCCATCTGGCCCCATGGACAGTCCCCAGGTGGAGCGGCACCTGAATTGTGGGAAGCTTATTTTGCTCCTTAACCCAGGCTCCTAGGTCAGGAGGCTGAGTACCCTGAGGATAACTGGTCTGACTATTGTAGACATAAGACAAGAAAGCATTAAGAATCTCATCCTTTTCCTTATCCTCAGTGATCATGTTCCCTGTTACTTCCAGTAAGGGATGGAGATTCTCCTTGGTTCTCCTCTTACTGTTAATATATTCATAAAAACATTTTTTATTGTCTTTTGCTACAGTGGCCAGGTTGAGCTCATGCTGGGCTTTTATCTTTCTAATTTTTTCCCTGCATATCCTAGAAATTTCCTTGTGCTCTTCAAGAGTTGCTTGTTCCTTCTTCCATATGAGGCATACACCCTTTTTTCTCCTGAATTCTCAGAAAAAGTTCCCTGTTCATCCACAGCAGTCTTCTTCCCTTCCAGCTCATCTTACAAGACGAGGATAGTCTGCTCCTGTGCCTTACAGGCTTTCTTCATGAGAAACATCCTGCTTTCCAAGACCCCTTTGCCTTTCAAGACTGAATCGCAATAGACCCTCCCTATCAACATCCTCTATAGTTCAGAGCCCACCCTCTGGAAGTCCAAAGTAACAGTTTTGCTGACCTTACTCTCGTCTTCACTAATAATAAAATCTCTACTGTCTCATGGTCACACTGCCCAAGACAAATCCTGACCACTGCATCTCTCACCATTTCTTCTTTGTGAACAGCATCTTTGATACAGTGGAGGGAACGGATGCCATTCAGAGGGACCTTGACAGGCTGGAAAGCTGGGCTCGGGTGAACCTAATGAGGTTCAACACGGCAAAGTGCAAAGTTTTGCACTTGGGCCGGAAGAACCCCAGGCACCCGTACAGGCTGGGAGTTGTTGTCCTTGAGAGCAGCTCGGCAGAGAAAGACCTAGGGGTCCTGATAGATGAGAAACTTAACATGAGCCAGCAGTGCGCTCTGGCAGCCCGGAAAGCAAATGGGATCCTGGGCTCCATCAGGAGAGGGGTGGTCAGCAGGGATAGGGAGGTGATTGTCCCTCTCTACTCTGCTCTTGTGAGGCCCCATCTGGAGTACTGTGTTCAGGTGTGGAGCCCCCAGTACAAAAAAGACATGGAGATTTTGGAAAGGGTCCAGAGGAGGGCCACGAAGATGATCAGGGGCTGGAGCACCTCCCCTATGAGGACAGGCTGAGGGAGTTGGGTTTGTTCAGCCTGGAGAAGAGAAGGTTGCGGGGTGACCTCATTGCAGCCTTTCAATACCTGAAGGGAACTTACTCCCAGGAGGGGAGTAAACTCTTCGAAAGGGCTGATAATAGCAGGACTAGGGGAAATGGTTTTAAGTTAAAAGAGGGAAGATTTAGGTTGGATGTTAGGGGGAAGTTCTTTACTGGGAGAGTGGTTGGGTCCTGGAATAGGCTGCCCAGGGAGGTTGTGGATGCCCTGTCCTTGGAGGTGTTCAAGACCAGGTTGGACAGGGCTCTGGGCAACCTGAACTAGTAAAGGTGTATGTTTGGTGGCCCTGCTAGGCAGGGGGGTTGGAACTACATGATCCTTGAGGTCCCTTCCAACCCGGGTCATTCTGTGATTCCTGATATGCTCTCTTACCAGCTAGGTCAGGAGGTTATCTTCCCCACGTTCCATTCCCCCCCCCCCCCCCCCCCCCCCCCCCCCCAATTGTCTCCTCTGTGCTGTATTGTATTTCTAGCATATCTCAGGGAAACTAGAGATCCCCGTGAGCTGTTGATTGCAGAACTTCTGCTAGCAGCTCATAGAATGCCTTGTCCTGAAGATTGCCTCTTCATCCTGATTAGGCAGTCTATAACAGACTCCCAACAAAACGTCAGTCTTGTCGGTCTTTCACCTGATCCTTATCCACTTGACCTTATCATTCCAACCCTGAGCTCTGGCAGCATCAAAACATTAACTTAGAGAGTCACACCACCATCCTTGTTTAGGTGTCTGTTCATTCTGAAGTGCTTATAGCCATTCATTGCAGCATTCCCATCGTGGGAGTGACCCTCCCCCCCTTCCCTCTCTGCCCCCCCCACAATGTTTCGGTGATGGCAAATAAATTCTAGCCCTCTCTCCCATAATGGCTTGCAACTCCTTTTGTTTGTTACCCATGGTGCGTATGCCGTTCTAGATGCACTTCTAAAAAAACCCTATGATGACGCCAGACACTTACCCATGTATCTATCAGATGGGCTTTCCTGTTCTCAGTATCCTTCTCTGTCACTGAAGAGACAGAGGAAAACAAGACCTGTATTCCAGCCCCGCTGATAACTGCCCCAATTCCCTGAAGACCCTTTGGATAGCCATTAGGCTTCTCTCAGTTACTTCATCACTGCCAGCCTAAGCTATCAGTAAAGAATAATAATCAGAGGGGCAAACAAGGTCAGGAAGCATCCTAGTAATATCCCTGACCCAGGCCCCAGGGAGTCAGCACACTTTCCTACAGGTAGGGTCTCGCCAACATTTTGGGCCCTTGATATTCCTCAGAAAGGATACGTACAGGTATGACAATTACGACCTTTTTCCTTCTTGGCAGAAGTAGTCTTGAGAAGTAGAATTGACTGCCTTGCCCTAGATGGATGTTCAGAATGTCTTCCTTGGTTCTGCAATCACCTCTCTGTTTCTGCTGGTTGTGCTATTCATGATACAAGCCAGGGATGCCTTTGACCTTTTTGTTATCTGGGTACATTCATGCTCAGCTGGCTATCAACTAACACCTCTCGGTCCTTTTCCCCAGTACAGCTTTCCAGGCACACTGCTCTAAGCCTGTAGCAATTCATGGAGTTGTTGCGGCCAAAACTCAGCATTTCATCTTATTAAAGCTCTTACAATCAGTCCATCAATTTTGTTTATCCTGATACCTTTAGGTATCTACACTTAGGCAGATTAATACCTCCTCCCAACTTGGTGTCATCTGCAAACTTACTGAGGGTTCACTCAACCCCCTCATTCAGATCATCAACAATGGTGTCAAACAAAGTCAGTCCCAATACTGACCACTGAGAAACACCACTAGTGATTAGTCACCAGCTAAATTTAGCTCCGTTCACCACCACTCTTTGGGCCTGGACATCCATTCAGTATTTTAATGACTGAAGAGTAAACTTTTTCAAGACACAAGCTGGAAGTTTTTCCTCAGAGAATACTTTGGAAGATAGAGTCAAATTTTTTACTGAAGTCTAGGTAAATTATATCCACAGATTTTACCTTGTCTACCAGGTGGATCACCTAATCACAGATGATCCAGTCGGTCATGCATGAGCCTAGCTGATGGTGGTTGGGTTTGGCTATTGGGTTTCATACATGATTTTGTTGAACTTTTCTGCTTTATTTATCTGTGCCAGAGGTTTACTGGAAACAGAACAGATAGATACAGCTAGATAGTTTAGATAGAAATGAAAAAGCTGTTGTTGAATTGCAGTGTAAGTCTTCAGGAAAACAAAACAAGTATAGCAGTAACAAATCTCCTGTGATGAGTCAGGTTTTGCATTTTAGCACTTGCAATGAGATTATGAAATTACAAATATCATGTATCATTCTACTTGTCTCTGAAGTTATGTGATCTCTGGAGATACTGCTTAAAAATCATCTGTGCACTACTGAATGTCACTATCGTCGTAGTATGGTTTCTCTGTTTGTATTGATAAATTGACATATCTCTGTTAAACAAAGTAGCAGCAATATGGAAAAAAAAACTTTCATACTAGTAGTCTGTTAGCAGTACTTGTTCCAAGTGTAAACTTGCCACATTTATTTAGTTGGTTGCTAGCAATGTAAAAACAAAATCATATCTTGCTAAAAAGTAGTTTGTGGAAATGCTGCTGCTTAGTCATCTTAATTTGAAAATATGTACCATTTGGGACTTGCTACGCAATGTTATGTTGATGTCTTTACACAGATAGGAGCAAATGAGCTAAGAGATCATTGTCAGAGTTTATCAAATGTGAGAATACTCACAATTTCCATTTCACTAGCAAAGAATACTCAGCCTGAAAAGCAACTTCTAGAAATTTATGTTGTAATCCTTGTTAAAGGAGCCTTAATGAAGTAGTCAGGTAGGAGAGGGTGCGATGTGGGAACAAGGAAGACTCTGAACTTTGTTGTGTGTTGAAGCTCTAAACAGAGCAGTGATATCAATATTGATTAGATATAAGTAAATCTTGTCAGTGTACTGAGAAAAATAAATTTGCTGACTTTAGAAACAGCAGATCATGGGATGCTTAGATCAACAGATAACAAGAAAAAGGAGGAGATCTAAAAGAAAGATATCTGGAGAAAAAAAAGAAAAAAAAGATATTACAGATGATAAATAGAACTTCAAAGAATTAAGTATTTTTTACTGTCTTCGTAAATTTTTGAGGGTTAAAAATCACACAAGCTGTTTAAAATCTTTAAATTAAATTTAAAGCCTTAAATTGGCCTGATTAACTCTTGTGCTTTGGTGTTCAGTCATGTAACTGAATATGTAATTTGAAATGTTGTTTAAGTTAATCTTGAAAGCATCTCCCTCAAATTGAAGAGACTGAAAAGGAGTGAGCAGACCTGGTATCTCTTTGAGGACACTTTCCCTAGAGAATAAGAAAAACTATAGAGGAAGCAGGAAATTAGCATGGCTGATCAAGGGCCTACTAATTAAAATGATAGAAAAGAGAGGTACATACAGGCAGTGAAAACAGGGATGTGCAACCTGAGAAGAACACAGAGATGCTGTCCAAACACAAAGAAATAAGAAAAGCTAATGCTCTTGCATTGAGTAAGACATAGAAATATATCAATATGATCTTATCATAAAATACCTAGCTTTGTGTTGGTGCTGCAACCAGAACTTCTTTTTTCTTTTTTAAAAACAACCAAATGGCCTACATGACACCAGACTGTAGGACACCCGATGGGGTTCACCTTTCTCAAAGGGGGAGAAGGGTTCTTGTGGAACAGCTAGCTGGGCTCACTGGGAGGGCTTTAAACTAGGTCTGAAGGGGAGAGGTGGGTGGGATAGTGACTCTTCCCATACTAAGGTCTGGGATGGCATAGCTACACAAGAGGGACAGGGTGCTAGCAGGGGCCTTGAAGAACCCGCTGCCTTGAGAGGTTCTGGCAACACTGCAGCACATATGAAAATCTATGATGATGAGCCAGCAACTGCTGGGGCAACAGGAGAAGGCCAAATCAAGGGAACTACTTAAAAGGAATTAAGGATTTTATCTTTTAAGGAAATGACAAGACTAGCTGCCCAGCTGAAAAGCCTCTACACTAATGCTCTCAGGTTGGGAAATATACAGGAGGAGCTGGAAGCTACTGCAGTGTCACCAAAACCTGCTGGGATGATTCCCGTGACTGGAGTGTGGCTATCAACCACTATAAGCTGTTCAGAAAGGAAAGGAGAGGAAGGAGGGGAATGGGGTATTGCTGTCTATGTGAAAAAGGGAACAGAATGTAAAGAGCTGTCCCTAAAGAATAGTCATTGAGTCATGAGCAAGTTGAAAGCCTATGGGTGACAGTTAGAGAACTAGGCAGCAAAGGGAGCCTTGTAATCAGTGTCTACTGATCCATTCAAGCAGAGCCTGTCAAGGACACCTTCTATCTCCAGCTACAAGAGGCATTTGCAATCTCAATTGCCCAACCTACTGGGGGACTTCAACCACAAAAACATCTGCTGGAAAAGTGGCATGTTGAGCTGTAGGCAATCCAAGAAGCTCCTGGAATGCATTAAGGATAACTTCCTGAGTCATGTAATGGCATCACCAGGGGACACACGATATCAGACCAGTTACTCACCGATACAAATGAAATAATTGGTGAAATTGGAATTGGAAGCTTCCTGGGCTGTAGTGACCATGCTATAGTTCAGTTCACACTCTAAAGGGATATGAGAAGTTACATTCTAGGAAAGATACGTTCCAGCTCTTCAGGGAGTTAGTCACCAAGGACACCCTGGGAAACTGTCCTCATGGGCACAGGTGCAGAGCAGAGCTGGCAGATCTTTAAGGAAGCTTTCCTCAGTGTGCAAGAGCTCTTCATCCCCAAGTGTAGCAAGTCAGGAAAGGAAGGCAAGAGACCGACATGGCTGACTGAACCAGGACTTGCTGATGAAACTGAAGAGTAAGAAGAAAAGGCACAGGTAGTGGAAACAGGGACAGGTATCATATCTGGGTAGAATACCTGGGTAGAGTATAAAGAAGCTGCTAGGCTGTGTAGCAATGGGGTCAGAAAAAACACAGCCCAGTTTGAACTAAACTAGCAAAGGATGCCAAGAAGAGCAAAGAAGGTCTCTATGTTCACCTCACCCAAAAAAGGAAAGTCCCCAGTGGGTGACAAGGGTAGGCTGATGACAACAGACAAGGAGAAGGCTGAAGTACTTAACTTTCTGGCCTGTCTTCTCTGATAACTGTTCATCACACAGATCTCAAATGTTTGGTTTGGTAGGAGTGGATCAGGAAAGCAATGTCCCTCCCACAGCACGCAAAGAGCAAGTTCATGACCATCCTTGGAACCTGAATATCCGCAAGCCTACAGGTACCAATCAGATGCAATCCAGAGATCTGAGAGAATTAGCTGACGTAGTTGCCAAACCACTCTCTAAGATATTTGAAAAGTCATGGAAATTAGGTGAAATCTCTGGGGACTGGTAAAAAGGCAACATTACACCCTTTTTAAGAAGAGTAAAAAGGATGACCCTGGAAACTACTGACCTGCCAGTCTCACCTCTGTGCTGTGGAAGATCATGAAACAGATCCTTCTGGAATCTATACTAAAACATATGGATGACAGAGAGGTGATACGGGAGAATCCATGGCTTCACAAAGGGCAAATCCCGCTTGACCAACCTACTGGCCTTCTATGATGGTATCACTGTGTCAGTGGACAAGGGAAGAGCCATTGATTTCACCTGTGTGGATTTCAGTAAGGCCTCTGACATGGTACCCCACAACATCTTTCTCTCCAAATTGGAAAGATATGGATTTGATGGGTGGACTGTTTCATGGACAAAGAACTGGCTGCAGGATCGGGTCCAGAGAGAGGTGACCAGTGGCTCACTATGTGGATGGAGATAAGTGATGAGTGTTGTCCCCAAGGAGTCATTACTGGGACTCCTCAATATCTACATCAGTTACATTGACAGTGGAGTTGAGTGAACCCTCAGCAAGCTTGCTGATGGCACCAAGTTGTGCGGAACAATTGACACACCTGAGGGATGGAGTACCACCCAGGCTTGAGTAGTGGGCCCAGATGAAGCCCTCATGAGGTTCAACAAATCCAAATGCAAGATCTTGCATCTGGTTTGAGGCAACAATCATTATGAACACAAGTTAGGGGACTGAAAGGGCTGAACAAAACGCTGCCAAAAAGGACCAGGGGGTACTGGTGGATGAGAAGCCAAATATGAGCCACCAATGTGCACTCGCAGCCCAGCAAGCCAACCACATTCCGGGCTGCATTAAAAGCAGCATGGCTAGCAGATTGAGGGAGGTGATCCTGCCCCTCTACCTTGCGCTGGTGAGACCTTACCTGGAGTACAGCATTCAGATATGTAGTCTTCAGTACAAGAGAGATATATACCTGTTGGAGCACATCAAGAGGAGGCTAAGAAAAATGATCCAAGAGATAGAACATCTCTCCTATGGGAAGGAAGAGCTGGACTCTTCAGTCTAGAGGAAAAATCTCCAAGGTTACCTGAGAGCATCCTTTCAGTATTGAACGTGAAGCTACAGGAAAGAAGGGGACGGACTCATGAGCGAGGTCTGTGGTGACAGAACAAGGGGAAATTATTTTAAACTCAAAAGAGGGGATATTTATGTTTTCTTTTACTGTGAAGGTGGTGAAGCACTGGAACAAATTGCTCAGAGATGTGGTGGGTGCTCCATCCCTGGAGACTTTCAAAGTGATGTGGGATCAGTCTCTGGGCAATCTAATCCAGCTGTGGATGTCCCTGTTCACTGTGGGGGAGCTGGACTGGATGAATTTTGAAGTCCAACTCCAAGGATTCTATGATTCTGATTACAGTAACATTTGTAGTGTTACCATAAATAAGTAACACTAAATGTGCTCAAATACATTCAAAAAAGAAGTTACACTAATTCCCTTAACAGATTCCACACAGAGAAAATTTAGAAAATAAGCTTCATTATAATAACACAGATGTTTTATTATATGATATAATTTAACTATCAAGTCCTTTTCCTTAGGGTTTTGAAAAACTTGTCAGTGTCAGTCTGAATTTCAGAAGGTTTCTCATTATTTTTATTTTTTTTTTTAAATAGGATGGCAGTGAGCGTTATATCAGTTCAAAGAGATTTAGACTCCACTATATCAAAATAAACATTTTCCTGCATCCACATACTTTCAGTAATTGGTACTCAGTGTATAGGTTAGCAGCATGCACCAAGTGTTATGCCTTATTGAGTTCAGTGGGAATTACAACTCATTCACTCAGTACAGCTATAAGATGATACACTGGCAGTTATAAGTGAATAGAGCAATCCTTATAAAGGCAAGGAGTGGTAGATATGAATTCAGAGCCACAGTAGCCAGATAAACCATTTTCTGATGAAATTAATGAAACACAGGTTATTTCATGAGGGGAAAAAAAATAAGAAAAAAAAGAAAGAAAAAAAAAAAAGATTTTTCCATGTGGAAGAGATGTTTGAATTTGAAAAGAAAGTTTTTCTAGTAATAAAATATCCAGAGAATTAAGAGCCAGTAAAAGTGATTCTGGTCATTTTGCAGGTTTTCCTATGGAGATAGAGAGATACCAGACATAAAAATCCTGTCAGACACAATGCATCAGGGCATCCTTAAATACAGAACAGCAATAAATTCACGTTATTTCCAAACAACCTCAGGGCCTTGCAATAAACACTAGTCAAAACATTCCCATTAATGTACCAAATCTCCTCTGCCTAGGGCTGCAGAGTATATGATATTCTAGTAGCAACCCAGCAACAAAGAGTAATACACATACTATTCTAATCTCATTTCATATTCCTCAAGTGTTCCCATAACTGTACATTGAAAATATATTTTAAATATAACTTAAATTGGCTTAATATAATTTAATTCAATATAAGTACTTAAAAAAAGAGAAGAAGCCACTCATCTAGCAAATGCTTCTGTGATGTAAGCTTCCACTCAAGGTCTTACTGTGTACCCAAAAGGACAGACACAGCAAGTATCAAACTGAAAAAGAAAAAAAAAAAAAAGAAAAAAAATATTTTCTAACATATTTCAAAAATACTGTTTAAAGTCATGAAAAAGAAAAAAAATGGATTTTGATGGAAAAAAAAAAAACAGTGACAGTTTTTGCAAAACAACTAACTCTTGTGTATCCTAGTAGAATGGGTATATATGGGGTGGTTGGTAGCCCTGCCTGTGGCAGGGGGGTTGGAGATTCATGATCTTTGAGGTCCCTTCCAACCCAGATGATTCTGTGAGATTGACCAGCTGAGAGGGAAAACATATGCTGCACATAGCAATGTGTCCTGTTAGCTAGGAATCCATAATTACCAACAATGCAAAAGGACAGCATAAATGACTCTTCAAACAAAGGGCTTGAGAGAGACAGAGAGAATCCTCCCTGCTGACATGAGGATATCCTCATACCAATGGAATGCAACTGGAAGCCACAGAAATGACTACTTCTTGCTTTCTATAAAAAAAAACCTTGCTTTTATTTCTTATATTTTCACTATTTATTGTGTTACTCAACATCGTACCTGTTTCAGTATTAAGAATTGCTGAAATTTGCATTTCTGTTTTCATTTTTTTTTTTCCTTTAACTTCTGTCTAGAAACAGCTATACTCAGGTATGGAACTGATGGAACACAGGAGCTTTATAGCAGGAAATACACCTTCCTCTCACAGATAAAAAAAAAAGAATTGAAATATACAAACCCAAAGGGAAAGACAAAGTACTGTGCAATAGGATTTCTAAGCGTATTCTCTATTTTCAGGATTACTGCAGTCACTACATCCAGGAAGAATATGAATTGGAGTTTAAATTCCCTATATTGGCTATGCTTGTCTTGTGGAATCTGACTTGGCTCTCTCTCTTACAGGGTCTGCCTTACAGAGTCATTTTGTACAAGAAATTTAAAAACAAACAAACAAAAAACAATGGGAAATTCTTCACTATCCCATTTCCACGCTGGCAAGTCTGTCTCATAAAGCTACTACCATTGTCCAGAAAACTTTCTTCATGCTCAGGCACCTTTCCTGTCTTTGCAACTTACTAACAGTTAATTAGTACAGTACATTCAAGATTAAACAGAGGTGAGAATATCACTTCATAACATAAAATTCTGTTTAGGAAAGTTAAAGTCAATACTCTAGTGTTATGGTTAGGTTTTTTTTGTTTGGTTGGTGCATGTTTGTTTTGTTGTTGTTGTGTTCTTTTGTTTGTTTGCTTGTTTTTGGATAATCTCAGATAGCTTGCAATTTTTATACTACTCTAAAAATGCAGGACATTCACAGCAGCTGTAATGCTTCTACCAGCTTGAGAAGAAAGTACAAACACAAAGTGCAGATTTCTACACAACTCATCACATAGTGCTGTAGGTTATAATTATGTTCTGTAACACAAAGAATTTTCCCTGAACTCACTAAACATTTCTAATTGCTAATAAATAGATAAATGAAATATTTCCTTACAGAAAAGCTATCAGTATTTCTGTATTAAGATACGATATAAGAATAAATATTTCTATGGGGCCCTCAGAAATACTGTCTGTTTTGGAAACAGTCACAGTTGGGACAAAAATCACAAAACCATATACTGCTGAAAGATTTTTCCTTCCAGGTATTAGGAACAGATTATTCCTGTTTTATTAAGCCTGCTTTATATATCTCTCAGTCAGCTTCATAGTCTTCTTTCTCATTCCCTTGAGAGAAATACATAATTCTTTAAGATTTTTCTACCTCTAAGATAATACAAACACTAAAGGCTACAAGTATTTTCATATACATAAGAGCCCTTGAAAGTAAAACCCTTTATATTCAAAGTTTAAGCATGAGCTTTATTTCCTCTCAAGATGAATGAGATCCTTACAACCCATTCCTAAAAAATCTAAAGCAGTACCTGATGCTTTCCTCTTCAGTCCTGCTTCCACCCATCCCCAGCTTTTTGTTTTCAGAATCCACTCTGCCACATAGAGAATGCTTTTTCAATAAGTTCCAATGCTCTGATAAAAAATAAGTCTGCCTGTATATACTCCACTTATTAAGAAAGTTCCTGTAACACAAACCAAACTACTGACCTCATGCTGCATCTTTGACGTTCATTTTTAATAGACCATAAAAGACAGATCTGACAAAAACAAATCTAAAACATAACAAAATTAAAGCTTGTCTGATTTGACAGTACTCCTCCAATGAAACGTAGTAATTAATCAATTCAATTTGGTTTCAGAAAGAATTCTGTTGCTCTTAAAGTATACTTTCTCAAAAGACCATCCATCTAAATGAACTACTATGAGAACAGACATGTCAAATAATAGCTGTCATTTTTTGTCAGCAGAATAGAAACAGCTGTTTTCAAAAAGGAAATAAGCAGCTTATAAAAAAAAAAAATCAAATTATATGCTTCTCTCTAAAATTATTACTGCATACAAATTCCTGTAACTTCAATATGGAAAACAACACATATATTAAACCATTTTTCAAAATAAAATATTAGAGCAGAATTTTCAGAACTATTTATGTGCCTCACTTTTATCCTATGTAAATCAAAATAGTGGAACAACAACAATAAAAAAGTTCCTGTGCATCTTTAGTAATTGTTATCATCCCAAATAAGATATTGCTGAGGCCTAGATAGGACTCTTGGCAACAGCTACAACTTGAATTTCCACATTTTGGGCTATTCTGTTCTTTCCTAACAAATACAATACTAATGAATTATAGAAGTCTATAGACCCTAAAAAATGCAATCCACCAACATGATTACAGCATATACTTCCATTGCATACCAATGACTTACCCAGATATTTCCATCCTGATGATAAGGCTTCCAGTTTCTCCCTGTATCACTACAGAGCATCCGATACTGAGTAACCCAGTCAGAACTGCTATACCTGCCTTGAGTTGCGATAGCACTGATCTGCTTCCTATTACCAAAATCCACCTGCAGCCACTGATAATGATCACTGTCTGATGGAGACCAGCCTCCTGCACCTGTTGGGTTGAAACAGAAGAGAGACGTAGACCTCAGACACTTACTTAGAAGGGAACACATTGTGAAGATGTTGATTGCTGGAAGGCAGACCAGCTGTGAGAAGTATAATAGAAAAAAAGCATAAACATACCAAAGAAATATGATCGCTTTTTTTTACAAAAAAAAAAAAACAACAAAAAAAAAAACAAAAAAACATCTTTAGTATAAATTCAAATGCATTAACTCTGTTGACTTAATCTTTTTATGATGTAGTTATAATGATTTAATGGGCTGCTTGCTAGAGACTCAATGTCTTTATGCCATAATTACACTTTATTAGTTTTTGCCACATTATAATTGTTCAAAGGCTGACTAATTTGCCATGAAATTCTTTGTTAGAGTCAGTTGGCACAAATCAGTAACAATCTCTGGATATCATAAGCACTTGAAACAGCATTTCACATTAAAGACCTAACACTGATCAAGGGTCAGCCCTCCAGGGCAAGATACAGGCTGTATTCCTATCCTGGTTCAACACTGCAGCTTGCACTGGGGTATGACCCAGCCAACATTAGACACCAAGGGGGAAGTGGGAGGGGGGAGAGGATCTTGATCTACCATATGGTCATGATGAAGGTCCCCTTAGCAACGAAGACCAGAGTGTTGACCACAAGGTCAGTAGGTCATGTACTGATTATTGGAGGGACTATCGAGCATCCTACTCCAATAATCTCCCCCAAGTTGCAAGTAGGCCACACCACTGTGGTCCTACCTGCACCTTCCAAGGCCATTCTATTCTATGGGTACTTGGTTCTAGATGCTCAGGGGCAGAGAGCAGAAGATTAGTTTCATTGCCAATTTGGGGTCTGACCCAATTATCAGTGACCATAATTTGGATCCTAAGCAGGGAGGCCCATGTTGTCCATAGCATTTTCAGGGCACTGGGTCTGCTCTCTCTAGGCCTTTCATTCAGGTCCCACAGGGTTTCACAGAGTCTCTGTCCACCCCTGCAGAGACTGAGAGGCTGTCTTCAAGGCTGCCTTAAGAATATCATTGTAGTATTCAATAAGGCCTTCCCCCATTGGATTATATGGTAGGTGGAATCGCCATTCAGTGCTGTTTTCCTCTGCCCACACTGTATTACAACACTAGTAAAATGTGTCCCTTGGTCTCTATCAATGACTTGAGGTGTCCCGTAGGCAGCCACCAGCTTAGTAAGTGCCTTGATGGTACAGGGCTGGTTCACTCTCGGCACTGGATAGGCCTGCATTAGCCCACTTGCCATGTTGACACAAATCAGGGCATATCTTCCGCCTCACACCAAGGAAGGAGCCCAAAGGAATCAACCTGCCATCGCTGGGGATGACTGTGTCCTCTAGCAAGATGGACTGTTGTTTCAGACAACAATCTCAGCCTCATTTTGGAGCAACCATCACAGTCTCGGCATGCCTCAGCAATGTCAGATATTTATATGGGCAGCCCCCACGCTTTAGCAGCTGCCCACATTGTCTTTTGTCCAGCACTCTGCAGCTTCTGATGTAACCAGCAGACAGTGTACTCAGATGGCGAATTCTCAATCCATCAAACTCAAGCCAGCGTGTCAGCTTCATCACATCCAGATGACTGTAGGGGTTGGTGACCAGAAACACAGTAGACGTGTACAGTACTGTGTTTAAACTGCATTCTGTATGTCTAACCACATATCTTTGCCCCATATTGGTTGGGCATGGATAGTCCATTCCTGGGTGGCTCACTGCACAATCCAAAGAGTGAACTCCTGGTACACAGCCCAACTATCTGTGCAGATATTCAGGATGCCATCACCAGGTTCCTTGATTATAACCATCCGCACGGCTCACAGTTCTGAGCATTGGCTACACTGGCCATCCCTCCCTTCAACTTAACCCTCTTAAAAGGAAAAAGCTTAGCTATAATTAGATTATTATATTTACAATACAATACAATTTTATTTTAGCGGATTCATTATGCTGAGTCAGATTTTGTAACTGACAAATGATCATGCCTTGTAAATTAAAACTAGATTTGTGAAAGCATTACCTACAAATCCATTGAAAAGTTAGGAAAACTTGGGTGCTTAAATTTCTCTTTTTTTCACTCACATTTTAGGAGAGTCAGAAAATTTTCTTCATATCATGTTTAACTAAAAATAAATATATTTGAAACTATATTTGAAGTTATGATATGAAAGCAGATGGAAACATGAGTACGATGTATGAGACAGTCACCTTCTATTAGTTGCTAGTAAGTGAAACAAGATTTTCAGCAGAAATCATTCTGTTGGTTGCCTGATCAAATTTTTTATCTCAGGTTTGCATTCTCTTTTCAGCTTTTCCAAATAAGTAAGTAAATATATAATCAAAAGGATGAAGGAGAAACACATTCAGTTATAGTGGATCAGCATGTGAAGGGAATAATCTGGGAATTCCTCTTCCAGTTTGATTCAACAAGCTGTGTAATGTTAGGGAGCTGATTTATTTGTTCATGTGGTTTGTGATCTGTGTGTAACCTCTATTGAATCAAGGTTTGATAAAGGTCGTTTTCTATTTGCTTGTTTGTTTTTCAGATTAATTTGGAAGAAACCTGGATTAGATACAATTCCCCCACAAATCAAAGTACTTGAAATACTTGTGTCTTCACTCAAGAAGCATTCATTCTAAAAATCTCACATCGCCAAAAATGTGCATGTACTTACAGCTAAGCATAAAAATTTAATATTGTGTTGAATATAAATATCTTCCTCACTAGAGTGAAAGGAACCTATCTGATACTGGACACAGAATAGAGGAGACAATGACAAAATATTTAACAAATTTTTGCCTTTTAAAAGGAATACTGAGTTAAAAATTCAAAGCTGTTTTTCACAATAAATATGACATTTTTTATAAATACAATAGTTTTCATAGAAGAACAAATTATCTTTAGGGGTGAGCAAAATAACCTGATGTAAACTTTTCTTTTTTTAATTATCACTGGTTATATTCTGAATTATATTATTGCATTGTTTGTATTTTTTAATGTGGTGGGAAAATAAAGACATTGGATACATCCGTAATGATGTGATATTCCATTTTACATCATGTACTGCCTTTAATGCAAAATACACTAAAAACTATGAAATCAATGTAATATGAATAATTGGAAATATACAACTATAAAATCTTTAAAATATATTAAACATGCATACAATATAGTTTACTTTCATTAATCAGGCAAGGAGCACATATTGATAGTAGAGCTGTAACAAATAAAAATGCAGACAATATCTGCTTCCTGTTTTTACACTATTCCAGAATTTATTGGAATTAACCACACTCAATAAATAATTGACTCAGTGAAGTTAACTAAGAGTCATTGGGTACTGTCATTTATACTGGATAGCACTCTACTGCACAAAAAGGACAACTAATTTCAACTTGTGCAAGAATGATTGTACATGACTGTTTGATAGCAGATACCAGAGAACTATATGCTCAACATATGTGGTACACAAATATTTATGCATTCAAGCAACCTTCATAAACAGAAAAGCCTAAGAATCTTAAACAGAAAAGCCAGCCAGAGAATATCTGTTGATAAAGGCTGTGAAAGACTTTTTTAAACTTTTATTTTCAAAACAGCAACAAAAATTTGTTTGATCTGCTCCTACTGCAGACAGATCAGACAATGTCCAACGAGTTTACTACTGAAAAAGATATTCAGTGATGCAGAAGATGCACAAAACTATATTCAAAATTAGAAGAACTTGTATAACGTGGTGTAAGAGACCAATGAATAACTTGACTCAACAACTCAAGTTTAATAGAAGAGGTGGGAGAGGCAGACAAGGTCCTGAAGAGAAGGGGCAGCAAGCTTGTTCACCCACTTCATTTTATGGCAGCTTACTGAGGGGGGAGGTACATGATCACTAGAGACCCTCGCCAAAAACTCCCAAATCTTCTGAAACCCTCAGTTGTGCAGATGGAAATGTGTTGCCACCCCAAGCTTGGATTCTGACCAAGTGGTCAGAATACAGCTGGACACTCATGTTTTGGCATTTTTGGTTGACACACAGATCAAGACCCAACTAAAGACAACACTTGATCTGAGGATGTGCTGAAAAATCTCTTTTTTATTCTCTTCTTTTTCCCTTCTGTTTCTTTTCACTTGTCCTTTTTAGTAGCCATTGCCTAAACATGCCTTGAATTAGTTGACTAGGTTATAATGTCTGTGCCAAAGTACCTTTCATACACACCACTTACTGTTGTTAGAAAGTGGTCTGATTTTCCTCAAGGTAATTGGTTGGAAAGCTCAATGAATTCTTTTAGATTGTTCCTCTGAGTCACTTGTCCTAGAATTTATTCCTGTTTCAGTCACAGTTATTCACCATTCCCTGTCTCAAATCATAATATAATACCAGTACTGCAGTAAGTCTAGTTTCCTGCACTTTTGAAACAAAAGGTTTCAATCGTATAAATGAAAGAAGAATGTGAAATATAAGTAGTAAATGAACTATTAAAAGCTATAAATTTAAGATCTAGGGTTGGTGGTAGTTATTATTCAAAGGTTAACTTTGTGTAATTTTAGAAAATTTCTAACAGTCTTTCAGCAGGGAAACTTAAAATCTCCCTTCTTTAATAACTATGTAATAATAGCCTGAATCATTCAGAGTTTGTATCTGCATATTTGTATGGGAAAAACACAAACCAAATTTTCAGTGACAAATAACACCTCTAGGTCACTCTAATATTGTCAAAACAATACTTTTTGATACTTCGCTATTTTCCTTGCTACTTCCCTTACTACTTGTCATTCCTTTATATAAAAGATAAATCAAGAGAAAAAGGAAGACTTTGAAATACTGAGATCATTCATCTACTGCACTTTAGAGAAAATATTGGGAGCCATTTTCTATGGTACCTTAGAAAACAATGTAACAAACATCTAAACTGCATGCATCTACCACGCTGTTAGTCAACTATTTAAGTAGGATATCAGTGACAGTTTCCATTTTTGTTTGTTTATTATTTGTCACTGTAGACACTGAATGTGTGTATACAGACAACAAAATGTTTAACCTTACACATAGAAAACAGAAGTACAACATTGAGTGGATCTAGTATCACTGAAAAATGCAAATGAAAAAGATTTGTATGGTTGCAAGTGTTGTACTTTTAACCTCTATTAGGCAGAGCCCTCTAAACCAACAGCAATCTTTATATAGGAAACCACTGTCACTTGAAACAATCTGTTTCTGATATTAACATGGATAAGAATTTTTTATTTCTTTATCATAAATAAAATGCACTGTTAAGTTTCTTATCACAGAAGTACAGAATGGCCAGGGTTGGAAGGGACCTCAAGGATCATGCCAACCCCCCTGCCACAGGCAGGGCCACCAACCTCCCCATTTCATACTAGACCAGGTTGCCCAGGGCCCCATCCAATCTGGCTTTGAACACTTCTAGGGACAGAGCATCCACAACCTCTCTGGGCAGCTGTTCCAGCACCTCACCACTCTCTCTGTAAAGAATTTCCCCCTGATGTCCAACCTAAATCTCCCCTCCCTCGACTTAAAACCATTTCCCCTCATCCTGCACTTATGAATCCTCTCCAAGAGTTGATTCCCCTCCTGTTTGTAGCCTCCCTTTAGGTACTGAAAGGCTGCAAGAGTTCACCCTGCAGCCTTCTTTTCTTCAGGCTGAACAAGCCCAGCTCCCTCAGCCTGTCTTCATAGGGGAGGTGCTCCAGTCCCCTGATCATCTTTGTGGCCCTCCTCTGGATCCTCGCCAACAGCTCCCTGTCTTTCTTGTACTGGGGGCTCCAGACCTGGACACAGTACTCCAGATGGGGCCTCAGAAGAGCAGAATAGAGAGGGACAATCACCTCCCTGTCCCTGCTGGCCATCTCTCTCCTGATGGAGGCCAGGATACCATTTGCTTTCCGAGCTGCAAGAGCTGCTGGCTCATGCTCAGTTTTTCATCTATCAGGACCTCCAGGTCCTTCTCTGCAGGGCTGCTCTCAAGGACCACTCCTTCCATTCTGTATAAATGCCTGGGATTTCTCTGGCCCAAGTGCAACACCTTGCACTCTGCCATGTTGAAACTCATCAGGTTCACCTGTGCCCACCTTTCTAGCCTCTCAAGGTCCCTCTGAATGGCATCCCTTCCTTCAACTGTGTCAACTGCAGCACCCAGCTTGGTGTCATTAGCAAACTTCCTGAGGGTGCACTCGATTCCATTGTCAATGCCATTGATAAACATGTTAAAGAGCACCAATCCCAAGACAGTCCCCTGAGGGACGCCACTCCTTACTGGCTTCCACCTGGACATACAAACATATATATATATGTTCGGATTTGTGATCTGATCTCTCTTTTCAAAGTAGAGATTTTTTTAGAATGTTTTAAAAGTTCTTTTCAAAAGATAACAGCAATGGAATTACAGACAACAGCATGAACAACCCTGATAACAGGGAAATAATAAACACAGTGCTCTGGAAAATGCCAATATTGATATTTAGAAGATTAGAATAATTATTGAGAAAATAGCAACATGATTATAATCAACCTGTACTTTACTTACATCAAATCTGTAAAAAAAAAAAAAAAGAAAAGAAAAAATTACAAAATTAACAACAATATTTATTCATCTCCAGAATTCAGTATTAGAATTTACCCCAACTAAGACCACATTTACTAAAAAATGGCAAATTAGACCCAAACTTTAGCATAATTCCCTGTGAGTTTCAATAGAAACTGTACAGAGATGCATGAAGAATTGTTCTCAAGTAAGCTTTAACTCTCAAGTAAGGATCTAAATTACTTGTAAAACATAAAATGCAACTGACAAAATTTGTGGGCAGCAGAAGCCCTAATTCATTTTAGAAAACTTCTAGACTTTCTTAGACTGATATTAAGTCTTCCCCTCCACTGAAAAATAGGCAAGGGGAAAAATATTCCTGATTATATTTCTCAAAATAGTTTAATTTTAATATAAAACTCAAAAATTAAGAGTAAAAATTACCCAAGAGATAACAGTAGTTATCTGGATACAGTCCACATGGATCTTTTTTAAGAATGTTATAATCACTATATTGTTTTTTAAATCTCAACAGATCTTTCTTCCAGTAAATGCAATTAAAATAAATCCCTTGATGTAGTGTCTGCTTCTTAATACTCACTGCTTCCTAGGATATCTTAACTGAGCACAAATTATATATGAGCGATCAATCTGTTGGTAATCAATCTGTAAGGAACAGTGTTGACGTCTAGCTGTGAAAAAAAGCATAAAAATCATAAGCCTGAGGAGTCTCATATCTTGAGCTGTTCAGGAACAAACACTGAGCAGCTTTCATTCTAATGAACACATCACTTTAAACTGTGCTTTTCCCACCTGTTCTGCATTCTGATTACATACACAAAAAGAAGCTCATTCACCATTTCATCCTAATGGAATCATAAAACTTGGATGAGATTTAAATATACAGTGTGCATCATCTATATTCAAAACATCAAGCAGCTTCTTCTCCATGAAATGTTTTCTTGTTTTGCAGACAAGAAGTTGAGGCATGGCAGTAGTTCTATGCACCTGGCATACAAATCTCTGGCATACAAAATAACCACAGTGGCATTCAAGAAAAGAAGAGATTAAAGATCTCCCTTTACTCACAACCTCGTTTCAATCAAGAGGACACAAATCTGTCATTACATGTTTATACATTGCAGCCCAACAATTTTTTCAAGCAAGTCTGGTCATATTCCTGGCAATAGCTAGCAAGGGTACATCTAATGCATAAGGATAGTAGACATTCCCTTTGCAGTGCCCCTGCTGATTGATCAAGCCACGATTAGCAAATTCTTACCCAAAACTTTACTGATAGCCAGATAAGGAGCTGCTGTAATAGTAAAGTTCTACCAACTGCGACTGAATAGCATTTACAGCACTTTGAAATACAGATACAAGGTAATTAGTACATCACTGGTATTTCCTTATATTGTAGTACAGTTGACTGCCAGAATCTCACATTCAGTTGAGCACTAACTAGCCACCCCAGGTCCACTTCTTTCTCATGGTCTTCCAGCTACTTTTCCCTAAGCCTCTAGCATTGCCTGGAGTTGTTGTGAACCACAGTGCAGGACTTGGCACTTGATCTTATTAAACTTAATCCCTCAAGAATAGCTCCATTCATCCATGCCAGTCTTCTTCCCCGCCAACTTATCATATGAACTTCATTAGCCTCTGCCCATTGATCTAGCCAGTCCAGAGCCCTCTGTCTGGCCTTCTTACTCCTTGTCAGATCAACGCTTTTTCCCAATTTGGTGTCATCTGCAAACTTGCTGAGGATGCAGTCTATGCCATCATCCAGGTTATATATGAAGATAATGAACGGGGTGAGCCCCAGTGCCCTGGGAAATGCTACTTGTGGCCAATTACCAAACTGGATTTTACTTCATTCATAACCACACTCTGAGCATGACCATCCATCTAGTTCTTTACCCAGCAAAGTGTGTATCTGTCTAAGCGTGAGAGACAGTGTTAAAAGTTTTACTAAGGTCTAGGTGGGCTGCATCAACAAGTTTTCCCTTGTTCACCCAGCAGGTCACTTGATCATAGAAGGAGATCAGGTTGGTCAAGCAGGACCTGCCTTTCATGAATCTGTGCTGGCTGGACCCGATCCCCTGGTTGTCCTGCACGTACTATCATCATAGTACAATCATGATCAAGATGATTTGCTCCATAACCTTTCCTGGTACTGGTGTCAGGCTGGCAGGCCTGTAGTTCTCTAGATCCTCCTTGCTGCCCTTATTGTAGATGGGAGTGAACCTCCAGTCTGCTGGGACCTCTTCAGTTGATCAGGAATGCTGACAGATGATGGAAAGCAGCCTGGCTATCACCTCCACCAACTCCCTCAGCACCGTTGGGTGGATGCCATCTGGCCCCATGGACTAGTGACAATCAAGGTAGAGTAGTAGGTCAGTGTTTCCACCTGAATCGTGGAAGGTTTATTCTGCTCCCCACCTGAGATTTCCAGGTCAGGGAGTAGAGTGTCCTGAAGATAACTGGTCTGACTTTTAAAGACAGATGTAAAGAAGACATTGTGAACCTCAGCCTTTTCCTTATCCTCAGTGGTCATGTACCCTATTGCATTCAGTAAAGGCTGGATATTCTCTTTGGCTCTCCTCTTACTGCTAATATATTTGGAAAAAAGTTTTTTGTTCTCTTTTACAGTGGTCAGCTTGAGTTCAAGCTGGGCTTTTGCCTTTCTGATTTTCTCTCTGTACATCTTAACAACTTCTTTGTATCCTTTCTGAGTTGCCCGTCCCTTCTTCCAAAGGAGGTAGATTCTTTCTCCTGGAGCCTCAAGAATAGTTCCCTATTCATCCATGCCAGTCTTCTTCCCCACCAGCTCATCTTATGGCTCAGGGGGACAGTGTGCTCCCGTGCCTTTAAGACTGCCTCCTTGAAGAGTGACTAGGCTTCCTGGATCCCTTTACCCTCCAGGACTGAATCCCAAGTGACTGTCCTTACCAGTGTCCTGAACAGTTCAAAGTCCCCCCTCTGGAAGTCCAAGGTAGCAGTTTCCTTGACATACCCTCCTCCTCCTCCAGACTTCACCGAGAATTGAGAACTCTGCCATTTTGTGTTCACTATGCCTAAGACAGCTCCTGACCTCCACATCTCCTATCAGGCCCCTGTGAACAGCACATCTAGTGGGGTATCTCACCTGGTAGGCTATGCTCTCTTACGAGCTGCATCAGGAAGTCATGTTCCACATACTCTAGAAATGTCTTAGACTGCTTTATCTGTCTCTTCATCCTAGTTAGGTTGTCTATTACAGACCCCCAACGCGATACCTGTCTTGTTAGCCTTTTCCTTGATCCTTACCCATAAAGATTTAACCTTTATGTTCCCAGCCCCAAGCTCAACAACATCAAAACTTTCTTCTTTTCTTTTCTTTTCTTTTCTTTTCTTTTCTTTTCTTTTCTTTTCTTTTCTTTTCTTTTCTTT
>JAPSGF010000111.1:676632-701985 GCA_035772895.1 Perdix hodgsoniae | reverse complement strand
TCTTTCTTTCTTTCTTTCTTTCTTTCTTTCTTTCTTTCTTTCTTTCTCCTTTTTCCTTTCTTGCAAGTTTGGTAGGGAGTTACTCCACCAATCTATCTCCTACTCTCACTGACTTATATTCCTTAATCTCTTCACCTCCCCACTGACCTTAGTCACCAAACGGAAAGATCATCCACCTGCTCACACCTCATGCAGGTGGAATTCCTGCTGCCCTTCACCAGCAGCAACAGGATCAAGAACTCCCTACAGCCAAAGACCCGAACCATCTAATTTTTAGGCACACACTCCATCTGAGCAACAGTATTCTTTTTTTGCCAGAACTTTTGGTCTAGCAGAGACCATGGCTGGGTCTGTTGTTTGTGAGCCAGTCTCCTGAGTAGACAGAGACACTATGCCTTCCTTGCCCTTCCGTGTTCACTTGCCCTGCATGAACTGTTCATGCAAACTGCTCTGCCATGCCGTTTGATAATCATGTTCACTGCGCACCCTAGTGGCTGATTTTCCGAAAGCAGGAGGTGAACCCACCGCTTCTCCTGGCTCCATCCCAACCACTTCAGAGCACCGCTGCCACGCAGAGGGCTATGGTGCCCAGCAGCTGCTCCGTGGCAGGGCTGCCTCTCAACCAGTTGAGGCAATTCCCTGCTTTGGCATGGAATGTTTCTGCTCCAGAGCCAAGTATCTCACCAAAAAGTGTTACGTTACCTCTAAAAGCAATTATGAAGTATGTTAGATGCCTCAGGATAAAACTCCAGTGCCTAAGAACTGAAGTTAGGCAGAATAAGTTATATCTTCAGTCTTGGAATTTATTGACTTTATTTTAGTACCTGATTTGCAAGGACTGGCCTGATTCTGTAAAAACAACAAAAAAAAGCTTCCTTAATGTAGGCAAAAGTCTGCCATGTGGAATACGATTCTTGGGTTACCTTACCAGCTATATACATCATCTGCATGTACAGGTGATATTTCTGTGGATGCAAACTTGAATGCTTTTGAAACAGATACTCAATAGAAGAAATAAAAACATTTTAAAAAGGTATGAGAACTTCAATCACATCATATGGGTATGATTTTCATGTATGCAAAATTGGAAGAAACTGATTGCAAAGAGTAAGAAAGACCTATACTATACTGTCTGTAAAAGTCAAGTGCAAACTTCTTAATCATCCATTGCTTGTGGCCATTTACTCCCGCTTGAGTTCAAACAAGGATATACACATTCTGAGTTGAATTAGAGAGCTAGTTAGGTCTGCCTTTTGAAATGATGCTGATAAGATCACAAACTTATTTATTAGCTATGTACAGATTAATATCCCAGTGCTGCTTCAGAATATTTAATGTTCAGCCCTGGGTTTGTAGGATAGCTGGTAGTGGATTTAGTTACTGATGGGATAAACAGTTATTGCTGTAATGGTCCTTGGAAAATATGGAAAAAGTGTATCTGTAATAAACACATCCAGCCTGGCTGTCTCCAGCTTCACTTCAGAAGCTACTAATGAACTAGATTGAGTTTTCCTGGAAATAATCTACCTGCTCAGATATTTCAGGTTAATTTGCTGACTTCAGCTGTCTGTGGCCCTAGACAGCGTCCCATTTTGCTTATGGCTCCAGGTTGTCTTATGCTGCTTCTTCAAATACTTGTTGGGAAATAAGATTTTCACACAAAGGTGAAGACAGAGCTCAGTATTACTATTCTTTTTCTTTTCCCCTCTCCCCCATTTAGACATGTATCTAATAAACTGACCATGTATTTTGAACTTTTCAATTAACAAATTGGAAAAAAATGTCATCCTTTCTGTTCTTATCCTGTTATTGCGAATTAACTTAAGCCAGTGTTGCTTTATTTTTATCCAATTATTTGAGCTTAACTTTCCACAGAGTTTACTTTGATTGTATTTTTAAAGAAAAAGATGATGCTTTTCTTTTAAAAACTTCCTTTTTCAGTGAACCTGTTCGTTCTGCATCTATATTAATTAATTTTATTATTATTGTTTTTTTCATTTTCAGAACATGATTTTTCCTTTCCATTCAGAGTCCATTCTGGTGTCTTCTTGCAGTGCATATTTTTTCTATCATTCTATATATTGCCTCAGGTGCAGAAAGAACTTGTAGTTCCAGAAGAGTGAGCTAGAGCAAGCATTTTTATTTGTACTTATAAGTATACCTTTTTAAAAAAACTGTGAGTATTTATGAATGTTTAATAAGGACCAGACTATTGAAGTACCGTTTTAAGGTCAACTGAGCAGCAATCAAAACTGTCTTCCGAAGATGAGATATTCATGGAGCTTCACTGAGTTGCATTACAAATGCAAGCAGGGTGGATATACATTTTGAAGTTGAGGTTATTAATTTGAAGGTGAGGAATAAGCACAATAGGTTGTATGTTTAGATCTGAGGCAGATGAACACACACAGGAAAATAAGTGAATCCAACAACGTTTGATAACTAAACATTAGTTATTAGGGAACAAATGCCTTTCTTAAAACATTATTCCTAATTCCAAAACAAATCTCTAATAACAAGCTGAGCCTGAATTATTGATATATCTAGGAAAAGGAACAAAAACAGAGGTAGAAATTGAGTTTATAGAAAAAATGTAGAAAATTTATCAAAAGGCAGTTTTACTAATAAATGTGAAAGTTTTTCCTCCTCAGTATCCTAAAACTAAATAAAAATAGAACTCAGCTGTTACTTGTAGTGTTTCCAAATCATTACAGAAATGCTTCCATTTATGTATGCAACATGAAGAATTCTATGTCTGGTGTACAGATGCTTTTAATGATTCGTATAAACTGCTAGAGGATTTTTTAAAGTCATGATTAACTAGTTTTCCACACTTTTTAAATGCTCACATTTTTTAATAAGTCCTAACAGTTAACTTGTCTTGAATTCTGATCAGCTAATTTGGCCTACAAAATATCACATGAAACACTTTTGTCAAATAAATTGTTGCCTTCTATAATGTATGTTTATATAAAGCATGCATTTACAGAAAAGATCTTTTTCAAATTTAAAAGTAGAATTCGCAATTATTTATAGACTCTTAGCAAAAGCTTTATTATAGACAAGCAAATGCTAGTTGGATGACAATACTGTTTTTTTACTCATGGTTGTTACCATTATGTTATGCTACTCCATCTGTTACTCCTAAGTGCTTACCTACAAAGAAAGACATTGTTCAGTAACTTGGACAGTGCATTTACAAACCACTACACCAAATTTTAAAACAAAATTTGAGTTATATTGAATAACATCGATCATATTGTGATGTACCAGCTTGTCTACATGAGGAGATTGCAATATTTAAAGTGAGGATTTACAGTGTGCTAATTAATGCACACTAGCTCCCTACTCTCCTTCTCTGGGTGATGTTAACATGGTAAATAATACTGTCTTGAAGGTTTTAATACCTGTACTAGAAAGAGCCTAGGCCAGGTACTTGGGGATTTCCGCCCTAAAAAGGCGGAATGCTTATGGTCAGAGCTGATGCGGAATTGATCTCACTGACTTGCTAGGAAAGATTTGGGAAATAGAAGAACCATCTGCCATTATGGATAACATCTTGCACTTTTTCTGCACAGAAACCAAAATTTAACACTCCACTAAGAAAAATAAACTGTCTCATTTACATCTATGTCAACACTTAAAATTCCTGAAGCTTGTTTTATAGACACATCAATAATTCGAATAAAAGTTCAAGGTCAGAGCCATGATTAAGAAGCAAGATAAAAACACTGACAGGAGTTACATAGTGATGATAAAAGTCCTGTTTTTGAACATCAGCTGTTTCACAGAAGTTTCCCCCACATTCTATTATCAATTTTGTTGGCAGCTTCAGATTTTTGACTAATACAGGAATTGAAAGAGAACCCAAGAAGTCAAATTTCTTCTGTATTTCATTGTGCAAAAGGTAATTTCCGTACATTTCGAGTCATTATGACCTTCATATTTTCACTGTCTTCTGGGATTATTGTTGAAGTTCTGAGATTGCTCAGTTCCAGAGCTTCCAAATATATTATGTAATACTACTCTATAGTGCCATAAAGTAGAAATTCTTCCCTAAATTAAAATGATATGAGGTAGATGATGGGCAGCATTAATTCCTGTACCTGTGAGAATTTTAAGGTTCAATAGTTTGGGTATTATTAGAAGGGAGATCGATAACGCATTATATCAAACTTCTGCTAAGAATCCTCATGATGTGCTACAGTCCACTGATTCTACTGATAGCAGGTTGTAATATGTTAGACCTTATAACCTTGACATTATACACGTACAAGTTTTAGATAGATTTTTCTTAAGCTCTAGAACGAGTTAATTGAAAACTCTCCTTTGTTTCCATTTTAGTTGAGAAGGTGGTAGCAATACAGAATAGTTTTGCAGAATAGGACAAAAATGAAAGGAACACAGAAACCTGTTTTAATTTATTAATTAGATTGCAATTAAAATGTGTTATAGTGCAATCAGTAACTTAATGGCATATATAAATGACTTCTGTTAGTCAGTTTGAGAAGGAAAATGTATTTTGCACAGATATTTCGCTCATAAGCCCCTAATACGTCAAAACTCACAGTGCTCTTTCTTTCCTAAACCTACTTACACTATACAATTCATCACATCTTTCTAGTTTTCTCCTATGTTTAGCAACATCTCAAATTTCAAAGGTTTTTTTTTCCCTTTTCTGCAGACATGGCAGGGATAGCAGGAATTAATCTACCCTGCAATAATTCCAGTGTGATATGTTCATAAGAAATTGTATTGCAGAGAAAACTGTCCTTTGCTTACAAAGAGAAGAAGGCGGAAGAGTCTACAGTTTCTTTGGCCTTCTTGTTTTTTATTTCTTTCCACAATAATAAAATGATAGCATTTTTCACAGCTAATATAATTCAAAGCATTCTGAAGGTAGAATAAGCAAGGCCACCCATGGAATAAACAGTTGGGATGTTGGGAGTCGTATGTTTGCACACCTACTCTGTAATCTCAGGCTTCTGAGTTTCTGATTGTGGAGATAAAATCAAAGCTGTAACAATTACATAAATCAAAGATTCAGTAACATTGACACTAAGGCTTCAAAATTATATACATTTTAAATATGAGTTTGCAAGAAATTGACAAAACCTGCAAGTAATCACTGAAAATTTATCAAATTGACAATTTCTTTAATAAAAGCTAACTGTTCTTTTGTCTGTTTACCTCATTTAAATCAAGCTCATTTAATTAAATCAAGCTCTCTTTGCTTACACTGAGAGAGAAGTGAGAAATAAGAATTAGAGCAGGAGCAAGGGGCAACATAGAGAATAGGAAGCTAAACAAGTTAAGTGAAGAGTTACCTTTTGTAAACAAGCTATATTTAGTTTGTCAATTCTGGACTTCCTCTTTATGAAATATGTGTAATAATTATTACATCAGTGGAGATTTACAGTGGAAACTGTAGAATGCTGGTAAAACATGAGAACATCCTCATATACTAAAATAAAACACAGAATACCTTAAACATATGTCCTAAAGTTTTCAGATCCATTTTAACTATTCCATGACATTTCAGTGCTGTTTGCCTAGTTCACTAGTTACAGGATTTGCATAGAAAGTGATAACAAATATTAAGAGGAATTTTATGGATGCTTCTGTTTCTGAAACCTCCTACCGGCTGATGAAAATATTAAGCTCTTTGGTGTGTATCTTTCCATTTGCAATACTTACGGCAGAAACTACAACCCTCTTAATAACATGATGTGACTGTACAGTCAATCAGTGTCTCAATGAATAGAATAAAATATACTATTTATTCTACTAAAGTACTTTTCCAGTCTAGAGTAAAATGTCATGAAAATAGCAAAGAAATTTAAAATTGGATCGGAGAGTAGAATTTTCAAAAGTATATTTCCTCAGCGTAAGAGTTCGAGGCTTGAAGAGAGGAGAGCTTTTTCCTTTTAATGACTTGAGCATAGTGTGGTTTAAATAGCATATTGAATTTGGGAACTTATTAGCCGATAACGACTCTTAGGAGAAAAAAAAATATATTACTAGTCTCATTAGTAATATCTGTAATTCCATGATGTAAGAAAATAATTCAACATTAAATCTAAGCTATTTTCCATCATTTATAGAAGAAAGAGTATAAACACAGTGAAGCTACAGTTCCCTTGTTAAACATAGTGATGAGTATTGTAGTAATTTTACTGGTACCATAAGGAAAGTAAAATGTTCATATAGAAATTTCAGTTTTGAGAAGTATACATGCCAAACTTTGTCATATTAAAAGATGGATAGCAACAGTCTAATTCAGTGAGTATTTAAGCAAAGAGACGCAAGAAAAGTAAATAAAAATAAAAGTCTAGTAAACTAAAAAGAGAAATAATCATAAAATTGATGATACTCTTGGCCACGTGGCATTATATATACATATATATATACATATGTTTTTCGGTAGCCTTTTTTTTTTTTTTTTTTTTCTTTCTATTTTAGGAGAAATAATAGAAACCAGATGAGCTTAACTATGATCATGATACAGGAGGATTAAACATAGATGATAAGCATTGTTTTAAGATTAAACTGCTCCCTGGCTTCCTTCAGCAGTAAGTAATTGAAAACAAAAATTAAATGATGCAGTATCAAAAATTCTGTTCAGACTTACTGTAAGAGAAAGAATTAGATCTGTTAAAAGACACGTAATAAAGCCTTCTGAAGTAAACTAACTCCTCCCCTTTTCTTGAGACATCATAAAATGTTAATCTATTTTCATTCATAAGACTTCCAAATTTCCAAAGCAATAAAAGGTGTCATGCACCAGTCTGCAGACCTAAAATTGAAGAAGCTGGTGATGCAACAGGCCACGTGCTTTGCATTAATTCAGCAAAGGAACGGGACTGGAACTATTTTCCTTAAGTTTGTCTCTGGCTTCTGTTTAAGTCACCTTGTTGTAATAGCAACTGGGGAAAGGGATACATATATGGTAGTGTGTCTAGCAGTAACCTTTTATTATCTTTTTGCCTCTCTGCCAAAAAATATGAAATTCCTGTAGTAATAGAAAAAGCTGAACATCAGAAGATATTGCAAATGTGGGAAATAAGTCAAAGCAACAAAGCAAACCAGAACTCTTGTAGCTGTAGACCGTATGTAAGAGTTTATTTTTTCCACCACTGTCTCAAAACTTGCTGAATAACACTGATGGACACATCCTGGGCAAAGGTTGAGAAATACTTTGTCTGAGGGACACAGATGGAGAAGTCCAGGCAAGTCCAGGTGAAAGCTGACAAAATCTTTTGTCTGAAGATTTGCAGGACAGGGGCAAGGAGAGATAGACAAACTGCTGCTTAATGGCCGGGAAGCAGTCATTCGTGTGGGCTTATCTGGAGGGAGATAAATCATCTCAGGAGGTACTGAGCATGACTGACCCAAGTGCCCAGGAATGCCACAACATAGAAGAAGGATAAAAAAGGGACCAGCAACCATGAGTGTTAGATGCCTGGCATCAGAAGCCTCAGGAGGTGATGCCTGCATGCTGATTTATTCTTCAGGGGCCTGCTACCTGAGACCTGCCTCTTCCTCCTGGACTTGCTCTGTGCTCTACCTGCTTGCCACTCTGCTGCTGCTCTCCCTCTGCACTTCTGCTTCAGACCATCAGAATGGTATGCAATGGGACACTGCTGGATCTTGGTGGAGACTATCCCCGCTTTGTGCAGTTCTTGCTTCTTTCCTACCTTTCCTATTGCCCACTTTCACTTCCCCATCACTTTAACTTGTAATAGTCGTTGGTCTCCCCTTCCCCATTTCTCTGATTAAGGTTTGTAATAAACTTGTCAGACTACCATTTTAACTATTGTTTCTTATATTACATCAGCTATACATATATGTATACAAAGAACCTCCACTCACTCCTATAAATTGAAATAAGACACATGAATTCACAAATATTTCTTTTCCTTATGAACATTGGTTTGTCCTTTCAGCTGAAGTCAATTATGCAACTATACTAAGTGACTTCATTAACTGTAGAAATTTGACCCAAGAAAAAGTATATTATTATTATTTCTCCCTCTGTGGTGTAATTACTGTAGCATGCAATGAAAAAGAAATTCATTCTGTTTACGAAAACAAGACGGCTAAAATTTTGTTGAAACAAGCAGTAGCATTAATGCTTTACAGAAAAGCATTTTCATATTCTAAAAAAATCATGCATTGCTTTTTCTGAAAGATGTGAACATAAAGTCGAGAGTGCTCCTTACCTCCTCTCTTGTTTAACTTGGCATACCCAGGCACGTAGCTGCTTGTCATTGATGATGAACTGCTGAAGGAGGAGTGGGGTAATGCTGAGACCAGGGGTTCATCACACTTTTCTGAAACACAGGAAAAATTATTTTTTTTATGGTAATAAATATACATGTTAAGGGGCAATGCACCCTTTATTTTTATTTTGTGTAGTAACTCAGTTGTGTCACTTGTGTATGTACAGAACACATGTGGATACATCCTATCATTTCAGTAAAAGCTTGTTTAACCAGGCAGGTGGCTCAGCACCACATAGCTGTTCACTCACACCACCTCTTTCTAGTGGGATGTAGGAGAGAATAAAATAAATAAAAACAGTAGAATTCGTGGATTGTTATAAAACTATTAAAATAGAGAAAGGGAAAACAGAAATAGTTATGCAATTATCTCTCTCCCCTTCCATCCCCCTATCTCTCTCTATCTATATAAATGTGTGTAACAAGTGATGCAGAAATAACTGCTTATCACACAACATCCTTTCCCCCCCAACTGATGCCCAGCTAACCTTCTGAGCAGCAAGAGAGCAAGGTGAACTCCCACTCCTTTCAAAGTCCCTTCTGCTTTATACCATGTGATACGGAATATGCCTTTGACTAGTTTAAGTCAGCTATCTTAATTCTGTTTCTTCCCAACTCCTTGGGCCCTTTGCTGCGAAAGGCCTTGAACCTATACAACATAGCTTTGAAGGTAACTATAAGTATTGGTGTATTATCAACATTGTTTTCCTCCTAGAACTAAAACACAGGATCATACTAGGCACACTGAAGAAAACAATTCATCCCAGCTGAAAATAAGAAAAAGCACAAGAACAAAGAACTAAAAATAAAGAGTTCAAGAAAGTTATGACAAAATTATCTAGTGGTGATGCCTGCCATGGGCCACCACTCTCTGTAAGGATATTTACTATAAACAAACAAACAAAAAGAAAACACATAATAATGCCTGCCTTTATATACCTAGAATGCTTTTGATGACATGCAAACATGGTGCTAAAGAAAATTATCACAAAATCTCTATGAGAAGTAGTTAGGATACTTTCAGTTCTGAAATAGAAGTGCTGATAACCACTTACCTTAATAAAGAAAATAAATTAGGGCATATGAATAAATGATTATGAATTATTGCATATTACAGATTTACTAAAAAAAGGAAAGTAATCTTTTTCTTAATGTAATCTCTATAACCCATTTGAGAACTTCATTAATATTTTACTTAGTATAAAGAAGATTAATGTATTATTTACATCTAAGATGGTAAAAACCCAAGATGTTTGTTTTTCTTATAATGAAAAAAAAATTAAACTAAATCTCTTCCTGTGTTGTTTGAAAATATGCAAATTAGAATGGATAGAACAGGCTTTTGATTTTTCAAATATTTAGGTCAGATAAATTAAGTACTTCCTTTTATTCTAGTTCAATCATGAGTTACTTCAACAGATGTGTGAAATTCCAAGGTTAATTTACTCATTTACATTTCTAATACGAGCTATTACACAAGAAAAAACATAGCCTACACCAGTCATTTTCATTAATCTTTTTAAATTATCAGAATGCAATACAGGCTCTGCTATAAATGGAAACATCCTCAACTTATGCAACTGGAAAACACTACTTTTTGCTGGTAGGCAGTATAATTAATACTCAATAGCATATGATTTTGGTGCAATTGTAAAACTATGAACCAGCAAATCAGACCACATAATGGAACAGAATTATTGCTATCTTCAAAAGAGGAGCTTTTAAATGAAAACTAAGGTAACTGTGAATGAATCAAGTGATTTGTAATTTAGATCTCCCAAGATTTAAGTTTCATGTAAAAAAAAATAAAACTATTGACGCCACAATAGAAAATGAAGCACGAAAATATACACAAACAGTAGTTTGTCAACCATTACATTGACATTTAACAAAATAAAGAAGTTTTCCTCTTAAATTTCTATGAGATTATTGTGGAAGAAAATGAAATTCACATCAGCATAGAAGTGCAGGCAAGAATAAAGGGCAATTGCTTCACACTGAATTGAAGGAAAATTCTTGACTTTAAAGTTCACTGTCATGGTATTAAATGATAAAATTTTGACAATGGATAATACATTATTTTAAATATTAGGTTTTTATTCTACAAAACAGAAGTACTAATTCCACTCTTCCTTCCTTCCCTACTGTGGCTCCTACCACATAGCATGTTTGTCACAAATCTGCAGTGGAAGAGACCACAGTGTCTTGTGACCAGATCATGTAATCCCAGCAGGATGCTGGGGGCACATATGACCTTCTAGCAGCAGAGGAAGATTTGGAGAAAAGTCCTACATCTTGGATGCCGTCTGCCAAAGTAGATTAGAATTTAAGATTAGAAGCGAAGAGCAGATTGAAGCAATCATTACAAATTTTGTGATAAACATCACGATCACAGAAAGACAGAGTTGCTCAACCACAGAAGTTGTTATAATGTAACTGTTTATGTATTGTACATTTTTGACATCTGTAAAAACAGGCATTCAACTTAAATATTTCTAGCAAATTATTCTCACTGCCACTTCTTTATTAGTGCTATCTAGGTAAGGATTTGAAGTCATTCTTTATTAATTATGATGTCTAGGTAAACACTGTCCATAGCAAGGGGGTTGCATCTAGATGATCTTTAAGGTCCTTTTTAACCCAGGCCATTCTATGATTCTATGTTTTAAAACAGAATGGTATATTAATGAAAAATATACGCTCTACAGCTAAGCATTTCATTTTCACTTTCCTTGTTTTTCAATTATTTCTCCCCAGCTATTTTTAAAACCAGTCATAATGAAATATGAAAATATACAATTACAATGGAGAATAGGACTGAAATAAATCTTTATATGTATGTGTACATACTGATATATATATCTATATTATGCACACATGTAGAGCGAAAGTACAGAATTTTAGTATGTCATAAAATATAATGTAATAAAAGCATTATCAGTATCAGATAGGGCTAGTTAGGAGTCTACCTGCTTTGTGGAAATTAAGAGACAGAGGACTTCATCCAGTGCATCCTAACAATACCAAAGAATGGATGTGAACACAACTACAAAAGCTTTTTGTCATACAGCACCTGAACCTGCATTCCTTACATACTCACAAAATCAAGATTGTTTTTTTGAGAGAACGTTTTATTACAGTCTTAAAATCAAGTATGTTCATATGACTTTCCTCTCTGTAACGTCATATCAGGGAGATGGGGCACAGAGGACATTTCTAACTTTGCAGAAGAACATTTGGAATAGAAAGCTGTGGGTGCAGAAAAAGTCCAACACTCATGCAGTTTGACTGTAGCGGGAGGCCATTAGTCCTATTATCTAAAAAAACATGTGAAATAAAAGTACTATTCTAAGCCCTTAAAAAAAAAAAAAAAAAGAAATCTTAACTTCTGCAAAAAAAAAAATTGAATTTTAGATGTATTAAGAAAAAACACAGCAGCTGAAACAAACAAACAAACAAAAACCTCTTGAAAAAGTAGAACTTAAGAGAACTTATCAGAATTTCTTTTACTGATCTCAGAAACCATAAATAAAATCTTTTTTTATTTTGATAGTGACTGTTATTACTGTTGACGAAGCCACAAAAAAGGAAACATGTAAACTTGTTTGGAAATAGTAATAGCTTTTAAATCATCATTCACTGTACAGTCTACCTTGTCTCTTTGATTCATTAATCTATCCCACTGGATTCACAATAATGGGATAAATAAGCTTGAAGTAGACAAAAAAAAAAAAAAAAAAATTGTTACATCCATGAGTTTCATTCATTGCAGATGAACTGAATGTGGTTGTCTGCTGTCTCTGTCTTAGTTTAATTGAAATGGCCAACAATGGGGGTAAAAAGAGCTGACACTTTCCTTCATCATTACCCAGAGCTACATTTGCATGCTATGCTTTGAGGACCAACTAATAAATTTAAAAAAAAATTAAATAACAATACCTGACTTTGTCAATGTTTAAAATACCATCCAAGGACAGGGCATCCACCACATCTCTGGCAGCCTGCTCCATTGCCTCACTGCTCTTATTGTAAAAAAAAACTTCTTCTTCAATATCCAATCTAAATCTCTCCTCTCTTTGTTTGAAACTATTTCCTATTATCCTATCACCACAGACTCTGCTAAAGAGTCTGTCCCCTTCTTTCTAGAAGCCCCCCTTTAGATACTGAAAGGTTGCAATCAGGTCTCCCAGTGCCTTCTCTTCTCCAGACTGAACAGCCCCAGATCTCTCAGTCTGTCCTTACAGGGAAGATCTTCCATCCCTTGTATTTTTTTTGTGGACCTATTCTGGACATGCTCTAACAGGTCTGCATCTCTTCTGTACTGAGAAATCCACACTGGTACACAATAACCCAAACGAGGTCTTATCAGGGCAGAGTAGAGGGACAGAATCACTTGCCTTGACGTGCTGACCATGCTTCTTAAGATGAAGCCCAGGATGCGGTTGGCTTTCTGGGCTGAGGGCACATTGCTGGCTTGTGTTCATCTTGCCATTCACCAGTATCCTTAAGTACTTTTTTGCAGGGTTGTTCTCTATCCTTTCATTCCCCAGTTTGTATTGATAGTGGGGGTTGTCATGACCCAGGTGCAACGTCTTGTACTTGGATTTGTTGAACCTCGTGAGATTCACATGGATCCACTGCTAAACTCTGTCTAGATCTCTTTGAATAGCATCCCGTCCATTGGGTTTGTTGACTGCACCACACAGCTTGTTAACATCCACAAACTTGCTGAAGGTGCATTCAAGCCCACTGCTGATGTAATTGATAAAGATGTTAAAGAGCATACATCCCAGTACTGACTCCCGAGGGACACCACTTGTCAATTATCTCCCTCTGCACATTGAGCCATTGACCACTACTCTCTGAGTACAATCTTGCAACCAGTTCCTCGCCCATCAAAGAGTCTACCCATCAAATGTATATCTTTCCAATTTGGAGAGAAGACTGTTATGGGGAACCATGTCAAAGGCTGTACTGAAGTCTAATTAGATGACATCAGTGGCGCTTCCCTTATCCAATTAGGACAAAGTTCCAGCAGCTTCTGCATATGTATTCCTGGAACTTGGGATTGTTCAGCCTGGAAAAGAGAAGATAAAGAGGGGATCTTATCAAGTACTTAATTGTAATTCAGTGTCAAGAGATTGGGACCAGGCTTTTTTCACTGGTGCCCAGAACAAGGGGCAACCAGTCCAAACTGGAAAACAGGATGCTTCTTCATCTGAACATGAGAAAAACTATACGTTGCTTTGAGGATGACGGAGCACAGGGACAAGCTGCCCAGAGTGGTGGTAGGCTTTCCTTCTCCGGAGATATTAAAAATGCATTTCTCCAAGGCCTACTCTAGCAAACATACTTAGCCAGGGGATTGGACTAGCTGACCTCTTGAGGTCTTTTCTAACCTTTAAAATTCAGTGATTCCTGCTCTCATTTGAGATATAGTCTAGTGAATTAAACACTGTGGATTCTAGGTGCATTAATATTTCTGTTGGTTGTTATTAGAGATATGCTAATTCCCCTATGCATTTATTCACTTTCCAGCTACCCCATAACTGCTTTTCACAGGTGCTTGGTAGTCTATTCTTTTTCCTGATATATGGGCAGATCACTCTTTGTGTTCCAACTGTCAAATGTGTTTAGGGTAACTAACATTAGCACAAATTAAACTCAGAAGATCTGATTATTTCCTTTGCTCTCTAACACTGACATGTTAGGGATACATATTTTAAAACAGGAGTCTTATGCATTACAAGGATTAGAAGTTCCTTTAAACATCTATTTTCTCTTGCACTTGACAGAAATTTTCACGTAATTAATGAGTTGTCTTTACTAATAATAGTTAAGATTTGTGTGTGAGTGTGTGTGTGTTTGTAACTGTGTGTGTTATATAAAAGAGAAATGGTTAAGACTTCTCTCAGTCATAAAGCTGTGGCTTTGTGTATTTCTTGCCTGGGACATTTTTTAATATTACTTCAAACTGATTCACCTATTTCATATTCAACTAGCAATTGTATATCGCTATTTTGGGCTCAGCACAATACTGCTGTCGTGTTTACTTACCTTTTTTCAATAAAGTTGATCAGCTTCTTAGATCTTTGCTTTTGAATACATATATATATATATGTATTTAAAGAAAGTCATATATGGCATCATGATTATGTCTTAAGGATAGCATCCTACAGGAACATGAAAATAACTAATTATTATTTGATAGGGAATTGAGACTGAAAAATGTAAAGGAGGAGTAAATTTGTGTTTAGTTTTTTTTAAAGGGCTGTTCCTCAGTGCACTGTGGACCATAACAGTAGGAAAGCCTATAATGTTCAATCAGAAGCATTCTTGATATGTTGCCATCTGTTGTTTTTCATGGATTTAATTCACAAATCCAAATTTTTTTTTTTTTTGCTTTTGAAAAAGCTGTGCACATCTTATTCTTTGCTAGATCTTTGCATGCAGCTTCAAACTATTAACAAAAAGCACCTGTGATAAAAAATGGGATCAGTATACATTTGTAAACATATATGAAGATATTGTTCTTAGGCATTCTAACCCACTTCTAGATATTAATGTCAAAAACATACAGATGAAACACTGGCTGTCCTTTTCATTTTCTCAAACAGACCACTTTGATAAGATATATAGAATCACAGAATCACAGAATTATCAAGGTTGGAAAAGACCTAAAAGATCATCCAGTTCAACCATCACCAATACTCCCCAGCTAAATCATATCCCTCAACACAACATCCAAACGTCTCTTGAACACCTCCATGTTCGGTGACTCCACCACCTCCCTGGGCAGTGCATTCCAATGCCTGACTACCCTTTCCGAGAAGTAATATTTCCTAATGTCCAGCCTGAATCTCCCCTGGCGCAGTTTGAAACCATTGCCTCTAGTTCTATCACTGTCTACACGAGAGAAAAGGCTGACCCCTAGCTCATCACAACCTCCCTTCAGGAAGTTATAGAGAGCTATAAGGTCTCCCCTGAGCCTCCTCTTCTCCAGGCTGAACAATCCCAGCTCCTTCAGCCATTCCTCATAAGGCCTGTGCTCCAGGCCCCTCACCAGCTTCGTAGCCCTCCTCTGAACACGTTCCAGGGCCTCAATGTCTTTCTTGCAGTGAGGGGCCCAAAACTGGACACAATACTCGAGGTGCGGCCTCACCAGTGCCGAGTACAGGGGGACAATTACCTCCCTATTCCTGCTAGTAACACTGTTTTTGATGCAAGCCAGGATGCCGTTAGCCTTCTTGGCCACCTGGGCACACTGTCGGCTCATGTTCAGATCAACAGCTTTAGAAGTCCATTTATCCATTTATTGATCACAATGTTAAACATTTGAACAGAATTCAGTGAAATGAAGATTTGGACCTCAACAAAGTCAAAAGGTGGGCCCATGTGAACCTAATGAGGTTCAACATAGCAAAGTACAAGTCAAAGTAATCCCAGATACATAAACAGACTGGGAGAAGAACTCCTTGAAAACAGCCCTGTGGAGAAGGACCTTGGGGTTCTGGTGGATGAAAAACTGAACGTGAGCCAGCAGTGTGCTCTTGCAGCTTGGAAAGCCAATGTTATCCTGGACTCCATCAGAAGAGGGATAGCCAGCAGGGACAGGGAGGTGGCCGTTCCTCTCTACTCTGCCCTTGAGGGGTCCCACCTAGAGTATTCCATCTAGGTCTGGGGCCCCCAGTACAGGAAAGATGTGGAGCTGTTGGTGAGGGTCCAGAGGAGGGCCACAAAGGTAATCAGAGGTGTGGAGCACTGTTATGGTTTTGTGATTTTTGTTGTCAGTATTCCCTTCAGTTTTCTAACATCATTAAAAACTACAAGTAAGATTAAAGTGAGAGAGTTAAACCCATCAGAAGAAAATATTAAATATTTTTAAATATCTATGTCACTTATTGTTTCTAACCAAGGATAGTTAAATTCAGAACCAACAGTCAAAATCTGAATACGTGTTTTATATTGACAGCTAATTTCTGATTCCATGAAACACAGGAAGGACACAACATTTAGTTTAGATGCATTCAAAGTCGAGCTTTTAGTTCTACATATACTTGAGACTATATGGTATTATCTGGGGAAAAAAAAAATATATATATATATGTGAGTGTGTGTGTGTGTATATGTATCTATGTATATATATAATGTTTTTCATTATTGTGAGATATTGATTTGAAGTATTTCAGATCCTTCTGTGTTCTTAAAAGAGAATGAAATACCAGTGAAAGGAAAAGTAGTGACAGCCTTAGTTAATCTTTACCTCGAACGCAAGAAACAGTATCAAGGAATTGCATAGTCAATCAGTACCTCAATTGAAGCAACTACCTTTCATCAGTGAAAGGAAAAGAAATGAGACAAAAAAAAAAAAAAAAAAGGCTAACTCATTTTTCAGTTTATTGGTGATGCAAATCCTAATCCTAATGATGCTAGGGTCATTATCTCCTTAGAAATTATTAAAAATGCAATTAATATATTATTCTGTTTTTACATTACCTATTTTACATGCTTTGAAATATTAATTAGTTATAAATTCAGTTTTTCTTGGTACACTAGATTGATGCCATTTAGATAAACTCTTCAAAATCACATCTTATTATATTTAAGAAACTGGAATATAGAGCACAATTTATTCATGTTTTATCCTAAGTATCTGGTAGAGCGAAATGGATTAAAGGAAAAATTTTAGTCTGATTTTCTTAGAAAAATATATTAATTGGTTAATTTATTATAATTTTTGAGTACCATTTACTTAATGAAGATGTGGTTGACTATGCAGCAAGAATGCACGTATGCAATAATGTTAATATGAGCACTGCTTTTATACCTTCACACCCTTTAGAAAAACAGTACATTTTTATTAGTCTACACCATGCAGTGATTTAAAGAATCAAGTGTAATTAAAAGTTGGTGCTTATGCACTTGATCAGAAAAATAATTCCAAATTTTGTAAGAATTCAAAATGTATTAAGAAGACAGAATTATATTATTTTCTTCTGAATTATCTCAGGTGTAACTTCTTGACAAATTAAATTTGGAATTCAATTAGGGGCAGAATTTTACAAAGCAAGTTACACCATGTTTTGCTTCTTATCGGTACTCAGTCTAAATTTTAAGCAAGAAAAAGAAGTTAAAGAGGTCTTATATATGTATATAATAATATAATATATATTAAAAGATAATATATATTAATTAATTAATATAATACAATATATATAATATATTTTTGAAGGGGTATTAAGTAAAAAAGATGGCAAATAAGCATTCTGTAGGGGTGTTTTTGGGTTTTTTTTGGGGGGGAGGGTTATAATTTTCATTTTTTTTTTAATTAAAGAATCATACAGTCCAAAAGTCACAATAGCTATTGATATTCCACAGAATACTTGAGCAAGTCATGGAGCTAAATAAAGTGTCAGGATAAACACATTATTCAGTCACAGAAGGCCCCAATATCTAGTTTCAGAGAGTGCTACAGTCTCATCTTAGTTCTGACTTTTTGGTTGGATTTTTTTCCTTGAAGTACTTTTCCTACTGCATGAAACAATGCCTTTCTGACCACAGAATATCACAAAAGATGCACCAGAGACCAAGTACCTATTATATATAAAATGAATTGTGACTAAAATATTGTGGATTACTTTGTTCTCCAAAAGCAAAGCCATGTATTTGCACTTTCCTGACAAAATATGTAAACATTTCAAAATGAGCTACTTAACTGGAAAAACATTTCTGAGTGAGTTGTAAGATCCACAGAATCTGCATGTGATGAACAGTACTATGAATGCAGATCTTACCTATAGTATAATACAGGCTGAGACTGAACAGTATCTATGGAAAGATGCTCCAGCACTCTTCATTCAGTCCTTGCACTGCCTCACAAATAATGCACCTGATTTTGAAAGCAATGGACTAACCCCATCCCCAGTGAAATGTATTATGCTTTGTCTGTGTTTGGTGCATTAGTGTATGAAAGAAAGGAAAGCTTCTCATAAAAACAACACAGAAAAAAAAAAAAAACATGAACCAGGAAACTGAGTTCGGAAATTAATCGTGATCAAAACTGATTTTATAAGAGCTTAACCACATATAGGGCTAGCGTACCACTGATCCCTTGTCTTTTGCTTTGGAGGTTGAAACTTCTATTTTTGGTTAAAACAACTCCAACTAATTTTTCCTAAATAGCAACAGATATGTCTATAATGGCCCAAGTGCTCATATTTCCTTTCTGTTGTTAGAAAATCTTATTCAGAAAAGCTCATTAAACAGAATAGCATATCTGAAAAATAAGATGATCACAGACCATTCCTTCCAATTTTAAGGATATCTAAAAAAGTTTCAAAAACCTCACTTTACTACCCTTTCTGGATTATGAGTTCCTATAATGTTTTAAGTGATGGATGACAGTAGTAAATATGAAAGTATGCATCTATAGGACTTGGCAGACATAATAAGTGCAGATGCTCATATGGTAGCAGGACCTTGCAGGTAAGGGGTTTATCCTGAGTCATGAGCATGGCATATGCTCTGTTGAGGATGCCCCTTCAATAAGAGAGTGGGCATCTAGCAACCAGGTAACATCAGCCCACCACAAGCACCTAGCAGCCAGATGAGAACAAGCGGGCTTCCATTGCTTTTCTGAGAAAACACACACGTTTACACCAATAATGCTGGCTAAATGCAATATAAAAACATTACATGATTTTTCAAGTTTATTCAAGGGCATCTACAGAACACTGATTTTTTTCATAAAATGAATTTGCTGTAGTTAAATTGCTACATCAAGTTTTAATGCTGTCTTCAGAGTGATATTTGCTCCCAGACCAAGAGGTATGAAGGTGGGAATGGATACTATCCTGAGTTCACACTTTATTCTACATTTCAAGCAGCCACTTAAATTGTTCTCATTGAGATATATGCATTATCACCCATAATTTGCTTGCATCAAAGTACTGTTAAGTATATTCAAATATGCTTATTCAATAGCATGCTGGGAAGATTTAAACACACTGTATTGTCAATCACCATTAACACATGAATGATTCTTTGCAGTAAGAGTCTCATACTTCCAGCACAGTTTGAACATTTTCATCCAACCTCAGATAACTTGCAAAATACTCTGAAGTTTTGCCCTCTAACAAATGATTTAATTACTTGACTAGTACATAACCATAATTGTTCTGGATAAAGATCCACAAAACGTTGAAGTGATTTTTTATTTATTTATTTATTTATTTTAATTCAATTACAAATGAAAGAGTGGCATCCAGACAGATTGAGGAAAACTTCTTACACTACTAAGATGATACTTCATGTAAAAGTGAACCTTCTGAACTTCTTTCCAACCTACTTACAAATTCATAAATGATTAATGAAGACAAATCTAATAAAGGAAGTTTAATTAAGCTTTTTTTTTTCAGAAAATTGAAGTCAGAAGGTTGTGAAAACAATATAAGTAAACACAATGGGAAAAAAAAGTGAAACTGATACGTCATGAACCTCTTATTTTCCTCAATAAATTTGTATTGATTAATATTTCTATGAAAAAAAAGAAAAACTTCTCACTTTTGTTCATGTCATTCTCTGTATGAATTTCATTAAGTCACTCTTAATTTCACTGATTATCTGTTATGTTCAGTTATTGTATTATATTCGGTTATAAATATTGAAATAAAACTTGCACTGAATATTAGGGCTCATTTTTGATCATTTCAAGATGGCTTCAAACAGGAAACATTGATGATGCTTTATCTCACTGACATTGTGGATAAATACAATATCCTCATATAACATCCAATTAACAAAACAAAAGAGCTACAGTTATTCACAATTCATTTTTCATGTGTTTCTCAAAAACATGCTGTTGTGGTTTCACTCAGGACAGGAAGCGGAAAGAGGGAAGGGAGGCCTCCCTGGACCCTTTCACTCTTCTGTCCACTTTTCAGGAAGAAGAAAAACAAAACGACTAAATTAAGATAAGGAAAGAAAACGAATTTACTACAAATAAAACTAATAATAAACTAATGTAAGATAATTATGTAGAAAAGGAGCTACATGTAGTAAATCAAGCAAATGGGAGAGAAGGATTTTCTGACCATGCATCTGCTGTGCTGCTCAGAGGTGAAGAAGGAAATTCACCCCTGTCATAAAGAATCAGAGATTATGTAGAGCATATGGAAGATGTAGTCTGTCTTTTCTCAGTGTATGTTCCTCTTGGAGAGCTGGAACTCATGCAAGAATAGCTGAGATTGCAAGTAGCTAAGACCCAGGAAGTTCCACTGGCCAAGATTTCTAGGAGCTGACCCAGGAGCTGCAGCTTCCTGGCACTATGTTCCAGCACTGAACAGATGCCACACATTGTCATGATATGGAATACTGATAAAATCAGAACACGTGCCTTCTGTCAAAATTCACAGGAGTAGTTTCTATATTTAGGCCCGCATTCTCAGCAATAAGTGAAGATAAATCAATTAAGTTTTTTTGCATAAGGTTCTTAACACGTTGCATTAGGAAGAAATACATAAAATCTGGAAAATATTTTGAGAAAAACAGTCAAGACTAATAGAACTTCCCAAAAGGCAAGAAATCAGAAATCATGTACTACTGAACATAGATAGTATCTTATTTCAACCATAAAAAGGTGATAGTATCTGAATAGTATATATATGATATTTTCTATTGTTCACAAACCAGAAGAATCTATTAACCCACTATTATATCCCAAAATAAAATCTCAGATAAGAAGACCTGCTGCAAATGTCTAAATGGCTCTATTGAAGCTTAGAGAATGTAGTCAAGCTTTACTGTCCCAGTTGCAAATTCTTCATTAAATACACACACACACACACATATATATATAAACTTTATAATTTCAAATAAAATTCATGATTTAAAATAATGATTAAAATTACCATTCGTTTTATCATAGCAAAAGAATTTGCCATGTAATAACTTTTTGAAATGCTCGGAATTATGTAACATAACATCTAGATTTGTCAATTTCTTAGTCTGTTTCAGAGTCATGTAATTATAGAATCATAGGTTAATCCTGACCTTGAATTCTCCAGGGAAGGGTCACCCACCACATCTCTGTGCAACCTGTTCCAGTGCCTCTCCACCCTTACTATAAAAAGCTGCCTCTTTATGGGGAAACATTCTCCTTGATCTGTCTCCTCCTTCTTATGTACCTGTAGAACCCCAATTCTTGTTATTTTTCACATCCTTAACCAAGTTCAATTCTATCTGTGCCTTGGCATTCCTGATCTTATTTCTACACATCTGGACAACATCCTTATATTCTTCCCAGGCTACAGAATCCCGCTTCCACTTCCTGTACATTCATCTCTTCTCCCTCAGTTTATGCTGCAGGTCCTTGCTTATCCATGCCAGTTGCCCACCTCCTCTGCTCAATTTCCTCTGCTGGGGGAGAGAGAGCTCTTGCGCTCACAGAAAGGTGTCCTTAAAAGAGCTGCCAGCTCTGATCTGTTCCTATGACCTCAAGTACACTTGAGGTGTGAGAGAGATCCCATCCAGCGGTTCCCTAAAAAGCCGGAAGTTCACTCACCTGAATTTCAGATACCTGACCCTTCTTTTTCCAGGCCTGCATTCCTGAAGGATCACAAACTCCACTAGGGCATGATCACTTCAGCCCAGGCTGCCTCCAATCTTAACTTCTCTAGTGCTCTCCTCCACACTGGTGAGCACCAGGTCCAGTAAAGCTTCACCTCACATTGATCTGTCTAATACCTGGACCAGGAAGTTATCCTCAACAGTCTTCAGGGATCTCCTGGGTTGTCTGCCACCTGCCATGCCACCATCTCAGCAGGTATCTGGATGGTTGAAACCCCCCATTAGGACAAGAGCCCGTGACTACAATACCTCCTGCAGTTGAAGCAAGAAGGCCTTGTCAACAGGCTTTTCCTGACCATGTGGCCTGTAGCAGACCCAACTACTAGATACCCTCTACTGGAACAATCTCTGATTTTCACCCTTTAGCATTCAACCTGAATGTAGCAGGGAGTGCTACGATGATTGGAATGCCGGATAACCTCTCCTATGAAGAAAAGTTAATGGAAATGGGCTTATCTAGCTTGGAGAAAAGAAGGCTCCGGGGAGACCTCATTGAAGCTTTCCAGTATTTGAAGGAATTTTATAAACAGGAGGGAGTATATAAATAGGAAGGGGAACAGCTGTTTACAAGGGTGGATAGTGATAGGACAAGGGGAAATAGGGAATGATTTTAAACTGAGATGGTAGATTTCGGTTAGATATTAGGAGGAAATTTTTTGTTCAGAGGGTGGTGATGCCTTGGAGCAGGTTGTTCAAAGAAGTTGTGGTTGCCCCATACCTGGATGCATTCAAGGCCAGGATGGTTGCAGCTTTGGGCAGCCTGGTCGAGTGGTTGGCAGCCCTGCCTATGGCAGGAGAGTTGAAAGTAGATGATCTTCAAGGTTCTTTTCAACCCAGACCATTCTGTGATTACGTCCCATCTAAATCTCTCCTTAAACTAGAATCTCCTTCTAATTTGAAGTTATTTCTTCTTGTCCTAACACAATAGACCCTGCTAAAGAGCCTGTCCCCTGCTTTTCTGTGCTCCCCTTTAGAAACTGCTGCTTGAAGTTTCCCTAGAGCCATCTCTTCATCAGGCTGAATAGCCACAGCTCACTCAGTGTATTTTCACTGAGGAAGTGTTCCATACCTTGGTTCATTTTTGTGGCCCTCCTCTGGATTCCTTGTCTCTCTTGTACAGAGGACTCCACATCTGGATGCAGAACTCCAGGTGAGGACTAACCAGAGTAGAGGGGCATGATCATCTCCCTTGACTTGCTGATTACACTTATTTAGATGCAGCCCAGGATACAGTTGGCTTTCTGGGCTGCAAAAGCACATTACTGGCTCATGCTCATCTTGCCATCTACCAGTACCTCCATGTCTTTTTTGGTAGGGCTGTGTTCAATCAGCTTGTCTCCCAGCTTGTTCTGATAAGGGGATTGCTGCAACCAAGATGTAAGACTTTGCAATTGGCTCTGTTGAATCTCACGAGGTTCACCTGGGCCCACTACTTGAAACTGTCTGGGTCCCTTTGAACATCATTTTTCCCTCAGGCGTATCAACCGCATCACATGACTTGGTATCACTGGAAAACTTGCTGAGACTTGAGAAGACTTGAAATTCCCAGTGAGGCAGGACTGCAGCTAAAACCTCAAGTCAGAAGTCCTGAAGAGGCAGGGAGAGAGCTCTTTTTGAGTAATCTTATTTGAATTCCTATGATTTCTCTATTAGTATCTGGTCCTCATTAGGTTTACTTAGAGGATCTCATGATAAAATGTATCTGATCAAATCATTTGGATGAGAAACCTACTGTACTATAGTAGAATCAGAACAATCAAAACAATGTACCTTTTATTAGAATTGATTCACTGAATGTGAAAAAGTACCTAGGATTCATTTAATATTTGGAAAGAAAAGGGTTACCATTGAGCAATATGAAGGCCTGAAATACCATTTGCAGGTCACTGATTCAAGCTCCTGCAGCACATTGGTCCATTCTGTACATTATGAAGGCTGTCAGTAGTTAAACGAAACACTGGAAGCTAGTCAAAACTTCAGAAAGAATGACAAGAATATGATATACATCAATTCAAGAGTCACAAGAGTGGCAGAAGAACACAACGGTTATAGACTTCATGTTCCCTCTTCAGAATTTATTTCAGATTTAAGATGATTGTAGAAATACTTTCTGAAGGATTTGTGAGGGGAGGTGGTAAACAAATTTTAAAACATCAGTAACAATATTTTTTTGTCATCAAAATAATCATATTTGTTCTACCACACTATAAAGAAAGAGTTTTTGGTGGAAATCCTCAAAATTTGGTGCAATTAGAGGACTTCACTGTTCCCTGCAGATACCAGTGAGAATTTATTTAGGGCAAAGGGCCAGATAGCAGCCTTTATTCACAAAATAATTTCACTATATATGAAGGCACAGAGATGTTGTGGTTGCTCCATTCTTGAAGTGTCCAACGTCAAGGTAGATGGAGCTCTGAACAAAATGTTCTACTGGAAGAAGTTTCTACCCACATTTTGGGGTGGTTAGACTAAATGATCATTAAAGTTCCCGTCTAACACAAACCGTTCTACGTTTACCACTACCTACTGCGTTTTGAATGATTGCACTGGCTGCACAATGATTTACCGGGGGGGGGGTTAAATTGAGCTGGAGATTTCAATTTCCATCGAGATAATTCAGTCACCACTAATCAATTTCATTCTGTGCCTGAATGTGATCATGTATTGACTGAGACAGATATTTGCATTGAGATTTCAAGTTACGTTTAAAGAGTATAAGAGACTGCCTAACTTATGCTCTCATTTAATAAAATATTTACTCTCCACAGATACCTCAGAAAACGAACCTTTCTTAAGTGACTACATAAGGAAAATACTCTGAGATATTTCCTAGTTGTAGAAAATCCACTTTGAGTACTGCCATCTTTTAGACTAACTTTATGAATGGATGTGTTGCACATTCAGAAATTCAGAAAAAAATTCTGTCCCTGCAGTTGTTTTGGATAGTTTGAAAGCCATATAGAGAAGAGCATCAGTTCTGGCTGTGATACCAAAGCATCATAATTGACTTCAAGAAGAGGCAGATTTCTTTTTTTTAATCTAAAAACACCTTTTTTATCTAAAGAAGTGCAATGCGAGCAGAATTGAGCCTTGTTGTCACGGGGTGCTCACTAGAGCTCAGTCGTGACAGCGGGGACAAAACCCGGGGAGAGAAAGCACGAAGCGCCGCCCTTCTCCAGCGGCGCGGCGCGGCCCGGCCACGTGCGCTCCGAGAGAGGGGAAAGAAAAAAAACGGCGAGTGGGTCTAGGAGGGAAGGAATGAAAAGAAAGGAGCGATCTGAGAACGAACGGCAGTTTAATGAACCTAATAATGCTAAACAACAACAGAGAGTTTCAACAAGGAGAAAATACAAAGCTAAACCTCACCGAAGAGCTGTGGGAGGCGGGAAGTCGGAAAGGCTGCAACCACGTTGTCTCCTCACCGGGGAATCGCGCGCGAAGAAGA
>JAPSGF010000111.1:622045-671632 GCA_035772895.1 Perdix hodgsoniae | reverse complement strand
TATTTGACTGTACTTTTCAATTATATTATTTTTTCCTTGATTGTACATTTGGCGAGCCAGGCAGGCTAGCTAAATACATCTAAATTTATATCATGTCTTTCCTCTGGAAGTTTTGTAAATGGATGAAGGGGGAGAACACTGTCCCCTTAGATAAAGTGATACCGGGACTGATCCCAGGATTTGTGGGATCTCCCTATTATGAATTAGCAAGTGTTATTGAAAAATGGGGTCCCTTAAGGGATATGGGGCATGTCTCCCCACATCGCTTAGCTGAGTATTTTCAAGGACTCAGCAAAGATATATTAATTACAAAAGAAAGGAAACTAGCTGCTTCTATAGTAGCATGGCCTCTGCTAAAGGCTCTAAATACTTCTGAAAGGAATAATAATACCTTAATAAGTGAGAACCAACTTCTTAAGGACCGTATTGAAAAATTAGAACAGGAACTTAGCCTGTTAACGGGGAAAAAATCAACCTTACTCCCCATAGGCCAAGTTCGCAATATTACTATAACTAATGATCAGGTTTCTGAACCAATAGATCATCTTGATCAAGAAGATAAAAGATCCAAGTTGGATCTCGAAGCCCCTATTTGTCTAGAACCACTAGAAGTCCGTCCAGTGTTAACTCAGAAAACAAAGAAAGTTCAAGATAGACCAGCAGGGGTGCCACCAGATCAATGGCCCCCTACCCAAACCCGTTTGCACGTGACAGCCCGGCCATACACGGCAACAGAATTAATGGATCTAGTGCAGAAATTCCGACAAAGATCCAGAGAAAGTGTACCGGCCTGGCTGTTAAGACTTTGGGACTCTGGAGCAGAAAGTGTTATAGTAAGTGGCCCAGAAGTAGCTAAATTAGCCTCTATGACCACTCACCCTGCTCTTCGACAAAGGCTTTATGCAGGTAGTCACCACGTTGATGAGAACCACTCTATAATTGCTTGGTTAATGGCAGCCAGCCGTATGGTGTGGCCGAACAAAACAGATATCCCTGTAAATTCAGGAATGTGGTCCTCCATGGAGGACCTTCAAAACTACATTCGAGAATTAGGTTTTAGAGAAGCTATCTATGAAGATACATTTGATGGACCCGACATGGTAAAATTCACAGCGGGAATGAGGGGCCTAATCCTTCAGCAAGCTCCCTCTCACTTATATGGAACCCTGGTTTCCATATTAAACCCTCTAGTAGCCTCAGAAGCAGCGGTCCAGCAGGCTGCTCAGTTAGTAGCCGATTTAGGAGAGACAGAACGCCTAAGATCAAAACGTAATGTTAGATTATTAGAAGAAGCAGAAGTATTGCCGGTGACTAAAATCAAAATGCCGGCTACTCGAGCTTCTCAATCGGGACCCATAAGGGTTTCTCGGAAGCAGATGTTTAATGATTTAATCCGGGCTGGGGTTCAATTTGCTAAAATTGACCGCCAGCCTAATTATGTCCTCCTCCAGCTCTGGAGACAGTTGAGGGACAATCAAAAATTTCAAACTCACCCTAAAAAACCAAGGGTAAGAATCATAGAAAGAATGCCGACACAGGCGTGGAACTTAGAAGATTTTATTGTTCCCAATAGAAAAAAAAAGCCACCTCAGGTGTCTCGGGCTACAATGCCTGAGACATCAGAGGAAAAAGAATTATCCCTGGCACAGTTCATGGCGTGACGGGGGATGTTAATTCCCCGAGGGCCTCCAGACGGGACCGGAGGCCCTATGTAGAACTAACAATTTACTGGTCCCGGAAAAACATACAAAGAGTTATGGCACTGGTAGACACAGGGGCGGAAACATCGATCATCTATGGAGACCCATCTAAATTTCATGGAGATAAGGTGATGATTGGTGGCTTTGGGGGACAAACTATTCCTGTCACCCAAACATGGTTAAAACTGGGGGTTGGGCGCCTCCCACCCCGGGAATATAAGGTATCTATTGCCCCAGTTCAAGAATACATACTGGGCATAGATATTCTATGGGGTCTGGCTCTCCAGACAACTGTAGGGGAGTTCAGACTTCGACAGAGATGCATCAGTATCCGGGCGGTGCAGGCGATATTGAGAGGCCATGCGAAACATGGGCCTATTTGCCTGCCGAAACCGCGACGGATTACTAATGTAAGGCAATATAGACTCCCGGGTGGGCAAGAAGAAATATCGAGAACGGTGCAGGAACTAGAAAAAGTGGGTATTATAAGACCTACACACAGCCCATATAACTCCCCCATATGGCCAGTGCGAAAGTCGGATGGCACATGGAGAATGACAGTGGATTATAGAGAATTAAATAAGGTCACGCCGCCTATTCATGCAGCCGTACCTAATATTGCCTCTCTAATGGACACATTGAGTAGGGAGATAAAAACCTATCATTGTGTCCTAGATTTAGCAAATGCGTTTTTTAGCATCCCAATTGCTGAGGAATCGCAAGACCAATTTGCGTTTACGTGGGGAGGCAGGCAGTGGACCTTTCAGGTCCTGCCACAGGGGTACGTGCACTCACCAACATATTGCCATAATCTAGTGGCGCGTGACCTGGCGGATTGGAAAAAACCCGATGACGTTAATCTGTATCATTACATTGATGATCTCCTGTTGACATCCGACTCATTGGAGGCAGTAGGGCAGGCGGCAGACTCGTTAACCGCCTATTTACAACAGAAGGGATGGGCTATAAATCCCCAAAAGGTGCAAGGTCCGGGCCTGTCTGTAAAATTCCTGGGGGTGGTTTGGTCAGGAAAGACTAAAGTACTACCCAGTGCTGTTATAGATAAAGTTCAGGCGTTCCCAGTCCCTACAACATCGAAGCAGCTGCAAGAGTTTCTGGGTATATTGGGTTACTGGCGTTCCTTTATACCTCATCTAGCACAGCTGCTGAGGCCACTGTACAGACTCACAAAAAAGGGGCAGCTATGGGATTGGGGGAAAACAGAACAGGACGCTTTTCAACAGGCGAAACTGGCAGTTAAACAAGCCCAGGCGTTGGGTATATTTGATCCTACCCTCCCAGCTGAGTTGGATGTTCATGTGACTCAGGATGGCTTTGGCTGGGGCCTGTGGCAACGCCAGAGTTCTGTTCGGACCCCCATTGGGTTCTGGTCTCAGGTTTGGCACGGAGCAGAAGAAAGATACAGCATGATTGAAAAACAGTTATTGGCTGCCTATTCAGCATTACAGGCAGTAGAGCCAATAACTCAAACAGCTGAAGTCATAGTTAAAACAACTCTGCCAATTCAGGGGTGGGTAAAAGATCTGACCCACCTTCCTAAGACAGGGGTGGCCCAAGCGCAAACAGTGGCACGATGGGTCGCTTACCTCAGCCAAAGGAGCAGTCTGTCTTCATCACCTTTGAAAGAAGAACTTCAGAAGATCCTCGGCCCAGTGACCTATCATAGTGAAGCACCAAGAGAAACACTGGTCGCTCCACCAGAGAAGAGTCCCGTTCAGGAGGGGAAATATCCTATCCCTGAAGATGCCTGGTACACAGATGGGTCCAGCAAGGGTAACCCGAGCAAGTGGAGAGCAATAGCATACCATCCTTTGACTGAGACAATCTGGTTTGACGAGGGGGATGGTCAGAGCAGCCAATGGGCAGAATTACGAGCTGTGTGGATGGTTATAACCAAAGAACCTGGTGACGGTATTTTGAACATCTGCACAGACAGTTGGGCTGTGTACCGGGGGCTCACTCTTTGGATTGCACAGTGGGCCACCCAGGAATGGACTATCCACGCCCGACCAATCTGGGGCAAAGACATGTGGTTAGACATATGGAACACAGTTAAACACAGGACTGTATGTGTCTACCATGTTTCTGGTCATCAGCCCCTACAGTCACCGGGAAATGATGAGGCTGACACACTGGCTCGAGTCAGATGGATTGAGAATTCATCATCTGAGAACATCGCCCGTTGGTTACATCAGAAACTATGACATGCAGGACAAAAGACAATGTGGGCAGCTGCTAAAGCATGGGGACTGCCCATACAACTACCCGACATTGTCCAGGCATGCCAAGATTGCGACGCTTGCTCTAAGATGAGACCGAGATCGTTGCCCGAAACGACAGCCCATCTTGCCAGAGGACACAATCCTCTCCAGCGATGGCAGGTTGATTATATTGGACCCCTTCCTCGATCTGAGGGGGCGAGATATGCCCTGACCTGCGTTGATACTGCGAGTGGGCTTCTGCAGGCTTATCCGGTACCGAAAGCAAACCAGGCATATACCATCAAGGCACTCACTAAACTGATGTCTGCCTATGGGACACCTCAAGTCATCGAGAGCGACCAAGGAACTCATTTCACTGGTGCAATGATACAGCGCTGGGCAGAAGAAAATAACATCGAATGGCGATTCCACCTGCCATATAATCCAACGGGGGCTGGCCTCATTGAACGTTATAATGGTATTCTTAAGGCCGCCCTGAAGACAGACTCCCAGTCCCTGCAAGGATGGACAAAGAGACTGTATGAAACCTTGCGGGACTTGAATGAAAGACCTCGAGATGGCAGACCCAGTGCCTTGAGAATGTTGCAGACCACATGGGCCACCCCGCTTAGGATCCAAATTACGGGCACTGATAATCAGATAAAACCTCAGATTGGTAATGAAAATAATCTTCTGCTCCCTGCCCCTGAGAACTTAGAACCAGGTACTCATAGGATAAAATGGCCTTGGAAGGTGCACGTAGGACCAAAGTGGTGTGGCCTACTTGCACCTTGGGGGAGACTGTTGGAGGTGGGAGGCTCAGTAGTCCCTCCAGTAATAGGTACATGGCCTACTGATATTGTGGTCAACACTCCGATTTTCATTGCTAAAGGGACCCCCATCATGTCCCTATGGCAGATCAGGACACCTCCTCTGGTGCCTGATATAGTTATGCAGCCGCAGATATCCGGTCAAAAAGTGTGGTACAGGCGGCCGGGACGTGCCCCAATACTAGCGGAAGTGTTGACCCAAGATAGAAACACGGCCTGTATCTTGCCCTGGAGAGCGGACCTACCCCTCCTGGTACCTCTGAAACATCTGTATTACTCCCCGTGAGTCTTTGAGTCTTCAGAATCACCGGAAGGAACATAATTCTAACAAGGCATTCCAGTATTACAGTCAGATCACGTGTGACACCCAGTGATGGTCTACATGGGACTGACGGAATGTAGGACGGACCTGCACCTCATGACTGCATGCCTCCAGTAACATCATCCAGCACTGGCCCATGAAAGAAGATCAACGATTCACCAATCATCACTTATCTTGAATTGTACCAACATGCGTCGCGACAGAAATTGTATAAGCGTCGCGTTATAATGGATCTCTGTAGTAGGGAAAGCTTACCCTATAGTCAACCTAATCATTTGGTTCACGCTGTGAAGGGGTGGAGTGTATGGGAGCTGCTGAATCACAGCCTGAACCTTTGATTAGTTATCTGAGGCAAGCAGTATGTCAGCCCTGGGAGCACAGGTGAAAGCAGTTCACCTGTGCTGCAGGAAGGGGTGGAGCCAGGCTCCACCTCTCCAGCCCCATTTAAGTGCTGACTGCCAGGGAGGAAGGATCTCTGCTGAGAGATCCACTCCTTTGGAGACCTTTACTGCGAGCCCTCTGCACGGGTAAGCGTTCCACCTATTTTCTCTTTGTCTTTGTTACCCTTGTGCCTAACTCTTTATTGGGTTATTTTTGATTATACATCTATTTGACTGTACTTTTCAATTATATTATTTTTTCCTTGATTGTACACCATGAAACAGAAATTCCTGCTCCAGTTTATTTCTTTCCATCACTGGAGGTGTTCAAGGGCAGTCTGGATGAGGTGCAACAGGATATGGTTCAGTAGCTTAGTGGGTAGTGAGTAAGGGGAGGAAAAGATAAGGATTAACTCTTGTTTAGGAATATAGGTAAGCGGGATATGTGGTCAGAGAAGAAAAGGATATCTGGAAACTCTGTTTACACAAGGAATGGGTCAGGATCGGATTACTTTTGCCAGAGACAATGGGCCTTCTCATCAAAGGAAGTCCCCACTGCTTGTGGCTAGGCCATATGTTGATAAGCCACTGACTGTGTATTCGTTCGGCCTATATCTGTACCCAGCTTCTTCCTTACATTGGGCAAGATAGGTGGAGATATCCCCCCTCACAATAAAAAGGGGGGGAATTGAGAACTCAAGAGAGATTCAGTTAATGTAACCCTTTTACTAACTCAAGGAAAATGTATTGCTTAGCTTAGGAATTTGTTGTTTAGGTTAACCCTTTTGCTAACTCGAGGAGAATTTATTGCTTCAGCAGAGAAGGGCCCCTGAGAAAGCGAGGGGGAGGAAAGATAGGCAGAATTAGAGATTGCTGAGGTATGTGAGGGGAGAGAAGAGCTTAAAACTTGGACAAAGGTCAAAAAGACATGGCAAGGAAGATGTCTGACTTCATCCCGGAACGACCACCAGAGGGGGAGGAAGACGTTGAGCCTTCATCCAATGGGAGCTACTGCGCGTGCACTGGGGAGAGGGACAAACTTCTGGAGAAGTAATGAATATGTTAATGGGTCTTGGGTAACACTTTTGAATATGTATGGATTGGCTTATAAATGTACCATTAACTCATTTACTGGTGTGCAAGCTAGGAGGAGCGATCCCCCTTGCACCCGGTGTGTGGCACAGCACTGAAATAAAGACATACCTGCTTTATAACCTAACTCTGGGTTATAGAATTTGATTCCGTAAATCAGTAGTAATAGTGACAGGAGGATGGTTAGACTAGATGATCTGGTAGATCCTTTCCAACCTTGTGATTCTATGATTGATTTATTTATTTATTTATTTATTTATTTATTTATTTATTTATTTATTTATTTATTTATTTATTTTTCAGCGTGGCTACTTCCCTCAGAGCACTGTCTGATTTATCAGAGATTAAACCCCCCTCTGCTGTGACAAATTACAGCTATTTCAGCTATTTCAATGCTCAGAAACAAAGGAAGTAATTTAAGTTTAATTTATTTTTTTCCCCCCAAGTTTCTTGGAAAAAAAAAAAGAAAGAAAAAAAAAAAAGCTCTAAAACAAAGTCATCAATTTTACTTTTCTGCATCAGATAATAAGGAATGTATAAAATAAACCTTTCTTTAAAGTTCCAGTTGGAATACATGAATATTTTCTTACAGTTAAAAAATAGGAAGAAAAAGATCTTCTCTCATCTCTCTGAATTAACTCCTTTCAGTATGAATCCTTGAAAAAGACCAGCAAGAGTTTTAATTTTTAATGCAATACTTTGCTGCTACTAATGCTTCTGTCTTTGTGAGAAAGCTAAAGGGAAGAGAATTTATCTTTTTTCACAGATGAATGAAGTCAACTTTTCTAAGACTTTAGCAATCTCAACAGAAAAAAAGTAGAATGGCAGGCTATGTGGAATTTTTCCACACAACACAAAATGCAATCAGGATTATTAGTGTTTTGTATTCCATTGATAGCTGTAGGTATAATACGTCTGAAATATATTTTATTTTAAAAGATCATATGAGAAAAAAAGACAAGGAAACATTTTGTTTTCTCAGAAGAATAATAAAAATGCTCCAAGTTAAATTCTAGATCTTGTGTCACATTTTAGTGAAGAGGGATGTGACAGCCTATTCCCAGCACATACGTTATCAAGATTGTAAGTACCAAATCCAAAATGTAGCTGGCTTGCAATATGCTGTGCAGATAATAGCATGAGTTATATTTATAATTAACAATGGAAATACAGAATGGTCAAAAATAGTGGTCTGTGTTTTGCCTCATGTTGACAAAAAAGCCATGTGGTAGGTGCCCTTTGATGTTTACTGAAAAGCAAGTCTCTTTCACTTGTTCATTCATTCACAACATTGGAAAGATATTTTTTGAAAAATCTGTTTAAAAGCTCTAAGGGGAAAAAAAAAAAGAAAAAAAAAAGCATTTGAAGATTAATTTAACAGCTCTGAAACCATATTTTTCCTATCTGCATAGGTAAGGATGCTTTTTTATTACCCCAGGGGATTTTTTGGTGTTCAGGAATCTGGTAAATCAAGGTCAGGTTAACCCCTAGGTGACAAATCAAAGAATCTAATACAGAGAAGGTACTGAAGACTGCATACTTTGACGTATAATGAAACTTTGTCTTAAAGACATTAAGGCTATTCATTTCTTTAAAATGTTCATAATATCTTAGTCATTAATTTGCAAAATCATTTAAAAATATATATTAACTGACTGATTTTTGTCTCAATTTCGCAAAGTTTGTCCAAAATTCAAAGAACTCCTCCAATTTAAGAAAATACTAGGCTAATAGATGTGTTTTGTTAGCTGCATATATGATTAAAATGTGAAAGTATCCAAAAGTTGATTTGGATACAGGAATTTCTTTATGTGAACTTTTTGCCCAGGAGAAACCACTGACATGGAGTTCATTATTAAAACAGTGACAGATCTAGGTCACAGATACAGAAGAGGTATAGTTATTTAAGAAGACATAGGAGCTCATTTAATCATATTTCAATTAGAAGGGATTGTTAAAATTGCTACACTGCATTGCTTTAGGGCTTTCAGAAATATTTGCTGCTGCCTGGGGCAGCTTGAAGGCATTTTGCAACACAGGATGCCAAAATAAGTGCTCAGGAAAATCTCTCTTAGGACAGCTGTTCAAATAGTTAAAAACACTGTAATGGAAAGGGAAAGAGCATGATGATATAAATATATTAACTTTTTTTTGAGACTTTTCTGAGTGTATTGAAGAGTTTACACACAAAACTATGAATGACAGAACACTAATTGCTAAAAACATTTTCATTTAATAGAAAAGATGATGTTGACAATATCAAATTCTAGGAATTATTTTTTGGGGACAACATATAGAACATCTGACACTTCCGTTTAATTGTCTGTGGCTCATGCACATAAGCATGTTAATGAAAGAAGGAAGATACAGGAAAATATTGGCTAGTCTGGAAAACAAGTGATGGGTGTAATTTGCATGGATTCACAAAGGGGAAATCATGCTTAACTAACTGCATGGCTTTCTTCAGTGTAGTGACTAACTTGGCAGATGATGAGAGAGAAGTGGATGTTGTTTACCTCAACTTAAGTAAAGCCTTTTACCCTGTCTCTCATTACACCCTCTTAGAGAAGCTGACAAAGTACAAGCTTGATAAAGGAATAGTAAAGTGGTTTGAAAACAGGGCAAATTAGTAGCCTACAGAGTGGTGATCAGAGGCACAGAGTCCTCTGGATGCCAGTCACTAGTGCTAGTGCAGCACTAGTATGCCCAAGTAATTGATACTGAAGCCAGCAGTTTAACATCACCATTAGTGACCTGGGCAATGAAGCAATGAGGCAGACACAGAAAGGTTGCAGATAATGCAAAACTGATAGGAATGGTTGATATACCGGAAAGATGTGCTAACACATAAACAGACCTTGACAGGCTGAAGAAATGGGCTGACTGGAACTTCATGTTGAAACACGGGAAAATGCGAAGCCCTATATTGCATGGGGAAGAATAACTCTAGCACCAATGTACACTGGCTGTTAGAAGGCAGCTTTAGACAGAAGGCCCTGAGGTCCTTGTTAAGGTCAAACTGACCATGAGCCAGCAATGCATCCTTGCACATCAAAAGCATCCTAGGTTGAAGAAAAACGTTGACGACAGTTAAAAGGAGATAATCTTCTCTATTCAGCACTAGTGAGCCATGACTGGAATGTTTTGTGCAGCTTTATTGGTATGCAATATGGCCTGTATTGGTATGCAACAGGTGTGAGAACTGAGCAGGGCTAAAGAGATAATTAATAAGATGAAGCATACTGAGAGATCTGGGATGATTCTTCCTGGAGAAAGCCTGTGACCAAAAACTCCAGCTTGGTATGGGAGAACTGGGGAATGATACCATTGTATCCTGTGAAAAATAGGATGCAGGTGGGCACCGCCCTGTTCCCTCTTATCTGCAGACAAGGTGCAGAAAATGGGAACAAGGAGTTTCTGCTGAGATCCTGAAGCCAGAAGCTGACACTCTGAAGGGAGCTGACTAAATCACTTTGGACTTATAAATAAGTTTGTACTGTTGTATGTAACTGTCATAGTTAAAAAACTGAACAACCCCTGACGGCCCATCACTACCGAAGATCAACACCTGAACTACAAACTATACTGGACTCATGGTGGTAATTCTCTCTCTCTTGCTTTCTGCAAAGACTTCCTTTTATTTCTTATCTCTTTTCTATTGCCTGCCTTCCCTTTCTCCACCTCCTGAAGTGATTAGGATTTGTAATAAACTGGTCAGGCTAACATTAGACCCCTTGTGTCTTAATCACGCTGTCACGTATATATATACAAAAAGAAACTCCTCTCCCCCCCTACAAACTGGAGCAGGACACTCTCATTCCTCTATTACAGAATCACAGAATCACAGAATGGCCTGGGTTGGAAGGGACCTCAGAGATCATGAATCTCCAACCCCCCTGACACATGCGAGGCCACCAACCTCCCCATTTAATACTAGACCAGGCTGCCCAGGGCCCCATCCAACCTGGCCTTGAACACATCCAGGGATGGACAGGGCATCCACAACCTCTCTGGGCAGCTGTTCCAGCACCTCACCACTCTCTCTGTAAAGAATTTCCCCCTGATGTCCAACCTAAATCTCCCCTCTCCCAACTTCAAAACATTTCCCCTCCTCATGCAGTTATCTACCCTTTCAAAGAGTTGATTCCCCTCCCCTCTGTAGGCTCCCTTTAGGTACTGAAAGGCTGCAATGAGCTCACCCCACAGCCTTCTTTCCTCCAGGCTGAACAAGCCCTGCTCCCTCAGCCTGTCTTTGTAGGGGAGGTGCTCCAGTCCCCTGATCATCTTTGTGGCCCTCCTCTGCACCCTCTCCAACAGCTCCCTGTCTTTTTTGTACTGGGGGCTCCAAACCTGGATGCAGTACTCCAGATGGGGTCTCAAAAGAGCAGAGTGGAGAGGGAAAATCACCTCCCTTGTATCAAAAGAATGCTCAGCAGTGAGCTTCAGGATGCTGTCCTAACAAGTCATTATTTATTAGCTTCATAGAACAATACAAATAGCCGTCAGCTTTCTTCCTTCATAAATCAATAGTAAAAATATGTAGCCTTTCCTGGCAGTAGCCAGTCCATACTGACTTTATACTCAGCATGAGCAGAAGTTACAAGCAATATTTTTTCTATTATGCCAAAAAAAGTCTCCACCAGGAAATGTTTCATTTGTTTGGTCTTTAGTTTATCTTGAAATTGGAGCCTATTTAGTACATATAAGCACTATCAACCTACACTGAAGAAAGAAAGGATTCAATAATAATGAAATAAAAAACCATGAACAAAAATAACCACATTTCCTCATACTTAAACTTTTATGGTTGTTGCTTCACTATCCTCACAGAAGACATTCTTTCTAATATCCTAGTTGCTAATCTTTCTGATCAATTTGCATAGGATCCAAAAGAAACTTTAATGTGTAATTTCTGTACAATGCTCCACTTTAAAATTCTATTGTCTTCTATTTCTAGCCATGATAGAAATTTTGGGGAAGACTTCAGTGTTAAGGAAGTTATTAATACTTATTAGGTTTTAACCTATCTTCTAAGCCTTGTGCAATTTGCAGGATTTTTCCTCAGTTCAGGAGATTAAATTCAGAAATAATATATGAACGTAACAATTGATTAATTGATCAGCTGAAGAGAAATATTTTTCTTTGAGGATTTAGCCTTCAAATCATTTTGAAATTTCATTGGACTCATCTCCAAAAGGAGATTATCTCTTCGATTAGGATTTACCAGAAATATATCTAAGTGTCCTGATAAAAACTTCAGAGCATCATTTTATCATGATAAGAGAAATGAGAGTGTTCTAGAAAGAAACTGCTGCTCAGAGAATGACTGTACCTATTTTTTACGAGCATGTAAACTATCAGGACACTAGATTTTGGGTAAGTACAAACAACATTTAAAAAAAAAAAAACCTCAGAAGAAACAAATCTACAAAACAAAAATTAGATTCAAAAGGGAAAGGTTTAAAAAAAATGAAGAAAAAAAATAGCAAAAAGGACAGGCTTTTCAGTTTTGTACATAAATCTTTTTGGCAGTATCTCATGCTAATGACACTTCTCTACTCCTTTCCTTGCAGCAGTGAAAGAAAATCTGAAACCAGTTATTTACCTTAAAGAAAGGATTTAAACTGGCATGCAGTTATTGGACATAGTGCACAGTAATAAAGGAGAGAAGCAACTTTCAGATATGCCTCTTCCTTCAGCATTTCCAGTTGTCCTTCTTTTAGGGAAGGTCTAATTCCCAATTTCAGACGAGTCACTTTTCAAGAACTGTCCCACTTACACTGTGGCATGGTACACAAATTAATTCACTTTCAGACTGATCTACAGTGAAAGCTGCCCCCTAATAATGATTATGATTATTTGGTCCACTAAGTCAATTGTGAGCCAGTCCAAAATAAAATAAAAATCCTGAAAACACTGAGAGAGCTGACTTCTCAACAGCAGCTCTGGGCCCATACATCTTGGCCAGTCCTACTTGCTAAGATACGGCTCAGATATGCCCTTTATGTTGATGGTATTGCAGTAAATGCTGAACCACCTCACCAGCTCCTGTAACATTTTGTTGCCATGTGACAGATGGCAGTGCAGTGGCAGTCTGACAAAATACCATCTTACATGGAAGTGCATATAAAACACCTATACATTGTAACTGATTTCTTCCATGTGGAAAGCATTTCACTGCAACTATGCGCTCCCCCGCTCCCCACCATCACCTTCCTTCCCCCAGCTCCTTTCTTTGACCTGACCTTAAAGACAATGCCTTGTACAGTTGGGCAATGAGCAACAGTAATGATAACACTCAAAAATATTAAGAATCACAAATATGTCTCAGACTTGGGGGTTTAAAGAACTGATAGCAGATGCCTTATTCAACAGCTGAAGATCAACTGAGCATGCATTTATAAAGAAACTTATGACTATATAATGGGAGATGGCTACACAACATATCTTGGAACGGGGATGCCTCTAGGGGCTACACTTGCACAGAGATACCTTACAACTTGATGTCAAGATGTCTTGCTGATACATGTATGTGAGTTATTATAAGTTTTAGAATTTGTCAGCATCTTAGATTTTTTTAAACTTTGTTAACTTCACTAAGATAATATCTTAGATCAATTGTAATTTTTGTATCTTGTTAAATCATAGAATCATAGAATTATTCAGGTTGGAAGGGACCTCAAGGATCATCAAGTCCAACCACAGCCTAACCATAGTACCCTAACTCTAACAACCCCCTGCTAAATCATATCTCTGAACACCACATCCAAACAACTCTTAAACACATCCAGGGATGGTGACTCAACCACCTCCCTGGGGAGCTTAGTCAAATGTTTAACCACTCTTTCTGTAAAGAAGTATTTCCTGATATCCAACCTAATCCTCCCTTGGCGCAACTCGAGGCCATTTCCCCTCATCCTGTCACCTGTCACCAGTGAGAAGAGACCTACCCCGCTCTCACTGTAAGCACCTTTCAGGTACTGGAAGAGAGCAATAAGGTCTCAGCGGCCTCTTCCCCACACTAAACAGCCCCAGCTCCCTCAGCCTCTCCTCGTAGGGCTGATTTTCCAAGCCCTTCACTAGCCTTGTGGCCCTTCTCTGGACCTGCTCCTCACCTCCATGTCCTTTCTGTACTGAGGTTCCCCAAACTGAACACAGCAGTTGAGGTGAGGCCTCACCAGTGCTGAGTACAGGGGTATGACTTCCCCAGTCCTGCTCACCACACCATTCCTGATCCAAGCCAGGATGCCATTGGCCTTCTTGGCCACCTGGGCACACTGCTGGCTCATGTTCAGCCGACTGTCCATCAGAGCACCAAGGTCCATTTCCATCAGGCAGCTTTCCAGCCACACCTCCCCAAACCTGTAAGGTTATGTGGGGTTGTTGTGACCAAAATGCAGGACCTGACAATTGGCCCTATTGAAACTCATGTTGTTAACCTTGGCCCATTGATCCAGTCTGTCCAGGTCCCTCTGCAGTGCTCTTCTCCCCTCTGGCAGATCAGCACTCCTCCCAGCTTGGTGTAGTCTACAAACTTACTGAGGGTGCACTCAATCCCCTCATCAAGATCATCAATGAAGATGTAAAACAGAAGCAGCCCCAGTACTGAGCCTTGGGGGACACTGCTCGTGACCAGCTGCCAACTGGATTCAACTCCATTGACCTCGACTCTTTGGGCCCAGCCATCCAGCCAGTGCTTCACCCAGCAGAGAGTACACCCGCCCAGACCATGGGCAGCCAGCTTCTCCACAAGAATGTATGGAGGACAGTGTCAAAGGCCTTACTGAAGTCCAGGTAGACCACACTGACAGCCTGACCCTCATCCACTAAGCAGGTCACCTTGTCATAGAATGAAATCAAGTTTGTCAGACAGGATCTACCATTCGTAAAGCGATGCTGACTGGGGCTGATCTCTTGGTTGACCTTTAATTGGTCCATGATGGTTCCCAAGATTATCCATTCCATAACCTTCCCAGGCACCAAGGAGAGACTGATAGGCCTGTAGCTACCAAGATTATCTTTCTGGCCCTTTTTGAAGATGGGTGTCACATTTGCCAGTTTCCAGTCCACCAGGACATCCCCGGGTAGCCAGGACTGCCAAAAAATGATGGACAGTGGCTTGGCAATCACATCTGCCAACTCCCTCAGCACTCCAGGGTGCAGTCCATCTGGCCCCATGGACCTGTAAGCATCCAGCTTTCTCAGCAGGTCCAAAACTATCTCGTCATGGATCATGAAGGGATTATTCTGTTCCCCATCCCTATCTACCAGCGCAGGGAGCTGTGTTACCAGGAATTAACAAGTCTTACTATTAAAGACTGAGGCAAAGAAAGCATTAAGTACCTCAGCCTTATCCCTATCCTTGGTGACCAGGTTGCCCTCAGCATCCAAGAAGGGATGGAGATTCTCCCTATTCTTCCTTTTGTGTTTTAATTTAATGTGTTTATAAAAACATTTACTATTTTCCTTTACCTTAGTCACTATTAAAGCTCTACATTATATATATATATAATGTCAGTAAATACATTCTAGCTTCCCTCTTACCAGTACAATACAGTGTAGCAGGTTTCCATTTGTGACATGTACCCAGTGTCATTTGTGGATGCTTGCTGAACTTCTATGGAGACAGAATTTTAGCATATAGAGGTGGTGGGTGGTGTGCTTCAGCAGTGATGTTACTTTTGGAGCAACCCCTGAGCATATGTGTGTAAAACTACTACTAACTAGAGGTGATTTTAGAGCAGTTCTAAGTAGAAATTCTCCTATAAAGTGGAAATTATTTTATATTTTTATCTTTCTACATATAACTTAACCATATATAATTTTACTATCCCTTTACATTTCATTTTACAATTAATGTTTACAAAGTGTCTTAATTTTTTCTACCGAAGGTGATAAATAATAATTATTATCTTATGTATAAAATAATTTCATCTGCTTAACATTTCTGATTTCAACTCTTTTTCTCCCTTCCAGCTACCCAGTTCATAGTAAAAACATGATGTAGCATTACATTCTTGAAAAGAAATCAAGCAATGCTGATGTACATAAGTCCTTTTTCCAGAACTGAAGACTAAACTCCTCCCAGAAGAACTATTAATTCCTGGACACTGAGATAAAAGATGCTTAAGTTCTGAAACTGTCCTGTCCTCTTGGATGCAATCTAAATTAAAAGACTGATATTTGAGTAAAAGTATTCATAAGAATTGCCAGTGGTCAATCTGAAAGAAGCTAAAGGCTTGGGTTTTTTATTATTTATTTATTTATTTATTTCCTCCCCCACAAAACTCTTTTCTACAATTTACTGATTTTATGTATCTATGTGAATATATTTTAGCAAAGCTGAATCTTGGAGAGACTCACTATCATCATATCATCATATAGTGCTTTTCTTTACTTTCTGAGATATCTATTAAGTTCTTGAAGAAAAGCTTATAACTTGGCATCTCTGCAGAGAAGTATCTGACAAATATGAAAAATGACCTTATGGTTCCTAAGACCACTTGAGGTAATTGATCTACAAATACACACTGTCAGACAGCAAAGCAAATTATAACCAGCCACTAAAGTCACAAGTAGCTCAATAAATGATTTCCTGACATTTCATTACATTACTGAGGCAGCATATCTGTCCTTTGGGTCTCACATCACAGCAGGTCTTATTTTCTTTGTAAACTCTATGTAGAGATGCACACAAAAAGAAAAAGAAGAATATAAACAATTCATGAACATTACATCAGGTTTGTCTTGAAAATGGAAGTGTCTTGCTAGGTAATTTTCTCAAAATCTGGACCATGGCAACAGTTTTCTGCAGGTGTTCCCGGCTGGCACTTTCTGATGTGTGTGCTACAGTACTGCATGTGTTTTCCCATAAGAATAGGTAGTAAAAATGTGTTACATTTCAACTTACAAAATATGATTAAAAAAGCTTTTTCTAGGATTTCTCATCTATACAGACAACAGTAGCAGATGAAACCTCTGACTGCTCAGATTGTTATTCTTTCTCACTCTCCAAATAATTACAAAAGCTCCCAAAATCCATTTCCTGACAGCTGAATGACTTAGAGCATCAATAATTCCACATGCACATTTTGATCCCCTGCCAAGCATCAAGTCACATATATTCAGAACTAAAATTCATCAGCTGTTCAGTGACTATGTGTGAAAAACTGATGATTTCAGGTCAAGTCTTAATGTACAGCTGTCCTTAGAATCAAAACTATTACTTCAGCTACAAAAAATAGGCCATAGAAAATGAACTGTTTTCTTTCCCTAGAGACAAATAGATCATCTAACATACAAATGTTTGAACATCTACTGCAGCAATACTAAGCAATTACATACCATATCATCAAAGCAATCTGTGAGTCCTTTAAATTAAAGTACAATCTTTATAACTCCTTGTTTCTTTTCCAAAAAAAGAGAAGACTTCATTTCCAGGTTGTCTATCTGACGGAACCCACGAGTACTGAATTCTCTCAGTGTTAATGAAGCAGAATTTGTGTATTGTGAATGAAAACTCCTTGAGTTTTTGTAATAAGAATATAGAGATGAAGAATTTAGGATAGCATCTTTAAACTTACATATTTTGATTGTCTCGAAATAATTTAAGCACTTTGTCATATATAGCTATCACAACTGAAGTTTGATTTTATGAACAACTCAAGGAATATATTAATAAAAGCTGCCAGTAGATCAGTGCTGTTAAGGGTTGTAGTGGAGGATAGTTTGTTTTGTTTTGTTTTGTTTTTTTCCTTCTGGAGATTGACAGAGAGGAAAAGAAAAGGTAAAGAAAAGAAGAGGAAAATGGTGAGGAGGAAATTTTTTCCCAAGGGACAAAATAGTGATGAAAAATGGCCTTCATACATGACACAGAATTTAATATAACTTTTTGTTTGTTTGTTTATTTGACACAAATTTTCTTTACAGAAAACAATATAAATATAATATATATATTTAAGTACTAATATATTTATATATTTAAGTACTTACACTAAATAAAGACCACTCCAAAATAATCACTGGTGAAATCTGGACACCACATATGGATGTGTCCCCAATTGATAATGAATAGTTAGCTCCTGGAGTAAAAATTTCTGACTACAGGAGTCATTGAAAGCAAAGATCCTTCAGAAAGAATATTTGAAAAGTCATGGCTGTCAGGTGAAGTTCACAGTAACTGGAAAAAGATAAACATTACTCCCACTTTTAAGAAAGGTAGAAAGGAAGATGTGGGAAACAACAGGCTGGTGAGACTTACATATCTGCCTAGGAAGATCGTGAAATATGTCCTCATGGAAGCTGTGTTAAGGAACATGAAAAGTGAAGAGATGATCTATGACAGCCAGCATGTTCCTTAGAAATTCACTAATATTATAAGTGTTATGTATTTAAAATGCACATCAATTTCTTGAAGTATCTAATTACAAATGTATTTATTCCAGCTAAAGTTTAAATGCAAAAGTAATCAAGTTCTTTTTATCTTCTTCTACTCTGCTAGTTTTGAGAAGTAATGAAAACAAAGCTGTAAACCAAAAATCAGGCAATAAGGTATTGAAAACCTATCCTTCTAAAAAAGAGCAGAAGACACCTCTATTAGTTATTATTTTTCTCAAGAGGAAATGCAGTGGAATTCTTATATTCAAAGCATCACAAAGTGGAAAAACATATTGGATTCTCCATCACATATTTATATGGGGAGTGGTAATATTGAAGTTATATCCCATATATTTATATCTAGATGTAGGATATTCTTAGACATCACTACATCATTTCTTACCTTAACATGGAACTCAGAGCATAATGTATTTATTATTCCACAGAAAGAGGAGCAAGGAAACCCTTATTTGTTTACATATAATGAAATGCTTCACAAAAAAAGTGGCTAACTTATCCATGTTCAAACACACCATTCTTCCTACATGCACTTCTCACATAAAATGCATCGTGAATACTTTTTAGAGCACTGTATTTTGATTTGTTCATTGCATTTTTTCCCAGGCAAATCCCAAGAAAATAAGCGGAAAATCCTCTCTCCTTAGCCCACTGATTGACATTATTAAACTGTAAACACAAAAAAGGTATCCTGAAGTTAATCAGAAGTAGCTATCCAGAAGGTTTGAAAACTGCACTATTAGTACACTGTATTTTAGCACATTTGTACATACATTAATATATCTATGTTTATTTTGTATGTATACTCAACTATCAAAACACATATCTTTAAAAAATTTCATCTTGTATCTGTAAAAAGTCTGAATATAGTCATGTTACAAGTTACAGATTGTACTAATGTCTGTAAATCTATAACTGTTAATATCTAGAGCTTTCTGACATCATTGTTTGGATTTAATATTCTTAAACCTTTTCTCAGAAAAAGCCAGCTACGTGTAGTAATTTAATAAACAGATAAAGTAGATGATAAACCAAAATGAAAGTAAGTGTGAAAAAGAACACAATTTCTGCTTATTTCTGTGTTTTAAGATGACAACTGTATTCCTAGTAGAACAGTCAAAATAAACAGAAAGAAGATTATGTACAATTCTGAATTTTAAACAATATAGCTTTCTGAGCCTCTTTTGAACATTTTTTATAGCCCTTATCTATCTATCTATCTATCAAATCAAATTATAAACTTCCAATATTTGACTGATAACCCACTTGCTTTGGTTGTCACAACATGGCAAAATTCCCTGGCTTCTCTCTCAGCAGTCTGCTTGATCTGTGTACAGTGCAACACATATTCTTCTTAAATTATATTGTAGCTTTTATCTGACTTTTCACACAGTATAGTTTAAGTAGAAATGAAATGCATGTTCATGAACAAATTTATGTATTTCCTGATAAATATTCAGGTCACAAACTGACAAAGAGAAACTATGCAATGAGATTTCACTCAAAACCATAAAAGAGGAGGCAGGATCACTCTCCAAGAAGAATTTTCTTTTTTTTTTTTTTGTTTTTTTTTTTCCTTTTCTAATAGTTTGCATGGCAAATATTTCAATTCAATTCATTTTCAAAATATGTTAGTACAATCTCCACTAGTTTTGAATAAATATACAAACATTAAGGGAGAAGAATGCAGGAAAAGGCCTGAAAATTCTGTGGTGCTACTGCAATCTTACCAATAGCCATATGGATGTAAACTAAACAAGATTCTGAAGACTATATGGACAAGTTTAAAAATTCAAACACAAAATTAATTATCACTTAAGAAACAGAGCACAGTCCTTAGCACTGTCTAAAGTAAAACATCAGAGTTCCAGAAGCAAGAAAGAGATCCGAGAAAAAGAGGAAAAAAGAATCACATTAATAATCCTATGAAATATATATCAGAACAGTTTTATAGTAGTACCATAGCCCATTTCCAAATACAGATATTTATCAAATTTTTAGGAATGTTTTGTTTACAAAACACTAAGAAAAAGAGACTCTGTTCAAGCTTTCCTCAACATACAGAATTCGTGGGCAAAAAAAACCATCAACATTCAAATGTCTGGAAGGTTAGCTACAGTCTTGCTGGTAAGACAGTTATTGGAGGGACAAGACAGACTAGGTCTTGAAATGTGGTTCATTACAGATAAAAAGAGTCTGTTAAATTCATCAGTAAGAACAGGCAGGAAAAAATGGCATTATCTTTGGGAAAACCAGTTATTTAAAGATTTTCACCAAATACTTCATTAGAAAAAAAAAAATCATATTTCTATATTTACATGAAGGTACATAGGAGTAAAGAATGTTTTGCATTATCCTCAGTTTAAATTTCCATCTGTATTTATTTACTATGGATTTACCACTGAGGGATTTTTAAACAAAGATAGATCACTTGTTTTAATAAATTGAATTCCATAGAAGAAATCACTATTTTTTTTTTCACAAATGAAAAATTAAACAGATCGAACCAGTTCTTATGAAGACTTGTGGTTTTCTGCTTTTTTTTTGTTGGTGGTGCTTGTTTTTGTTTTTTCGTTTTGTTTTGTTTTGTTTGTTTGTTTGCTTTTAAATCGTAGTTGTAGTATACATTATTTTTCTTACTCCACTAAATATCATATTATACCACAAGTAAAATGTAAGGACAGCTACAAATTTCATCATTCTTTGCCAAAAAAATCCCTGTCTTAGATAAGTCTTTTTTCATAAGTCGCATTCAGTGAAGACTGAGCCTATTAGTAATGCATTCTGTCATGATACAAATTCAAATCACAAAATCATAAAATATCCATAGAGGTGACTCACAAGGATCACTGAGTTCAACCCCTGGCTCCTCACAGGACTACTCAAAAATCAAATCCTATGTATGAAAACATTGTCCAAACTTTTCTTGAACTCCAGCAGGACTGGTGCCTTGAGGAGCTTTTTCCAGTGCCTGGTCACCTTCTTGGTGAAGAACCTTTTCCTAATTCTCAATGTGACCTTTCCCTGATGCAATTTCATACTGCATATTACAGCGGATTGTACCCTAATTTTAAGATATAAGAATTCTACAAGTACTGTATTTCACTTATATATATATATGTATATATATATATATATTTGGTAGAAGTCACATTTTTTTAATGTGGGAAATTCATGTTTGATTTTTTTTTCATTAAAAAATCATTTTAATATTCCAACAAGTTTAAGCACTTTTTTTTTTTTTCTTTTTTGGAAGGAATAGTTCAACTTTTCATGCTGTATTTTATTTCTATTTAAAGCAAAGCAACACGTTGTTAAATTGAAAAACATCCATATAAAAATTAAAACCTGAACAGTTAAAGAAAAAAAAAAAAGTTAAAATAGTTTAGCATAATAAACAGATATAAAAAAGTCCTAATCCCTCTTCATTGATATAATTTCTCAATCTTCATTCAAAACTGTAGGAAAAGAATGTCTCAATGTTGAACTGATTCAACAATGAAGTGATCAGACAGATTCAAGTTAAGGTTAGCAAAGAGAATTTTCAAGTCAAGTGTCCTTTCCTGAATTCTCCCCTATAAGATCTTTTATTTGACTCTCCTTATTTAGTTCTATTAGCATTAATATAAAACAGAATTTAGGCTAAGAATTATTAAATAGCATTAGTCCTCAAAAGGTTCTTTTCTTTGAAAATACTTGATAAAGGTGACCTTTATAGGAGATTATTCTGTATTTCACAAAGAAGAATTCTAGGGTTACAAGTTAGAAAAAGATTAACTACAAAACTGTGGACAGCTTTAAAAAGATATCTCCTAGTTCAAAGTCTTAGTATTGTTGAAGTTAAATTTATCCTATCAACGTTATTCTAATCTTACATGTCAGATGAGGATGTTTACAGGTGCTTTTTTTTTGTTGTTGTTGTTATTATAACGATCACTCTTTCTAATTTTTGATATAGATCTCTACAATATCTGCAGATTATTTCACTTTAGACATAAATGACTACAAATGTTCATCTTCTTTACAGGAAATAGGATTACATCCTTAACAGGAAATAAGGTCACTTATTTATCCTACTAAATCATATAAACATAATTTAAAAATTGTAATTTTAAATAAACTCACTGATATTAATGAAAATAGATGGTTTAAATGATTTTATATCTTAAATTCAGCTATCCTAAGCTGTCAGAATTTGAAAAGATCACTTTCTTTTCCCTGGACAAGAATATCACTATGTTAAAAATTACAATGACAGTAATTACATGAATGTGCAAAAAACTACGTACGAAGTATGATGTTAAACAATGAGAAAGCATAATAAAAGAACTCTCTGTAGTACATGGCCTCATGAGAGTCTAATGTCTAATAACTCTGAGAGCCTAATACATCAGGATATTGGAGTTGAATATTTTTTATTTTGGAGAATATCATAATAACTTTTTATTAAAATATAGACTATGTATAACAAAAAATATTAGAGGATATTAGTCACAGAGGATGATTTTACTCATATCTCTTTTCAAATCTTCATCTAAAACACTAGGGCCATGCCTGGTTTCAAATCACATTGCATATGTTACCTATTCTCATGATTTTTCCCTTGAGTGCCTGACGTTAACAAGGTGTTTATTGATGTTTTATGTTAATATAATTTTATCTTATATTAGATGGGAAAATTCTGTATCCTACTGAGCAACTGAAGTTGTTCGTGCTTATACTCCGCAGATTTTATCTTTGGATATAACATTTTACGTTTTGCATTCACCAGAAAAAAATCCTTAGTTAGTGTGACCAATATAAGTGAAGTCATGCGACTCCTTCTCATTGAAAAACAAAATGTTATTATTTAGAGTTTAATCTTGAATTATATTGTTTTATCAGAGCAGAGTTGTAGTTCTGTATTTGACAGAAGTCTATAAGTGATGCAGTACAAGGATATGCATTATACAAATCTGAACTGGGATCCCAAGTGGGAATACAAGTATTCACAGGACTAAATGGGATCTTATCTGCAATGCTAAGCTGATTAACAGTTTTCTTTACTGTGGAATCTTAGCTAACAAGATTCTCATTTTAAACAATTGCTGTAGGAGTTCCTATTAGCTTGCGTAAATTAAGTTCCCAGAAATTAGGTTTCCTCAAAGCTGCCAAAAGTGTTACCCTTGTTCCTATCTTGCCCCTTCCCTGGTTCTAATGACTTTTCATTGCCTGCAGAAACCATGGACATTCTCACATTCATAAAAATGTTTCTTAAGTTGAAAAAGGAGTTCTTCAAATAGAGATTAAAATGTAATTACTTGAGGTCTTGAATGGAGCAGTGATGCTGAAATCAGCATTAATTTCAAACTTTTTGAAGGCATAAAGAGAAGTAAAACCACATTTCTTATACATTATTGCTAAGTCACATACATGTACATTGAGCTCTTTACCCACTGCAGCACAATCATCACAGCCTATAGAAATACCATAAATTAAGTACAGCAAGGATAGATGTTTGTCTTAGGCAATTTATTCAAACCTTTGTACCTGAATAATACTTCCACTGGCCTCGTTAGAATGAGGTAATCTATATGCTCCAAAGACTTCATCCAAAAATATACGACTTTTTTCATATTTTTTTTACAGACAAGGTTACATGGTTATACAAAGAAGAGATGAGTATTTGTCAGCTCTGACATTGGAAAGTAAATCACCCCAAGTCACTTAACAGGATAATTATATTACATTATTATATTATAGTATAAGGATTCAATACTGTGTGTTAAGATGATGTTTTTTCTCATATGTGATCTACCAAGGCTTTATACATCTCTTGTTTCTTTTATGTTCCAGACACAACATACAATTTAAGAGAACTGTGAACTGAAATGGAGATGAAGAAGTTTCCTCTGTGCAAACCTCTCATACAGGGCAATTATGCAGGATCAATACAACAATCAAAGGTCAAAGAAAGTCAAAAGGAGGAAGAGTTCTGACATACATCCTGCTTACCCCATCTCTCACCCTTCTATGATTTCACATTGCTCTTGTCTATACCCTATACAAGCTATAGATGCCATAAAGGACCATAGTTTCTTTCTAGATCACCAGTCCCTCTTTTTTGCAGTTCTCATCATTTGTTCTGATTTGAGGCATAGTAACACCAATCCATGGCTACAATCACATCTAACCAAATGTGGGAAACCTCATATCAAACACAGATACTTCTAATTACCGTAACCTTCCATTACAAGCATCTGAAATCATGTTTGTATAATTCTTACCATAGAGTTCACTATTTACTTTATTCTACAGAAGTTAATTCTCAATTAAGTACTCACTTGATCTTTCACTTTTTGCCTCTGCAGTGAATGACATTTCCTGTACAGTTTGTTCTAATCCTTAGTGCAATGGAAGTCTGGACACATTATGCTCACTGATCTTGCTATGTTTTGCCTCTAGAAAAATATATATATTTTTTTAATTCAGTCTTCGTGGCCTTCCTGAAGATGTATAATCATTTACAAAATCTCTAGATATTCTGAACAAAGTCATATATGGAGCAGCCTGTTTTGCTCTGTTTGCAAGTTTCCCTCGCCTTCCACATAGAACTTAATATACTTTGTAAACTGTAACAAGTAAGATTTTGCAAATGGGTTAACTGATGTAGAACATTCAACTATGAAGTGTTTGCATGAGGCAGTGACAGTATCTCAAAGATGTGGCCTCGCTTATATGAAATCTCAGTTTGATACCCATTCACCGCTCCACTCTGAGGGACAGTTAGCATAATATAGAATAAGATGCTATGCAGGCAGATGTCCTGCTTGTTGCTGGGTAAAAGAAAGATTTTGTATCATAGTGGATGAATTAAGTGTCATCAGCATCTCAAGGAAGGCACATCCAGACAGCTTTGCCAAAAGGAATGATAGTGTAAAGTTAAAAGGATCAAGAAATAGAACATATACATCTTGGACAAAAAGAAAAAAAATGGCAAAAGAAAAAAAAATCACAATAATTGTTACCTATAACATTTTCAGACACCTATTTTCAAAACATCCAACATCTGTGATCCTGTGATAACTGTGGAGTCCCACGTATCTGCTATGCCCAAGGCAGATTAGTTTCAGAGTATTGATAGAAAAATACTCAGTAATGTAATTGGAGAGGTATAGATGATAAAAAAAATAATACAAGTTCAATACTCAAGAATTTCTGAAATGCAATGATTTTCTGAAATTTAAAATATAAATTTTGCTATGATTTTCAGGAATAGCAGCAGGATAGGATTGTGCTTATTTAAAAAGCCGATTTCATTTTATCTGGAAATATTGCCTTATATTACATGGAAAGAATCCTCCTTTGAAGTGTAAATAGGCCTACCTAAAGTAAAACTTTAATAAATACATTGTAAAAAATATTATTTCTGAAGAAAATCAATAATATTTGGAGAAAAAGAAAGTTTCCTTTTTTTGAATTCCTTTCTTTACTCGGGAAGACTCATGCAATAAGATGTCTTTAACATGAAAGAAAAAAGAGTCATCAATTTATTCAGTGTTTCTGTGTAACTTCAGCAACAGAAATATATCTATATCTGCTAGTAAGTAAAATCTATTTATTTATTGATTGATTGATTGATTGATTGATTGATTGAATAATGAAAATAGTCTGGCAAAAATAATGGAAAAAGAAGATGATGGAAAAAATATGTCGTTGTTCAAGATATTAGATCCTGATGGATCTAAGGGATAAAATTGTACAATGTAATTGAAAAAGTGTTGCACAAAACATTTATCAAATAAAAAAATAAAAAAGGTAAAAATATGTAATCATAAAAAAAAACAGATCCAGTCATATGTACTTTATATTGAAATGTTAGTTTTCATTAGAATAACCAAATTATGCCATAGTGATGTAGTCTTGTACAGAAAGCAGATAGCAAAGTGCATATATGCAGAAATTCTTCATAAAAAACTGTGAGGTTTCTTTTTGCGTAGGAAATACATATATATATATACACCTAATGTGCTCGATATTCCCCGTACAGATTAACTGAGGATAGGTATTAGATGGTAATTTCTTTCAGGTACCTTGAATTTTTCTACACTGAAAACCTACAAACAGTAAAACCATAAGACCCAGCTAAAATCCTTCCCAAAAACAATTGTAACTAGTATCTCAAGAGCAAGATGAGAGAAGTTATTATGGAGGTCTCTCCAAAAGTAATGTCTCCAATTTATTTCCATGGAAACTACAGTAATGAGCACAAGAACTTTTGAAAGAGCAAATTCTTAGCTACGGAGTACTATTTTTTAATATAATCACTACCATTGGTTATACACTTTCAGTATATAGTAGAAGAGTGTCTCATTAAGAAATATCATAGGCAAAGCTCATCAATTATGCAGAGCTTCCTGAATTGTTTGACTATTTATAATAACTTAAAATGGGATGTTGTCAGTGACAGTGCGATCTTTTTTTCATTTCCAATTGCTGTTCCAAAAAAATTAGAAATATATACCACATACATACATATGCATATTTTTTTATATTTACCTTGTATATATATTTATATTATATATACTTATATTATATAAAAATATGTTTGTATTTATATATATTTACGTACATGTAAATACTGCAAGCAATGTAACTTCTTTTCTTTTTTTCACAGTATGAACCACTTTAATGAACTTTGATAGACAGTATCACAGGTGTGTAGAGACAGTAAATTTGCGGTTGTTCTGGTACATATCTGAATGGTCTTACAGTGTCATTTTTATTTTTTTTTTTACCCAGCAAATTTACTGATTGTACAATGGCTTCCAACAATGAAAAGTTTCCTTTATTCATTTAGAGGAAGAAAAAGAAAAAGGCAAAGGAAAAGGGAAAAAGAGAGGGAAAGGGAAAAAAGAAAAGGAAGAGCTTTACCTCTGTACTGAAGTAATTTTTCTCTTTCTGCTATCATCTTAGAAATACAAGAATCTTTCCTGACTTTTTTTTCTTTTAAATTAAATATTAATAGAAATATGTGAGATTCTTAGAAGACATCATGTATTGTTAATCTTAAATACCCTTCTTAAAAGTGTATGTGTCGTGGAAATACATAAGCACTATACTGCCTTATAATATTTGAGGCCTAATGGTGCTCTCCAGAAGACAGTCTATGAATGGAAGTAATGAAAAAGCCTTGTTCATTTTGTTGTATTAATATATCTCTCAGAAAACTTTCTCTTTTGTATTAGATCAAACACTACACTGATTACTTTTACTTCCTGCCCTGATATACTGAAATACTGTTATGATACTAGTACTTCTTAAGGTGAGCAAAACAGTTGAGAGTTCCTGTTCCCTCTCTCCAGCAAATGATAGATTTCTACTAAAGCAGAAGGTTGATTTGGTTAGGGGTAGGTAAGATCAGATAAGGAATGTGATGCAGTTTGGGATGTTTTGTTTTTATCACGGCTTATATTTCTAAGGTCTATGCAATGTAAATGACACAAGCTTCCCTCAGGCTAATGCTTAGCTCCTAAAAAAATTCACCCCAACATGAATCAGGAAGAAGGAAAAAACAGCTTTAATATATTGTCTCACAAGACTCAGTGATGAGTGTGTTGAAGTCAGGGTGAGTGTGAGATTTTTGCTATTTCAGAGATAGTCCCAGAATACACTCTTCAGCCTGCACTGAACTGCTTCAGGAACTCTTGTAGCATCTGGTGTTAACGTTCTAGTTCAGCAGGAAGGTGCACTAATATTACTTATTTACAAAGTCTTTCAGATTCTTAAAAAACTTTTTAGATATGAACGTATCCAACCTAAAAGCAGTATTGTACATGGAATATTCTCTTACTGGACTTTATCTAGGCATAGGATTTTGAGGAAAGTAGCAACATTGTCAGCTTTAAAGTATAGCAAATAAGGCAAAGAGGTCCCTTACTGTAGCAGCAGAGCTAGGAGCAGCTAGAGTAGGAACGTATCCCTGCATCCTACTCACATATGTGAGAAAAAACCTTCAACCATTTCATAGACTATGCTTTTATGAAGATCATTAAAAATTTTGTATGATACAAAAGAGAGCACTAAAGACTTATGTTTAGTCTCCGGATATGTAGTGTTTTTGTATGCTTTTTTATTTTTATCTCGTTTTCAAAACTAACATGAACTATTCTCACAAAACTTCAGAGTAAATCAAGAAATATCATAGTAACAACAAGCATGCAATTAACCTGCTCCAAAAATTCCAATAATTTTCAGGAGTAAGAAATGGTATGCCTGGAACTGCTGCCAATGAGTATGTTCTTTTCTTCTGTTCATTTATAAATTACATGCAAATACATATACATATACGCAGACTTTCTACGATGGGTCTAAATCTGTCCTGTGTATGACTCTTCTCAAGTTTCTGAGAACTACTGATCAAACCTTCATTTATGAGCAACCCAGAAGTTCACATCATTAGTTTTAAGAATGACTCTGTCTTAACGTATGTTTTAGATGAACATGGTCTTCATACTATAGTTAATATTTATTTGAGTAAAAGGGATGGAGTGTGTGCATGAACATAATTGAAACACTTCATTATTTTTGAGTTACAGCTATATATATATGTCAAAGTAAAAAGAAAAAAATATATGTCACACAGCCACAAATATTTATTTTTTCTTTTGCCTAACATCCTCACATTTTTTGTTATTAAAAAAAAAAATCATTTCTGATGATATACATGCAGTGGGAGTTACTGTTAAAGGGAAACAATAAAATCTGTGTGTGGCTTAACTTTAAAGAGCATAATTATTGCAATATCTATTGTTTTGGTTTTAAATTACCTTGTAAAACCAACCTATAAAATCTGAAAGCTGTGTTGCACTTTAAAATAAACACAATTTGGTACAGATCTTGAAATTCTACAATCCAATGAGGTTCTTACTGGAAGTTTTAACTGTGTTATCAAAAGTCAGCCTCTCCAGAAGTCGGGATATCCAAATCTTGGCAAAAGTGACGGTATCAGTCCCTAGGTAAAAAGGGATTACATAGCAAAAGAATGTATTATGAAAGATAATGAAATTTCTAATTAAAGATAAAAAAATCATAGAATAAAATGGCCTGGGTTGAAAAGGACCACAGTAATCGTATTTTAGTTTCAACCTTCCTGCTATGTGCAGGGTCACCAACATCTAGACCAGGCTGCCCAGAGCCACATCCAGCCTGGCCTCAAATGCTTCCAGGGATGGGGCATCCACAACCTCCTTAGGCAATCTGTTCCAGTGTGTCACCACCCTCTGTGTGAAAAACTTCCTCCTAATATCTAACCAAAACCTTCCCTGTCTCAGTTTAAAACCATTCCCCCTTGTCCTATCACTATCCACCCTTGTAAACAGCCATTCCCCCTCCTGTTCATAAGCTCCCTTCAAGTGCTGGAAGGCCTCAAGGAGGTCTTCCTGGAGCCTTCTCTTCCCCAAGCTAAACAAGCCCCAAGCTCAAGCTTTCCTCACAGAGAGATGCTCTAACCCTCTGATCATCTTAGTGGCCCTCTGGACCCACTCCAAGAGCTCTGCATTTTTCGTGTGCTGAGGGCCACAGGCCTGGATGCATTAATCCAGATTGTGCCTTAGAAGAGCTGAGTAGAGGGGGACAATCACCTCCCTCCTCCTGTTGGCCACCCCCTTTTTAATGCAGCCCAGACCATGGTTAGCCTTCTGGGCTACAAATGCACACTACCTCATGTCCAGCTTCTCATCCACGGGGATCCCTAAGTCCTTCTCCTCAGGGCTGCTCTCCAAGAGATCTTCCCCTAGCTTATATAAATACCTGGGATTGTATCGACACCCTGCACTTGGCCTTATTAAATCTCATTAGGTTTTCATGGGCCACTTCTCCAGCATATCCAGGTCCCTCTGGATGGCTTCCCTTCCTTCCAGTGTATCCACTGCACTGCTCAGCTTGGTGTTATCTGTGAACCCACTGAGGGTACATTCGATGCCATTATCTATGTCTTTGATAAAGAAGTAGAAGTGCACCGATCCCAAGACCAACTCCTTTGTCTGACAATTCCTAATCCATTGAACAGTCTATCCTTCAAATTGATGTCTCTTCAATTTAGAAAGGAGGATGTGGTAAGGGACCATGTCAAAGGCTTTGCAGAAGTTCAGGTAGATGACATCCATCGTCCTTCCCTGCCCACCAAATAAATATAAATAACTATGCAGATATAGTATTTGTAGAAATTAGTATTAAAAAACCTCATGGAACACATTTATCTATTGTAAAAAACAATTTGATTGTCCTTCATGTCTTTTTCCAATATGAAAAAGTGTTCCACAAGAGTAAAATATATAATTCATTTTTTAACTTATAAAATAAAACAGTTTTGAATTACTCTAGCACATGAATTTTAATATGTGGCAGTTTTCATGCTGGAATTAAAATGTGAACAAAGTATTTTCTGGACTAAACCATATTGAACTAGGAATATGCTCTGAGAGGAAGGATTATAAATTAAGTGCCCTCATTTTCTTTCCTTTATTTGAATAGCAGCATTTCTTCTGTTATTCTAAACTTTTGATTTTTTTTTTAATTGTTTAACATTTTAACAGATTTCTTCAGTGAACAGAGAGAAATTACTTCATTGAAATCTACGTTTAATTAAATAAACAAAAGCATACAATGTTTCTCTTCCGTCTTCCTATGAAAAAATAGAACTATTTTGAATGGAAAAGATTAGAAAACTCATTCAAGCATTTTTCTTTTATAGAATCATAGAACAGCTTGTGTTGGAAGGCACCTTTCAGATCATCTAGTCCCAGCCCCCTTGCCATAGGCAGGAATACCTCTCTCTAGAGTCCCATCCAGCCTGGCCTTGAATGCTTCCAGGGAGGGGGCAACCTCACTGGACAACTTGTTCCAATGTCTCACCACCCTCACAGTAAATAATTTCTTTCTAATATCTAGTCTAAATCTATACTCCACCAGTTTAAAACCATTTCCCCTCAAATTGTTGTTACATGCCTTTGTAAAAAGTCCCTCCCAGCTTTCCTGTTGGCCCTCTTCAGGTACTGGAAGGCTGCTAAAAGGTCCCTCCAGAGCATTCTCTTCGCCGGGATGAAGAGCTCTAGCCCTCTGATCATCTCCATGGCCCACCTCTGGACCTGCTCCAACAGCAAATTGTCCTACTTGTGTCAAGCCACTTAGTACTGGACACAATACTTCAGGTGGGGTCTCATGAGAGCAGAATCACGTCCCTTTACCTGCTGGTCACAATTCTCTTGATGCAACTCAGGATACACTTGGCCTCCTGGGCTGCAAGTGCACATTGCTGACTCATGCTGAGTCTTTCATCAACTGACACACAAAAATTCTTCTCCCCGGAGCCACTCTCAACCATTCTCCAGCCAGCATGTATTTGTGCTTGGGATTGCCCCAACCCAGATGCAGGACCTTGAGGTTGGCCTTGTTGAACTTCCTGAGGTTTGCATGGGCCCACCACTCAAGCCTGTCCAGGCCCCTCTGGATGGCATCCCTTCCCTTCAGCACATCAACTGCACCACTCAGTAGTATGTATGCATTTGAGACTTCTTTTGTGGTTGTCATGGCACAGAACCATTTCCTTTTTTTTTTTTTTTTCCCCACAGAATGGTACAAGTAAATTTTCAAATCTGCTGACATACTAGGACCAAATATCTTACCTAAATTTGCTTCACAAAGCATGGGCAGTTCTGTTACTAAAATATTTCTGTAATTTCAGAATAAATGCTCTTTCTTTTCCTTTGGCAAGATTTCCTCTACTAGGTAACAATGTTTTTGCTTAGATTCTCTTAACATCTTATTAGTACTGCAAAGCCCTTGTCATATATAAAGTAGATTGAATACCTTAATCAAAAACACTTTGCCTGTGACAATCTAGGTGACAATTCATTGTATTAAGTAGGTATAAATTTATGAATTTCATTTCTGCAAATTTTTGAAGAGCAAGTATTTTATTATGCATATTCTATAGCTTTTATGCTTTACACAGAGGAAAAGTAAAAGCAATTCACTGAATACTGTCACATGAGGATAGGAAAGATATTTTCTGATGCAGATCCCCATAGTGGACAGGACAATAAAGATATAAGAGGTGAGTTTTTTTCTCTCATTTTATGCTTTTCTGCTCTAGGGCTGCCCACCACTCAAACTCCTGTAAAGGTTTATCTTCTCTTGATCCTTCATAGGCCTATCTTTGAGGAAGAGTAAAAAAAGCAATCAGTCAAACTCTACTCCCTCCCACAGATGTTTGCAAACCTCAGTGAAGATGCTACCACAGAACAGTTATTTTTAAGACTATTTTCCTAATTCCCACTGCAAGCATAATGTTGATCTAAACACACACTTAATTCTTTACCATTGAAATTAGCTGAGTTGATAGCAAAATTCAAAACAAACCATATCTCTACAAATTCAAAGTTCATTTTCCTCAAAAATTGCCCAGCTCATTCTGTTTTTATTTTCTTTTTTTAATTATTTTTACCAAAGATTTCAACTGGAATACTTACGAACAAGGCTACAGCAAGACCTGATAGCAGCCTCCAACTATCTTAAGGTGGGCTATAAGAAAGAAGGGGACAGACTCTTTGGCAGGGACTGTTGTGATGGAACAAAGGGAAATAGTTTCAAACAAAAAGAGGGGAGATTTAGTCTGGATATAATTAAGAAGTTTTTTATGGTGGTGAGGCACTGGAACAGGTTGTCTGGAGATGTGGTGGATGCTCTGTCCCTGGAGGCTTTCAAGGTCTGGCTGGAGTAGGCTCTGAGCAACCTGATCTATCTGGAGATGTCCCTGTTGTGGAGAATAGTGAGAAAGAAAAAATAGCTGAATACTATTTTCCATCAAATTCCCCATTACAAATCAGTGTCAAATGAGCCTGTAACTTTATCTCATATCATTTATGAAGTTAACTGGATTGCATAGGAATTTGCAATAACTATCTTATAGTTCTGATGATCTCACACTAGCCAAAAAACAAACAAACAAACAACAAAAAACACTCAGTTTTGATTTCAGGTATCAAATTCTATTTCCACAAATATAGAAATCTTACTATCAACTATGTTCATTAACTGTGAACTAAACTATACTTGTCATTGGTTTAGCCACATTTCAGAGAAAAAGTTTCTTTGAAGGAGAAATCACAAGCAAGCAAACAAAACTGCTTGGACTTCTTTCAAGAAATACCTATTTTGATTTGGAGCTTTACCATAGCAGTCTATCAGGCACAGTCCTACAGTTGACTCCTCTGATTTAGCTGGATTCAGTGGAGGCTAGTAAGAGACCTAGAGGATAATCAATTTACCTTTCAATCCAAGGCTGCTAATTGTCAACAGATGAAAATACAAGCCAAATTCGTACTGGAATAAACTGTAGAACCAAGATGTTTTGTTAAACTACCAAAATAATTATATGGGAAATTGAGAGGGAGAATGTGAAGAGGAAGGCATTTATTATATATCATGGGAGAAGTAAAAATTTATTCTTTTAACATAGCAAGTGATCATCAAGAAGTTGTTTCACTTAACCATCTGCTTTTTGATTTTCATAAATATCACACCACTGAAGATCTGTGGCTGCAAAATCTGTAAACTAAAATATTGCTATTGATGTATCCCTGTCATGTTACAATTTCAACTGTACTTTTCAGCTATGCAGCATATTGTCTTATATATCAGTTATAAATTAAACTGTTTATTGTCAATTCAGGAATTGAGAGTATTTTGCATAGTCTAATGGACAGAGCACTGCACAACTGTGACTGCTACTCACCAATCTGTTGTGTAGATGTGAGAAATATGCCTCTTTTGATTTGTCTCCATTTTCCTACTTAGGTCTGCTCCACTGACCAAACTGTACTGTTATCCCTCATAAGATTATCTATTTATGTCTTCAAAGTTATTTCAGATTTATTTTTATTGTTCTGCTTCAAAATTAAATCTTATTTTTATAATCAAGTTTACATTGTTGTAATGTAAAGTTGCAATGTTAAAATTACAAAAAGTATTAATTTACTGAAAATTACTGATATAATTGATTATTAATTTGGTGGTATTAAAAGCATTGGAAATTGCTACCCGCAAACTTTCCTCTTCTGTCCAGAAAAATATTTCTCATTACCTCTTTTCCTATGTTTCTTTAATTTAGAATATGAATTCTGAACATATTGGTTTTGTTTTCTAATGCATTCCTGGAAGCTTCAAATAGTTGTTCATAGCTGTTCATAGAACACCTTATCTGTCTCCTTGTTCTGGTTAGGTAGTCTATAAGAGATTCCCACCAGGATATTCACCTAGTTGTTCCTCCCCTGATCCTTACCCATACAGACACAATCTTATCTTTCTGAGCCCCAAGCTCAATAACATAAGAACACTCTCTAGCATAGAGAGCCACACCACAACCTTTTCTTTCTTGCCTGTCCCTCCTGAAGAGCTATATAGACATCCATTGAATCACTCCAGTCATGGGAGCATTCCCATCATGTTTCGGTAATGGCAACTAAGTCATAGTTGACCTGCCACACAATGCCTTCCAGCTCCTCCTGTTTGTTGCCCATGCTGCGTGCATTGGTGTAGATGCACTCCAGTTGAGTCCCTTGTCTCATCCCCAGTCCCTTCACCATTCCCCTAGGCTCATCTCTAGTGGGCCTGGTTTTATCTGCTTCCCACTTCATATCTGATTTAAAGCCCTCAGCATGAAGATAATTTTTTCCTCCTCCCTAACTGTTGTTATCTTGGCTGCAGAAATTTTGTCTATGGATGTCTGGGAATTAAAAATCAGTTCAACTAACTCTCCACATATACCAACCAATATCTCAGCCATTAAGAGCAGATGTCCTCCTACTCAGGCAAGGGTTAATGATGGACCCATACCTTGTACTACTCTATGGTATTATCTATGTGATCTCAGCAAGGATATATGGAGATGGGTTGGAAAACCCACCTCATTCCTACTGGCTCAGGTGAAAGAGTTACAAAAGAAGTCAACAACAAAGGAGGGTTTTCTCATGAGAATGGCCACCCCAATGACTACTGAACATGATAAATGTGATAATTAGAGGAGTCCTGTCTCCAGTCAGGGGAAGGAAAGGGATAACAGAGTTTATTGGACTATGTGGATTCAATGGTCTGGCACATGAGGACCACAGAAATGTGAGGGTGTGGTGGACAATGGTGCACAGTGCACCCTAATGCCACTGAGTTAATAAGAAACAGAACCCATCTATATTTCTGGAGTGACAGGGAGTTCTTTAAAGATAATTGTGTTGGAGGCAAAAGTGAACCTCACTGGAAAAGACTGGCAAAAGCATCCTATTGTGACTGGCTCTGGTGCTCCGTATATCTTTGGTATAGTCTGTCTTAGGACAGGGTATTTCAAGGACCCAAAGGAGTATCAATGGGCTTTTGGAATAGCTGCTGTAGAAACAGAATATTAAGGAGCTTTCTGCCTTGCTGGCCTTCCAGAGTACGGCTTCCATTGTAGGGCTGCTACAAGTGCCAGTCACTACCACAGCAGTGCACAGTCAAAAATATCATACTAAGCAAGACTCTCTGCTCCCCATCCATAAGATAACCCATCAGCTGTAGAGACAAGGAGTGATTAGCAAGAAGTTACATTACCACTGAGGTCTGCTATACCTAACATGCTAGAATTTCAGTATGATCTAGAACCAAAGGCAGTCAGGTAGTAACCTACAATTGATATAGCTAATGCATTCTTCTCCATCCCTTTAGCTGTAGAGTATAGGCCACATTTTGCCTTTGTTTGGCGTGTCCAGTATACTGTTTGCCCCAGGAATGGAAACATAGCCCAGCCATCTGCCATGGCTAATCCAGACCATAGTGGAATAGGGTGGAGCTCCTGAACCCCTACAATACATTGATGATGTTATTGTGTGGGGCAACACAATAATTTTCAAAAAAAGGAGAGAAACAATCCAAATCCCTTTGAGAGCTGGTTTTGCTATTAAGTGAAGTAAGATCATTGGACCTGAACAGGAAATCCAGTTCCTAGGAAGAAAATAGGAGGACAGATGTCATCACTGCCTAATGGATATGATTAACAAAATCATTACTATGTCCCCACCAAATAGTAAGAAGGAAACATGATCTTTCAGAGGTGTTGTGGGTTTCTAGAGAATGCATATTCGTGATTACAGAGGATAAGCCTTCTCCATCAGACGATGTGGAAAAAGAATGACTTTTTGTGGGGCCCTGAGAAAAAACAAGATTTTGAACAAACTAAACAGAACATAGTCCATGTGGTAGCTCTGCGACCAGTCTGAACAGGACAAGAAGTATAAAACTGTTCTACACTGCATCTGAGGAAGAGACCCACCCGTCATCTTTGGCAAAGAACATGAGGGGAGACCCAAGGATGACTCCTTGGATTTTGGAATTGAGGGTACAGGGAATCTGAAGAGCACTATTCTCCAACTGAAAAGGATACATTAGCATCATATGAGGGAGTTCAGGCTGTGTCAGAAGTAATTGGTACTGAGGTGCAGCTTCTTCAAGTACCTCAACTACTGGTGCTCAACTGGATATTTAAGGGAAAGGTTCCCTCCACCTATGATGCAACTGATGCCACTTGGAGTAAGTAGACTGCACTGATTACACAGAGTTTGGATGGGGAATCTCAGTTGTCCAGGAATCTTAGAAAACAATGCTGAAAGAAATAGGTGGTAGAACATTCAAATATTGGGATAAATGCCTATCAGAAGCCACTTGGGTAGACAACATTCAAAGGTCATCCAAAAAAGATGACCCTGCGCAATCCATCTTTGTACATACTATAGAAGAGGATGAAGTCCCTGTAGTACATGTAAAGAATATGTAAAACAAAGTGGGTTATCCTGGTCTCATGCAAGAGCAAGCCTATTTGTGGCACTGCTTTTGCTCAGGCACCTGGATTTACTTGGTGGGTAACACAGGAAAATGGGAACATTCAAGGAAACTTGATGCTGAGAGAAAACAGTAGCTATATATATATATGCATGTAATGCCAATTATTGTTGTTATTATTTATATGCATATATTTTTGTGTTGTGCAATTCAAACATGATGCAATGACACGGAATAAGGGTGGATACTGTTCTCATTTTATCAGTATTCCATATCATGACGTCATGTAGCAAGTTGTTCAGTGCTCAAACACAGCTCGGGGAGCTCCACTTCCTGAGCTCCTGCTAGTCTCAGCTATTTGCACTTCTGAGGTTCTAGCTACCATCTGTCTCAGTTATTCTATGTGGATTCCAGCTCTCTGAGAAGAAGATATGCTGTGAAGAGACAGACTACATTTTCTAGAAGTCTCTAGTACTCCCCATGTGATTTCTGATTGCTTCTTTCTGGGCAAGGCAGGTAGTAGCGTGGTTAGAGATCCTTTCTTTTTTTTTTCATATATATTACCTATAACGTATTTATTATCTTACATTATTTTTATCATTTGTAGTTCTCTCTCCTTGCCTTAATGGACTCATTTTTCTTCTTCCCAAAAAGGGTGAGAGAGGGTAAAAGAGTCCAGAAACTGGTATCATGCAGGAGGTAAGTAAAACAAGAACACCATCTCTTCTCATTATACTTTATTCCCTGAATTAATCTTGCAGGCCATGATAATCACTGGCGTTTGCTTCAATCAAACATTGATCTTACAGCCATTATTAGATTTTTGGGGGAACTACAAAGTTGAACTTCTCAAAACTCCATGAACATACAGAAGTGTTGGATACTCTTCCCACAACAGAAAGCCTTGCACATTTCCTACCCTCTTCAGATTTTCTACAGAGAGAATAAAAAAATTGTTCAAAAATAAGAGTTTATTCAAAAATAAACTGTTCATGAGTATTTACATATACATACAATTTTCATGTGTGAAAATGACAGACTTTAAGGAACTGATGTGTTAATCTTCCTTGCATATTTCCACAGGACAACTGCATTTCTGAATGCATAAAAAGAATCAGCATCTATTATCAAAAGAGAAGGAACTTTGAATATTCTCAATTATTTAACAGTTGATTGTTTCATCACCAAGCATGGAAATATTACTAACAAAACTAAGTTTCCCTACATTAGACTTTGTAGACCATGCTCAGGTGATCAACTTGATTGATACGCATAGAACTCTTTGTGCAAACATACTGCACTACCCTTATTGATAGTGAAGGCAGAATTTTAGCTATAGTTCAGAACTAGAATACTCATACAAGCAAATCAAAATTCCTACATAAGCATAGAAATAAGATTCTAAAGTATTTTAAATCTGCACATTTAATCTGTGCAGCTGCAAATACTTTCCATTTTGGGTGAAATGCTACCAAGCAGATCAGGCCAAGCCTTTGTAGACATTTGTGCATGAAACACTGCACAAATATTTTCTACTAAATACTCACATTCAAAGGTGTACATGTTGGCTACAAGCAGTTTCTTTATAAACTCATGAGAAAGTTCTGTGAGAGTCAAACATGTACAGAGGAAAATAGGAAAGAGTGCATCATCAGAAAATTTGCAGATGATCTGAAATTGGGGGGTAGTGGCTGACTCACCAGATCATCATACTGCCATCCACAGGGACTTCCACAGGCTACATGCTGATAAGAAACTCATGCAGTTTTACAAGGGGAAGTCAGTGCCCTGCATCTGAGGAGGAACAATTTCAGGACATGCTGGGTCCCACTCAATTGGATAGCAGCTGTGCAGAAAAGCAACTAGGAGTCCTGATGGACAAGTAGAGCATGAGCCGGCAGTGTGCCTTAGCTCATAAGACGACTAATGGCTTGGCTATATTAGGCAAAGTATTGCCAGCAGGCCAAGAGACTTCCCCTCTACTCAGCATTGATGAGGATATACATGTATTACTGCGTCCTGAACTCTGATGTATCAAGGAAAGAGATCCAATGGAGGGTTACCAAGATGATCAGCACCTCTTTTGTGAGGAGAGACTGGGAGAATTGGTACAGTTCAGAGAAGAGGTTCAGAGGAATCTTATCAATGTATATAAACACCTGAAGGGAAAGTACAATGAAGATGGAGTCCTTTTCCAGTGGTACCCAGTGTGAGAATCCTTCTTTGTTTTTTTTGCCTCAAAGCTTGCTTCCTGAGGTATTTCTTTTGATAAGACTGACTTGTCTAGGAGATGAGTGATGGGTGTTGCCATGTGGAAATCAACATCACTGTGTGGACAATGTTAGCTGTTTGAATCCGGAAGAGAGTGCTCAGGACAGTTTACTGGTGGAAGATCTGGCCTGTGATTGAATAACTCCAGCTTGCTATGGGAAACTGGGGGATGATGCCATCATATCCTGTGAAGGCAAGATACAAGTTAGCGCCCCCATGCTCTCTCTTATCTGCTGGCAAGGACAGGAAGATAGGAACAAAGGAGTTTCTGCTGAGACCGCAGAGCCAGAAGCTGCCACTCCAAGGAGAGCTGACTCAACCATTTTGGATTTGAGCTGTCACTCCAAAGACAGCTGACTGGACCACTCTGAAAGCATTGAAAAGGGGCCATCATTGCCTTGTTCATTACCGCTGTCGTCAACAGAACAACACTTCCCAATGACCCACCACTTCTGAAGATCAAAGACTGAACTACGAACCATGCTGGATCCATGGTGGTGACTATCTCCCTCTTGCTTCCTATAAAGACTCCTTGCTTCTTCTTCCCTATCTTTTCTATCGCCCTCCTTTCCTTACCCATTACCCTAATTCATAACAGTGTCTGTCCTCCCCTTCCCCATCTCCCTAATTAACATCTGTAATAAACTGGTTGGACCAACATTTGAACCGTTGTTTCTTAATCTCACACTGGGTATGCAGATATTAAAAGAACCTCCTCTCCCTCCTATAAATTGGAGTGAGACACCCAGATACATGACAAGAGACAGTCAGAACAAACCAGAACACAAGAGGTTTTGTCTAAACATCAAGAAGAACTTCTTTTCTGTACAGGTGATGGAGCACTGGCATAAATTGCCCAGAGATGTTGTGGAGTCTCCACCTCAGACATCTTCAAAAGCAGTCAGGACAGCCCTCTCTGGATGTCCCTGTTTAAGCAGGAGTTGGACCAGATGGATCCAGAGGCTCCTTTCACCTTAATTATTCTGTGTTTCTTTGATTTTTGTGAACTATTCTTGTATATACTTGGAAAAGTTTACTGAATTTATTTTCTTGGATATACTTTGCTCAATATAACTTCAAGAATTCCTGTGTAAAGTTCATTTATGCCTTAAAACTTGAGAAATTGAATTAGGTTAAATGCATTGTTAAAAGAATCAAGACAGAAAAAGAAAAAAGAAACCCAACTAATCTGGATCATAATTAGCCAAGTCTCAAATTCAGAGAGTATAAAAAAGGGAAATATGAACTTACTGAAATGGAGAGAAAATACAGTTGAATTTTTCTGTTTGAATAGCTTTATAGCTTTCAGCGCCTTCATTCTGATCTATAAGAGTAGTCATTCGAACAAGATTTCAGCCCAGGAAAACAGATACATTTTTTTCATTATTTTTTAGGCTTGAATGTTCATAGTCCATGATTTTTTTTCAGCTTAACCTTACTGTTGTGGAAACTGCAAAACAGAAGTTATACTTTTAACAGAAAGACTGAGTTATTAATGTTATCACTATCTTCTTATGAATAAAAAAAACACTATTAGCATTAACTTTGTCTCACACAATATCTTATTAAATAGTATTCTAACTTGCACTGAGACAAATTGCTCCCTTTACTCCCTCAATACTGAAATATTAATGAAGGATATAATATATGTTATTTTTTATTATAGTTTAAGATCAGTACCACTGTGGGATACATACCTTCTGATCATCTTTGCAAATAATACCACTGATTACTGAATTCTTCAGCCCATAATTCAGTGAAAAAATAAAAATTAAAAAAAAATAATTTATTCAAAAAGCCTAAGTAGAATTTTATATAGCAGCCTTGTTAATTTCCCTCCTCCATGCCCTGAGGATGAAAGCATAAAGTAATGCCATTTCTAGTACTCTCAGATTACATCAAAACAACAAAAACTAAGAACAGTTGACTAATTAATCAAGACCTATTTTAGCAGATTGTGTATTCCACTTTCCTGTTTACATTTAGATTCTCACTTCTTTGGCAACAAAATGCAGCTAAAAATGAGATGCAATTTTACCTACATATAGTTGTAGACATATTTTGTGTAATATATAAGTGGCAAAATAGAACGTTTCGTTGAGTCATTAAAGTGCTTAGCAAGAACTGAGTGAGTTGTCTTCAGTATGTCCGCACGTCATAAGCAAGAAGATAATTAGTATGCCTGAATGAATTCTACTATCACAGAAGTGACTATTCTGAAAGCGTTGGTGCTTGTGAGTCCTTTCTGTGTGGGGTATCAACAGGAAGCTAACCATAACTAAGCTGATGAAAAGTAGAGAGACACCACAAAAGTCATTAGTGGTCAAGAAAAAATAAAAAAAAATTCAAAAGTGTCAATGGATTTATGAACCAAATTTCAAAGCATTTACTGCACAATCCATTAGCTATGCTAAAATACTAAATACAATAGCATTCCTGGCTATTAAGTCATAGCTGAGAAATTTCACCCATTTAAAGAGTCAGCTTATGGCTTACAGCCCAAAAACAACTGATGCGTGTTAATTTGCAAAATCTACCTTAAGCCATACACACTTGTCAAGATGTCTTCTATGCCTCTTCTGTTCCAGATTCCTGGGATACATGAGTTTAATCTCCAGACTGGTTCAACCTTTAAGTTCCTCAGGTTTCACTGAACTGGTGGCCGTATGCTCCCTCAGCACACTCTCTCTGCACCTTAGACTAACAGAAACAAATATCACCTGAATAAACAATGCCTGAGGGCCCCATTGCTCCCCATGGAGTGCAGAATAGCATAACGGGCCTGCAATGGCCCAAATAGACAAACATTGCCTAAATAACTGCATATGACTTTATAAATAGTTTACTACAGAGCACTCTTCACATCCTTATCACAGTCCTGATCATAAGGCAGTGTTGAACTGCTGTCCTGGTGAAGGGAATGCAAGGGAGAACTGAAGAACAAGTCTTTGGTTCTCCCATTCTCCCTACTATGACAGCATATAATCAAAATATAATACTAAATAAACAAGATAGTTATGCAAAGCAAGACAAAGAAAATAGATAGGATGCTTACCCATATCATGGGCTTGCTCAGGAAACTCCAGTGGAGTGGATCTCCAGAAGAGAGATCCTTCCTCACTGGTAGTCAGCACTTAAATGGGTCTACGATATGAAGAAGACTCCAGGAATACTTCACTGCAGCCTTCCAGTATTTGATTGGAGATTATAATGAGGACAAAGACCAATTTTTTACATGAGCAAATAGTGATAGGACAAGTGGGTATTTAGGTTAAATGTTAGGAGGAAATTTTTTACCCAGAGCATGGTGAGGCACAAAAACAGTTTTCCCAAAGAAGTTGTGGATGATACATCCCTGGAGGTATTCAAGGCCAAGTAGGATGGGGCCCTGGGCAGCCCGATCTAGTGGGTGCTAACCCTGTCCGTGGCCAGAGAGTTGGAACTAGATGATTTTTAAGGTCCTTTTGAACTGAGATATTAGGAAGAAATTATTTACTGTTTTATTATTAATTACTGTTTTTATTTACTTATTTACTTAGTAGATGAGGGAAAGGCAGTGGATGTCGACCATGATTTTAGGTAAGAATTTTACACTGTTTCCTACATCATCATCCTGTAGAAACTGGCTGCTTGTGGGTTAGACAGCAGTAAGTGTCACAGTGAATAGAATTCAATCTTTCTGGTGGCTGTTTACCACTGGTATTCCCCAGGGTTCAGTACTAAGACCAGCTTTGTTTAACACTTTTATCAGAGAATGAGGGCATCAAGTGCCCCTTGTTAAGTTTTCAGGCAACACAAAGATAGGCAGGACTGTTGATCGGCCTAAGGGTAAAAGGGCACTGCAGATGGATCTGAATAGGCTGCATTGGTGGGCTGAGTCCAATAATAATAAGACTAAATGCCAGGTCCAATTATTGACAACAACCCCATGGAGCCATACGGGCTTGAGGGAAAGCATCTGGAAAGTTTTCAGACTGAACAAAATCTGAAACAGAAAAATAAATGAGAGTGCTCATTGACTGCCAATTGAACATAAGCCAGTAGTGTGCCCAGGTGGTCAAGAAGAAGAAAAGTACCTTGATCTGAATGAGAAATAATGTGGCCAGCTCTACAAGGAAAGTGATTATCCTCTTGTCCATAGAACTGGTGAGATTGCATCTTGAATACTGTTTCCAGTTAGGGGCCCCTAGCTGCAGGAAGGACATTGAGGTTCTCAAGCATGTGCAGATGAGAAGAACAAAGCTGGTTGAAGAGACTAGAAAATAAGGATCATAAGAAATGACTGAGAGACTTGGGGTTGCTTAGTCTGGAAAAAAGGTTAAAGAAAGGCTTCATCACTGAGGTCTGAAAGAAGTGAACTGAAAAGGAACTGGAGAGAGGAAGGTGGTTAAAGAATGTCATACCCAACAAAATTTATCATACAACGTCTTTTAAAATTTCAACTAGATCTTTACATATTCTTCCATATGCTTTTATGACTCCTATACTCCATAATGCTGCAGACAGACATGAGAAAGAAAACATGAAAGGATGTGATGAGATTTGAATCAGAGTATCTGTAGCAAGAGGCTCTATATTTCATAGACTGCATCTTGTCACAAGTCTGCTCATGGTAAATGGGGAGTCTCTTTTCTGGCAGGGTGAGAATGCCACTACTTAAAAACAGAGCATACCTTGGTGTGGGAATACAAGAAGGACTGTACAGAAGATCAGCTGTGGAGAAAGTTGAACAGCATGAGAACATAAGAACCAAGGACACCTCTAGAAGAAGGAAGAGCTCATGGCTTGATTGGATAAGTGCCTGCATGAATGGTTGAAGAGTGTAGAATGCTCTGTTGACATGTAAAGCTGGATGGGAAAGTTGTAGGGGTGAATGGGAAAGCTAGAAAAAGAAAACCTGTGAAGGTATGTAAGTGATGTGAGAACTTGCAATAAACAATTTGTTTCATTCACATCTCAGTCCGTGCATCAGACGCTGCACCTTGGAGTTTAACTTCATCTGAATTGGTTAGTTCAGGTAACTTCAGTTAATGAAAGGCAATCATCTTTTTCCTCTTTCACTGTATATCCTCAAACCATTGAAGAACTTACATGAGTCTTTTCTCCCTTTGAGGTACAGCAAGTTAAATAGTGATTTTTATAAAGTCTGACTATTCTACTAGTTAGCTATGATATTGCTTAACATGCATCTCAGATATTCTTTTGACATAAGATTTGAACATATTCCATCAGTAGTCACTTCAGGATTTTTTTCTGTGTATCTTACAGTCTAAGATTTTGCAGTGAATTGTTAAACTCACTGTAGAAGCATGAAGCTATGTGAGAGCCAAGATCCACAATTTTTTAATTTTATTATTATTTTTTTTTAATTTGTGCCTATCTCACTTACTTTCTTCCTTTTTCAGTAGGAAAATTAGGAATGGCAAATGAGAGAGAAAAAAAAATAATGTAAAAGAAAGAGAATTATGAAGTGTCCTGCTTCTTCATTAAAAATCTCTCAAAAAAGTAGTTTATTGACAGAAACAAAAATGTTTTTTTCCTGAAAATAGAAGTTTGAACTCATAAGCAGTATTCATTATCATGAATTTGTATAGTGACTTAAACAGAGTCTAGATTCTTATCTTCTAGCCCCTCAAATTTCATGAGTGAAAAGTGAGTGAGTCCAACAGCACTGTGAACAGTAGTCATTTTATCTTAAACAGCCATGCTCTAAGGAAAAGCAGATGAAAACAAACAAAATTATAGGGATGTCGATCATGCATCTTAACAACATTGAGAGAATTGCTGGTTTTGTTGACAACTTCTTCCCAGACTTATTCTGAAAGCTATGCACTTTATTCAAATCTGCAATCACTACAAATGAGTGTCAAAATTTCTGACCTCATTGAGAAAAAAAAGAAAAAAAACTGAAGTAATTTTAGTATCCGTAACAAAAACATTGTTGACTTACATCAATGTCTCTGACAATAGAATCTGACTTAATATGTGTTATGCATCAAATGAACACACAGTTGAAGGCTCAAATACAAAAATTTAAATACATATATTTTCCTAAATCACTGTAAACGACAAAAGCCTTTTTGCAGCCTAAGTCGGAAAAGTTAATACTCTTAAACTTTTCCCCATCTAAATACTTAATAAATGCTTAAATATTCAATGTGAAATAGATAGTGAACGTAATTTGTTTTTTACTAATTTATTCATGAAAATTAAACAAGCATTCTAACACTGATTCTCTCTGGGACTGAAATTAGAGTTACAGTGCTGGTACATTTAAATGCCAGTGTTGTTTATACATCAAATCGCTAACAGTTTCTTTGCAGTCCTTGGAGGTGTGAAATCAAAGTTTTTATTAGGAATATGAGATGGAAATAGATGGATAACAGAAGCATACTTGGAGAGGTTAAGACCTTGCTGAACGGTCACCTGTTTTCCAACAAGCCTGGTAGTTAATGAAGAGGAATCACGTGCATAAGGGGAATCTTTAATGAATTACTTAGTTAAATTTTATTCTACTGAACTTCAATGAACTATAAATTCCTGTCTACTTGCCATAAGTCAAGGATACCTGGAGTGTAAGTTGTAAGTTACCGTCTCAATCCATGCTCAGTCACCATGAATCATAAGCTGTATCAGTCATCAGAAAACCAATACTGAGCCAAAAGTCAGCTTCAGATTAGCATATATTCTTGAAAACATTTAAATTCATTATATGCTTCCAAATGTTATTTAAGCTGCAAAGGGGAATGAAGCTGAGAATTATGAACCTCTTCTGCCACTCACTAAATCTGCTCTAATATGATTTTGAGGCCTGTGTGAGAGAGAAAAAGCAAAAGGAGGTGATGAGGTTTGAATTAGAGTATCAAACCAGAGCAGTGACACAGTTATTTCTATTTTTCGTATTTCTTGGTGCTCTCTCTCAATTGTAACCCCAGCAGAAGAATTCTGATTTAAAAAATGAACAGTTAACACGTGTAAAGAGAAAGATGCAACAAAGCACTGGTTACTTTGCTCTTTTTTGACAGTGTGATTTGGAAATGGGAAACCATTCCGATTCTTAGGCTCAATTTTCAGAGTACAGCTGGAGAGAATTCAAGAATAATTTGTGTAGAAGGGTTATATTCTGAGGAGGAAAACATCTCTTATAAGTATCCCTTATTCCTAAACCACTAATGACCTTTGCATTCAGTTATTTCCCTCCACAATAAGATAATCTAAGCCTTCGTAATGAATACTTCATTTAACATGATGTTTCATTATCAAGGGAGTACCAGAAAATAAGAAACATCTCAATTCAGGTGTTGGATGTATTTAATTACAGAATCGTAGAATGGCTTGGATTGGAAGGGACCTGAAGGCTCATCAAGTTCCAACTCTCCTGCCACAGGCAGAGCTGCCAGCTGCAAGATCAAGTACTAAATCATATCGCCCGGGGCCTCATCCAACCTAACCTTAAACACCTCCAGGTATCAGATGTCTACAGCATCTGTGGGCAACTTGTTCCAGCACCTTACCACTCTCCAAGTAAAATACTTTCCCCTGACATTCCCCTCCTTCCATTAAAATGATTCTCTTTTGTCCTATCACTATCTACTTCTGTAAAAAGTTTATTTCCCTCACATTTCTATACTCCCTTTAAATAATGAAGGCTGAAATGAAGTCTCCCCATAGCCTCCTCTTCTTCAGGCTGAACAAGCCTAATTCCTTCAGCATATCTTCACAGGGTAGGTGTTTCAGCCATTGGATCAACTTTGTAGCCCTTCTCTGGATACTCTCCAAAAGTTCCACATATTTCCTGTGTTGGGAACCCCAAACTTGGATGCAGTGCTCCAGCTGGGGCCTCATGAGGGCAGAATAGAGGGAGATAATGACCTCCTTTGCTCCACTGGCAATCCTTCTCCTGATGGAGTGCTGGGTACCATTGGCCTTCTGAGTTGCAAGTGCATGGTTCTGGCTCATGTTCCATTTTTCATCAGTCAGAACTCCTAAGTCCTTCTCAGCAGGGCTATTCTCAAGGATCTCTTCTCCCAGTCTTTATATGTATCTGGGATTACTCCTTGTGCTTTGCTTTGTTGAACTTCATTAAGTTCACAAAGACCCACCTTTTGAGTTTACCAAGGTTCCTTCGGATGGCAGCTTCTCACAATGTCCATTTTTTAATATGAGGTCTACTCCAAAAGTAATACCATTTTATTATGTTGCCCCACAGTGTCAGAGACATTGTTATGATAGTAGATGCTGAACCTTTCTGCCAGTATTTTGCTACATTTTGTTGCCATATGACGAATGGCAGCAGAGAAGCAGTCTGACATATTGATGCCTGATGTGAAAGTGTATGCGAAGCAAAGGTGTGTAATTGAATTCTTCCATGAAGAAAAAAATTACACCTGTTGACATTCATAAACTCTTGCTGAATGTGTATGGAAACCAAACAGTGGATGTCAACACAGTGAAGTAGTGGGTGGTGCATTTTAACATGTGGAGACAGTGACATGGATACAAGCTATGTTCCAGATGACCATGCATAGTTTTATGAGTGTGACATGAAGTCTTTTGTTCAGTGCTGGTGAAAATGCATAGCTAATGGTGGTGACTATGTGGAAAAATAGTATAGAGTAGCTGAGAATTTGCTCTACTGAATTGTATTTGTACTTTTTGTAGCTTCCATGGAAATAAGTAGGCTACATTACTTTCAGAGTGATGTAGGTTTTTAAGTGTCTTGCATCTTCTTACTCCCCACAAATGAAAGTGTGATTAGATGTTCTCTTCCACAGATCTAATATTCAAATCTAGAGACAAGTAACAAGAGCTACTTCTAAATGTGTCAGACTGGACTCTACTAAAAAGAACATGCTAAAAGTCCCAAACCACATGCATGTACAGCATTAACTAGATCAAAATTGTCTTTCTGGTTATTCATGAGAGTACATCAGCTAAAAATGATAAAAATACCTGACAGTATTTATTATTTCAAGTTGACTATTATTTACTGGTATGATGCAACTGTGGAGAAGGGAAAGAAAAATTTAAAATGCAGCAGGAGAAGAGTTTTACTATAAATGGACAGACATTAAAGCCTATTTTTAGCAAACCTCTTGCATGGGAGAGGCTTCATCCAAAACATCATCTGATTCCAATTATCTACATGAAAAAAGAAAAGAAAAACAAAACTCACTGCAAAATAAAAGTGAAGGCAATCTCAAAGGATGGGCAAAGAAACAGCCTGCCAATATCATTAAAAAAAAAGAAAAAGGGAACAAAACTGCTTCACTTCGTCCTTCCACGAAAGAAGTGCTGTTGTTCTTTAGAAGTACAGAGAGAATCCTTAAGAAGGGAAAGTAGTGGACAAATACTGACATAAGAACCAAAGCTTATGAGGTGGGCACAAGCAAAGTGAAGCTGAAAACCAGAAGACATTTTCTAATGAACAGTAATGTAAGGAGGTTCCTCAAGGAACCTTTCTGAAGGAGGGTAGGAGAGCAGCACAACTAATTTCCTGATGTAAACTGACAAATAAATAAGTAGTTTTAGGAGTGCTATTTGAGAGTCCCTTATATGTCTGCAGTATTCTGAGTAGTGATTGATTCCCAATTTCTGTTGGCCATATCATTATATGAAACATTATTTCTCCAAATCACAATGTATGTATAGGATTTGAGCACATACCAAATCTATACACCGAATTTATTCAGAGAGAAGAATTAATTAATATTCTCAATCATCAAATGTCACTACTGCTGTTTCAAAAATGATGTACATAATAACAATTTTTTAAATAACTCCATTGTAAACTGGTTATAGTTACAAAGTATACTTATTAGTGCGCTCTGCTGAAGAATGGGGAGATGAATGGAGGGAAATCAGTAAGGAAAATCACATAAGGTAAATTGATATTAATCAAAAGTAACCATTAAATATGGTTACCAATTTGCTAAGGAAGACCTGATAAACTCATCATTCCACCCCTGGAGAAATATGGAGATCATTTATCTAGTTACAATTACAAGTTGCGCATGAATTTTCTAACACATTCAAAGAAATTCAGCTGAGCAAATTTCCCAGCTTGACTTTGTTCATGTCAATCTGATTTAATAGTCCTATCTCAGATAAGACATAGTTTGCATTTGACAGAGCTGCAAAAGAGCATGAAACAAGTAATTAAGGTTATCACTGGGTATTTCCAACTCCTATTATCAGTTTAAGAACAGCAGTTAGCAACAAAATAGATAGATAGATAGATAGATAGATAGATAGATAGATAGATAGATAGATAAATAGATAGATAGATAGATACATACATATATGTAAAGGTAGCAGAAGGGAAAAGCTAGAAAAAGAAGCCCATGTGTGTTACATATTGGATTTGTTATCATTTATGTGATGTTAATAGATCTGAGCATTTGCAAAAAATACATCCCCTCGAAACACTCCTACAAACAAACAAAAAGAAATGATGGATGGATGGATGGATGGATGGATGGATGGAAGGAAGGAAGGAAGGAAGGAAGGAAGGAAGGAAGGAAGGAAGGA
>JAPSGF010000111.1:458714-622035 GCA_035772895.1 Perdix hodgsoniae | reverse complement strand
GAAGGAAGGAAGGAAGGAAGGAAGGAAGGAAGGAAGGAAGGAAGGAAACCCTGATAGTAGTAAAGGAGTAATTGACCAGTTGGACATAGAAATTGTGGATTTGCATTAACTAGGAAATATTAAGTATATTTACTGCAGACTACTATAATGATTTTCCTCAGAAAACTCTTCCAAAATGACAGAATTTATAATCACTGGATATGACATAGCTGATGCAGTAATATCCTATAGTGGAGCAGAAATTAACTGAGAAGTAATTTGAGCAGTTTACTACAAAGCAGTTTGCTTTAGATGTATTCTTAATCTTTATTAATTCCAACTCAGTGAACTGGTGGTAAAAGTGACATAAAAATAGTAAAGCACATAAAACGCAGAGTCAAAATGATTCTAAATCTTGATAAATTGCAAAGCAACATTATAAAAGTGTGTTAAAATTTTAAAACAGAAATATCTGCATTCTTCAACAGCTTTCTGAGAGTCACCAGAGTAAGTCTGTGAACCTTCTCAGGGAATGCCTATGTGATGCCTCTTAAATTACACAAAACTGGAAGATGTAGTCCCTGAATGCATCTAATGAATTCTATGCAGGATCTGATATTGCTCATCAGGATTAGACCAGAGCAAGCTCAAAGTACAACTCCCAGGTTATAACCAAATACTGTAGCCTGAGATTCAACTGCTTTGCTATACAAATCTACTCCTGTTGGACAAAGCTTTTTGCTAATGCAGAAAAAGTAAGTAAATAGAATAGCATTGTAAATGAAGTACAATGAAACCAGGGAGAAGACCACGGGTTTTGCAGAGAAGAAAACTCTACTGAATGAGAATACGTGAGAAAGAAATTCTGAAGACTTCAGCAGACCTGTGTTTTCTTCAAATAACTCTCATAGAAGGAGTGAGAATACAAGTGTAATACAAAACTTTCAGAAAAAGAATTATTAGATACAAATTCTGAAGGATAGGTGTCCAAACCAGCATTCAGTTTTTTTTTTTATTGCAGAAGTTAAGATTGATTTATATTCTTGGTTGATGTGTTTGAAAGGAGGTCTGAAAATAGTAACAAGTTGTAAAACTTCAGTTGGATTTTTATTGTAGTTAGTTATCAGAAAGCACTCTCACCAAAAAAATGAACAACAACAACAAAAAAAACAGACACAATTTTTTCTTGATATATAAGCAGATAATTCTATTTTACAATTTGGCAGACCAGCTTTCATTTTAGAAAACAGTGGCCTAAATGCATTTTTAGTACCCAATACTTCAGTATGAAGTAAGAGGAACCGAGTATGAACTGTCCGTTATAAACCTAGATGATAAATTACCTTGAACTGGAATGTATATCCACATTTCCTGAACAAAGAAATGGAGATAGCCTAGCTTTTTTTTTTTTTTTTTTTTTTTTTTTTTCCTTGGGGGGTGAGATTAAAAAAAAACTAAAAAGAAAAAAAATAAAAAGTGAAATATATTTCAAATCTGCATATATTTCTATGGAATAGGCAGAATCTCATAGATTTATCATCCTCTAGTAATTGTAGTTGGTGCTTCACTTAGCAAACCATTAACCCTCCAAATGAGTTTTAGATGCAAAGATCTTATGAGATGAACATTTTCAAACAAAGATGAGCATCTGCAACTCAAGATGGAAACAATGACCCACCAAGAAGTAAGCACTTATATAAAATGATTATGTAGATCTAAGAAAACCTGTCACTCTCTGTTCCACATAGATACCTGGAAATCAAGTTTCCAAGTATTCCTTCAGAATCATGCCATATGCAACCAGAAGTCACTCAGAGAAAACAAATATCCAAAAGAAATGTCTTTCTAACCTATGATTGAAGTACTTTCCTCCATCACCACACTCCTCCATAAGCAAAATTATAACATTTTTTAGAAGAAGCTAACAATTATAGACTTAAATTCATATGCAAGTTTAATAATGATTTGAGGTGTGGAAGAATTTGGAGAAGTAAAAAGAGTATGAAATTCAATAAGAAGAAGCACTTTCCTAGGCCACTAGGTGTTGTGTGCCTGTGATTCTTAGCACCATGTAATCCTCGGTATTACAATGTTGACAGGCAAAAAAAAAAAAAAAAAAAAAAAAAAAAAAGATTCCAGTGGTCAAACAACAAACTTACTTAGTACTGTTACAAAGATGACTAATATGTGGTTTTTCTTTACAGTTCTTTTTTAGAGTACACTTCAGGTTTGTTTATCATTTGAGGTTAACTACTGAGCAGCTGCAAAAGAGATAACCTTTTGTTCTCATGATTTTCTGTTCACATTTGCTGCTATCTGCTTGTGTTGCATTTCAGAAGAGATGTATTTTGATGCAAAAATTTGGTAAATTACTCGGTTAAGAATATCTTTGCACATTTTTCTTCTGCTCTATGTAATAAAATGAAGGGAAAATGCAAACACAGAGGGCTATTCATCTATCCCAATCAAAGCTCTTAGTATGCAAGCACATACTTAGGCCAAGAACAGAACAATTCAAAGTCAGAAATCCTTCAAAAGGAAATAAAAAAAAGAATATGGTGAATTTAAAAATCCAGACAGGGTTGTCGGGTTGTTTATTCAAAATAATACATTTTGCATTCTGCTCAGTGTTCTGAAGTTGATCTTATGTTGTAAATGACTTCAAAGACATTTTTCATGCTATCTCGCTGAAGAAACAGATGTAAATCTAACACCAATCAAGGAACAGAAGAATCAGCTTGGAGGGGGGTAGAATAACCTTCTATGAAGTGTTCCAATCTATCAAACAGTTAGCAAAGAGATTGTCAGCATGCTGAAAAAAAATAACAAAAGAAAAAAAAAATCAATGCTTAGGATTTCTGAATAGCTTTTCAATTCTGCTATAGTGTTTTTAGACTTAAGTACAATGGTAACAGATAAATCACCTCATGTTTTGTGTTCTTGACTACATGTGGCCTAGGAAAACATGACTCGGGGCTATGTCTTGCATGCTTTTCCATTTCTCCACATTGCAGGATTTTCAGGTGCTCTTTAGGACCTATGTATGTTCTATGTAATTAGTGGTACCTCAGAGACAGACCGTTCTTGCAGGTACTTCAAAAAAGCAAGGTCAAAAGGTTGACTTACAGTGTACAGACCCTGATTTTCTAGAACTATTTACCTATTCCCAGTTATCTTTTAGTCCTCTAAATAAAATCTAAGATTCAGGCACAGGCAACACAGTCTCAGCTTTCTGAGTCTAAATATTCTACTAAGAGATTTGGTAAATCATATACTCCAAACCATTACAGCATAAATGACTAATGAAATGGATTTCTGGTACTATGTAGCACTCAGACTTCCAGTACATCATTTTATGTCAGTCAATCTGCAGTCAGTCAAAGAGCACAAGTGCAGTAGTTATCTGACAAAAGTAGCCTTTTGGCTATTACATGAAACTACTTTTTTGTCCATTTATTTGATCCTAATTTGCTGTGAGGCAAGAGAAACTAATGTTTTGACTGGGAGGTACTGGATAGATGGCTGAACGGTTCTCTTCTACCCATCCATTATTCCTAGATGATAAAGAGTAGATGGATGGTAACCTTAAGAACAGTACTACAGCTTTTACCACACATGATCAAGTACTTGTAAAGCTCAGCTGTGAGCTTCACTCTTGCATTCTTCTTTTTTCTTCTCTTGGCGTTCCAGAGGATACCTGTGCTCTAGCATGTTCATCCTGGCTGGGGCCACAGGAGATCAACCCTCTGAGAAGATGCACTGGGGGTTCCACATTTCCTCAGTCAAGAGCGGCAAATGATTTTACATTTGGCTTCTCAGTATACACAGTTTAATCAATCACCACCTCCAAGGACCAAAAACATGACACAGTCATTCTGGATGCCTAGGAAAAGTTAGCAAAATGCTCCTATGGCACAATCTAAGGCTATCTATGAGAACACCAGTGATGGAACTATTTCCCAGAAAGTATTCATATTTTAAGCAAATGCACACGTTTCAATCGTTATAAAGTAAAGAAAAATTGGAGATATGAAATAACACTAAAAGGGAAAAAATCACCTAGGAAAGCAGAAATTACTTTCTCTTACACCTCTGCAGTCCTAAAATCAGTACTGAATGTGATAAAAAGACTACTGTCTAAAATAAAGAAAAACATGACTTTGTTGCTCAATATTTTGCTAATGAAAAATGCCAGTACCAAGTGGCAGAAAACATATTTTTATAACCTGCTTCAATTTTCACAGTTAAAGTTCTCTTAGAAGCCACAGTTCTCCCAGTGCCAATGAAACAGCTTTCCTGGTAGATTAAACTGAAGTAATCCAAGCTAAATTTATTTTCTGCAAATAGTTAGGAAACTTACCAGGTAACAAATAATATTCTGCACAAACAGAAAATATTTTATTTCAATTTTTAACTGTTTTCAACATCAGTTTTTATAGCATATATGATACAAATGTGTGAGGTTTTTTATTTCAAATTATTTAGCAGATCAACAGATTCTCCCCCAGTACTAGAAAGAATAATATTTATATTGTTGGGGATTAACTTGACAGGCAGCTGAGCATTACACAGCCATTTGCTCATTCCTCCTACAGATGGAAGAACAAAATAGATCACATTTGTTGAGATAAAACAAAAACAAAAAGACTATTAACTAAAACAGAAAATGAAAATGAAAAAATAAGTAATGATAATAATGTATGCAGTGTATGTAGGTTGCTCTAAAAGTAATACATACCATTAATTTCTATGGAAAATACAATAGATACAATGAACACAATAATTTTTTTGATAGAGAAAATTCTCAGCAGCATAACTATTTTTCAACGTAGTCACGAGCATTAATGCCATTTTCACCAGCAATGAACAAAAGCCTGCATACCATGCTTGTAAAAATATAATCAGCAGAGGTGACCCACTGTTTCACAGCTGCTGTGTATTTCCTCATTGCTAGGAAAAATGTTGCCCTTGCAGTCACAGTCCAACTTTCACTTTGCTAACATCCACTGGTTGGTCTCCACAAGCATTCAGCAAGTGTCAACAAAAGTCAGTGGATGCCATTTATTCTGTATGGAGGTGACTGCCCTCTCTACTCTCCCTATATGAGGCCCCATCTGGAGTACTGCATCCAAGTCTGCGGCCATGGCACAAGAAAGATGTGAATGAACTGGTTTAAAGGATTGCTGCAAATATGGCCAGAAGTCTGGATCATCCCTCCTATGAAGGAGCTGGGTTTGTTCAACCTGGAGAAGAGAAGGCATTCTCATTTGAAGAATCATGCAGTTCTTACAGTATGGGTAAAAAGCAGACTTTTAAAGCATGGGTTAGAAAACAGCAAAGAACCGTGCCAGAAAATGGAAGGAAGGAAAGCAAGAATTTCCATTTGGCCACAACTCAATTTAAGATGTCAGGCATCAGTGACCAAAGCAAGATGTAGAAATTGAAAGAAATCACAGGAAGAAAGAGAAAGAAATGAAGACAAAACAAGTTAAGAAATATATCACGTGTTTAGAAAAAAAAGAACTTGAGAGATTTTACTTTAAAGAATGTTCATGAAAAAGGAAAGAGAATTAGAATTTATAAGATGGAATGTACACTAAATTTCAATGCTGTTTATTTTTAACATTATTAGTTGTCTGCAGAAAGGATTGGCTTTGGTTATGTAAATGGTACTGTTCTATTGATGAATTAGCTGCATCTCCAATATAACCTTGTAATGTAAACAAGATCTGTGAAACACACAAGAGGGACATCATGCACTCAATGTAAATGACTAAGAGAAGACTCGGTAGCTTCTTCTCAACTGCTCACTTCAATATTTCAATTCCCTTTTGTTCTTCACTATTAAAAAACAAACTAAAACTAAAACTAAAACTAAAAATAAAAATAAAAATAATTGAACATACTTTCTGGAAAAATAGATCTGTTAGAGGCAACTAATCTGTAAGCATAATATGCCAGATATATCACTGACAGACAATCACAGCAATCTGTCCAGCAAGATAATTCTTACCCCTATTACTGTAATGGTAAGTGTAACATGTCTCACTGAAAAAAGCAGTGTAACAGTTACAAAGCTAGTGCCATCATTTCTGTCTTTCTGGCAGGAGCACTTTTGAAGACCTCTCTTCCACTTAAGCACATCTCTAGGGAAGGCAATAATGAGTAGCATTAAGAATAGACACCATGGTCATACACAGAGATTTAGTTCAAAGTATGGCTACAACCTGAGTGCCACATAACAAGAGCCAATACCTGAAGTTTCACTTGAAGAATAATGGTAAGTGTGACGGAACACCTCTCCTAAGAGAGCAGGCTGAAAGAGCTGAGGCTGTTCAGCCTGGAGCAGAGAGGGTTCCAAAGTGAGCTGATGGTGGCCTTTCACTATCTAGAGGAGAACTACAGGAAAGAAGGGGACAGACTCTGTAGCAGAGCCTGTTGTGATAGGACAATGGGAAATAGTTTCAAGCTTAAAGAGGTTTTAGGGGATAGTTAGATACAAGGAAAAAGTCTTCTACAGTGAGGGTGGTGAAGCACTGGAACAAGTTGCACAGAGAAGCGGTGGATACAAATAACACCAAGACTTTGGAGACTCCTAGGGCCAGGCTGGACCCAGCTCTGAGCAATCTGATCTTGCTGTAAATGTCCCTGTTCATTGCAGGAGAGTTGCACCAGATGACCTTTAACAGTCCCTTCCAACTGAAAGGAATCTATGATTCTAATATGTGCAGCAAGGTTTTCAATTTTTTAGCTGATATTCAAGCTAGTAATGTTCATATTCATGTATTATTTCGTTCACAACAGATGAGTGAAAAAGCAGAGGAAAAGATCACAGATGATGGTAACTTTTCCATCACCTTAACCATGATTCGCCCACGTCTAAACCATTACTCGCTTTTACAGCTGTTTAATAATATACATGTAAGAACTTCATGAATACAGATAAAGATTTACAAAGCTAAAAGAACATGATCTTATAACTCTACATGCAAAGTTTTAAGAAGTAAAAAATTCTACTCAATCACTTCCCGTGTGTATAAATATAATGCCTTTCCTAAATAATTGCCTTTTTCTTCCTTCCTAAAAAACTTGTCCATTCAGAACATGTAATAAATGACATTTTTTTAATGATCAGAAGGTCAATATTTGCTGCAAACTGCTAAAATGTATAGTGAACCTATTACATTTGTTCATTTGTTTTTAATTTTCTGTGGCACTTCACAGAACAAAGAGGTTAAAAATGTCAGTAAAATGAAATATGGTATCATCCCATTTTTAAAAAATTTGACTGAGACAGAGGCAATTAAAAAATAATAATAATTTTGGACCAAACTTGACAACTCCAACAAAAGATATTTTAGAATGTCATTATGATACTTTATCCATTCAAACTAGTATTCCCATTGGCTTCTGTAATTACTGTTCAGCTTTTCCGCAAGATATTTCCACAGAAATATCAATTTGTTACTCTGAAAAACATGTATCAACCACTTGTGAGAAGTACTGTTAGCTGCCTGGTGTTACGAACAAAAATAAAGGCAAGAACAGAATCCTTGGGGCAGTAGATCTAGTAAAAATCCACCATCCCATTCAATGCCTAATGACTTTCAAGAAAGACTTATATCTTGTGACATCAGTCCCCTCTTTATCTTGTATACAACGACAACCTTGAACAACATAGAATAGTTGTTCAAATTTGTAGAAGAGTTCCTTTGGACAGTTGAGAACAAAATAAAAATATTATTATTAATAAAATAACTATCTTTAATAATAAAGACAACTATTTAAAAATGACCACACATTTCAAGTTTGCACCAAAATGACAGCTTAATCTCAAACAAAACAAAACAAAAAACAACAACAAAAACATACAATCACATTTGCAAGTACACATCAAGTACTGTTATGCAGCCAGTCACTGAAATACACAGTGACTGGGAATGTTTTTCTTTTGACCAATAAAATTTGGCCAAAAGCATCTATAGAACTCCACTATATAATTTTCTGTCCTCAAAGCGAGCGTATCTACTGGAAATATAGCACAGGGAACACAGAATCAAAGAATGCTTGTGATGGAGTTCTGACAGCAAGGGATACCAAGTCCGAAATTTTTTGTTCCATTTATAGATCAGAAAGTAAGTGAACTATGGTGAACACAACTTTTCTGTGCACTCACCACAATTCCACCCCACTCTTCCTATTTCTAAATCATTCTTTTCTGATTCTTCCATCAAACACCCTCAGCAGTCTGCTCATCATGAGCTATCTACTTTTTCACTTGGCTGATCAACATCCACCCAAGATCTAAAACTTCAGTCTGTTTGTCACTAGCTTTAGTCCCAAACTGCTTGCTCTTCTCTAGCTGTTCCTCATTAAAGTAATCTAGCTCTCTTTTATTTATCTTCTCTAACCAGGCACAGTTTCCTACTACGTCTGCTCTGAACTTATAATTCCAAACTACACCTTTCTATCCCTAAAATCAGCTTTCTGTCTCTTTGGTATTTAATCAGCTAATTTGCTTTATCATCATCTTTGCTACAATAATCATTTAAGATCGTCTAAGGGATCTCAATCTGATCATGACTATATGTTAATGGTAAATATCCTAGTGCTTACTTTACAAAAATTAGTTTCATCAACTTGTTATTTATTCTTTCTCTAAACTCTAAAGACTTTATTTAATTACAACTGCCACCTATGAGATTTAATAAAATTTAGAAACATGCAACTGACATTTAGAATACTGGCTTGTTTCAAATCTGAAGTGAAAGTCCTCTTACAAAATTTCTGAAATTTCTAATTTATGATAGTTCTGCCTATCTGTAATAACACAGTTTGTGAAGGGAGTCTGAATTAAAGGATTAATGGAACACATAAATGGAGAACGTGTTAATTAGGATGCTTTGTTAAATGAAATATGCTATTCAAAAATCTTGTACTTACCTGCTTAAACAAATTAGATACAGCAAAATGAATACCAACAGTAAAGCCAACAATAAATTAAAAAAAAAAAAATAGGAAGACAGTACATTCTGGAAGAATAAAACCCAAAAAATTACTGAACCCTGAGGGTACTTTCATCGGAAGAAATATCTTTTATTTGGTGTCAAAGCATGAAACCAAGAAAAGTCAAAAATTTCAGAATGCACTCAAAGAGGTATAAACACATTCTGATAGCAAATCAACAACAATGTATTCTGCAAGATTCTTTAATACAGCTTGAAATTAGGGGGGGTGCAATCCCTTGATCATCATTACATATACTCTCCTGGACTTCCCTTTCCTAGTTGATGTACCTACCTTTCTTATACTTCTTTGTACCTCTTGCCAATCTAGTTCCATTTGGGCCTTGGCCTTCCCGACCCCAGCCCTACACCGTCTGGCAGCATCCATATAGTCCTCCCAGGTTACCTGTTCCTCTTCAAATACCTGTTCATCTTTTTCTTGCTTTTCACTTTTACCACCAGATTCCAGTTCAGTCATGTTGGTCTCTTGCCTTCCTTTCCTGACTTCCTACACCAGGGAATGGAGAGCCCTTATGCCCTGAAGAAAGATTCCTTAAAAGATCTGCCAGCTCCACACCGCTCTGTTGTCCTTGAGGACAGATTCTCCAGGGATTTTTTGAATAACTCTGTGAAAAGTTGGAAATTGGATTTCCGAAGTAGTCTCCTGATTTTACTCTTCTCCTGTCTGATTTCCCACAGGAGTATGAACCTCATCATAGCATGGTGTATGAAAACTGTTGAGTCACATCCTGAACCACTGAGTGAGCACATGGGGAAAGGACCTACTCAGCCCTGGGAACACAGGTGAAGGAAATTCACCTGCATGCCTGGAAAGGGTGGAGCCTGTCTCCACCTCTGTTAGACCTCATTTAAGGGCTGACTGCCACTTAAGAAAGATCTCTTCCTGGAGATTGTTCCTTGATGAAGCTTTATCCTGTGAACCTGGACACTTCTGATTCAGGTTAGCAATTTTCTTCCCTTTCTTTATAGCACCTCTCCATTGTGCTAGTCCTTTTATTATCACAGCTTTGTTGTAATGCCTTTCCCATTGTACCGATCTGTCCCATTGTACCGATCTGCCCCACATGGCCACTACAGGCCAGGCAGTCTCCAATACTGGTGTCACCAATCAGTTCACTAGTTCTGGTGAGTAATGAGTCTGGCATTGTATCTCTCAGGTGGAGTGTTACCTGGCTCAGGAAGTTATCCCTGACAAGTTCCAGGAACCTTCTGTACTGCCTACAGCTCACTGTGCTATTTTTCCAGCAGATGTCAGGGTAGTTGAAGTCCCTCCAGCAGGATGAAAATCTGTATTCATTATACCTCCTGTAAGTGAGGGAAGAAGGCTTAATCGATTGGCACCACTTGATCATGCAGCTTGTAGTAGGCACCGATCACAAGGCTCCAGTCTCTAATCTAACTTGTTATTCCAGTCTCTAAGTCTAACCTGTAGGCTTTCAACTTGCTCACGGTCATTTTTCAGGGACAGCACTTCACATTATTTTCCTTTTATTATTTCAATTACATTATTTTAATTATATCATGGTTTTCCAGTAGCATGGTGGCTTCCAGCGCCTCATGCTTATCTTCCAAGCTGAGTGTATTGGTGTAGAGGCACTTCAGCTGGGCAGCTGGTCTTAGCTTATTGGAGGATAATTCCTTAATTACTATGAAGTATTTACCTTTAATCTTCCTGTCACTTTCATCACTATAAGACTTCAAGAGTGCAGCAGATTAGGGGCTCCTTCTAGCATCTTGTCCCTCTAAATTATCTACAATGTCCCACACTATGTTGTGTGCAGAGATGATATAGATATTTTAGATCTCACTATCACTCTTCTCCCTTTTCAAATCTAGCTTAAAGCCCTGTCAGTGAGCCCAGACAACTCCTGTTCTGGAATCCTCTTTCTCCTTTGATTTAGGTGAATTTTTTCTGCCTCTAGATGGCCTGATGCCAAATGAACACTCCCATGATCAGAAAAAAAAAATTCCTCTGGCACCAACTGTCACCAACCATATTTTGATCAGGTGGGTCTTCCTGCTTCTCTCAATATCTTTGTCTGCTTCTGAATGGGTGGAAGAAAACACCATCTAAGTTCCCACTCAATAAACTTACTGCCCTAATGCTCTGAAGTCCGCCCTCAGACTTCTCCTCACAACCTCATCGCTGCCTACCTGGAATACTTGGAGCAGGCAATAATCAGAGGGCTGCATCAGACTAGGAGTTGTTCTAGTAATGTCCCTGGCATGAGTTGCAGTGAGACAGTACACTTCCCTGTGAATAGGGTCTGATCAGCTTATCTGGCCATTAGCTCCTCTCAGAAGAGAAACTCACATGACAATCACTGTTCTATATTTCTTGACAGAGGCTACCTTGGTATGTAAGGGTGACTGCCTCATGCCCACCCTCTGGATGGGATTTCTTCAATTTCTTTTCTTACCTGTCCTTCATGTTCCAAGCCTCATACCTGACACATAAGGGCACCTGGAAGGGTAAGGCAGACTGGTACAGGGATCTCCTGCCACCTCAAACAGGAATACATACCCATTTTACCTTGTATCCCAGGTGCCTTCTCTCTGCTTCTCTGCAAGAGAATAGGGTGTCCCCCAGAAGACTCTCTTGCAGGGAAGTGATAGGACTAGAAGGAATGAACTCAAGTTGCACCATGGGAGATTCAGGAAGAATATTAGGAAAAGCTTTTTCTCTAAAAGAGTGGTCAGGAGCTAGAATGGACTGCCCAGGGAGGTGATGGAATCACCGTTCCTGGAGGTATCCAAGAAACGTTTAGATGACGTACTGAGGGACATTCTTTAAGTGAGAAATTTTGGTGGTAGGTGGACAGTTGGAGTGGATGATCTTGAAGGTCTTTTCCAAACTTGATGATTCTATAATTCTATTTTGAGGCATGACGGTACCAGTTGATCTCCCTTTCACATTCTTCTATGTTTCTTAACATTTCTGTCGTCTTCAGTTGCACAACCAGGCAGCAAATGAATCACCATTATGGTAATGCCATTAGCAGTACGTAAGTGATGTGCACATTAAACTTAGTGGATGCCTTTCAGTGAATTTGCTCTCAGACTGAGAATTTTGCCATACTACCACCCCACCTCTCCAGTACTGGTGGTATTACTAAGGCATTCAGTAAAAGCCATAGCACTGCACTCTGTGTTCTTGGCATCTGTTTACTCTTCTGATATAATAGAAACACTGAAAAGAAGCCAAGTGATTATCCAACTTTTTTTTTTTTGAAATAGTTTCTTGAAAAAAAAAAAATCCATAATTCACAGATTTTTTCCTTTCCAGTTATGGCTTATGTTCAGGGTAAAATTAATATGACAAAAAAAAAAAAAAAAAGGATCTGAAGAATAACCCAAATATAGCAGGCTTTTACTTGGCAAAATGTATACATACACAGAAAGGAAGGCGTGTATAATTCAGTCTTAGGCTATGATTATCATCAGTGGCTCCCCAAACTTTCAGTTCATTTTTGTCACTAAAATGAAAGGCAAGCATGAGCAGAGACTGCAGGCAGTGTACAGGCCTTTGCACAGATTCACAATTTTCTGCTTAGTACATTGATTGTACACTTTATTTCCCAAAGAAGCCTGAAATAGGAAGAAATACACAAAGAAACAAAGGAGAAAGGGAAGCCTGAAGTATGGATATTTTTCATCAATCTCAGGAGAGAATGAAAAAATCTCACCACACTGAAACAAAGAAAACGTTCTGCAGCCAGTTAAATTGTGGAAATTCTTTTCTTTAAATTATTCTAATGATTTCCACACACAAGTTATTGACTAGTCAGCTCATGTAGATGGATGGATATTTAAGAAAAGATGAACAGTGGTCAATTAAAATGACAACCATATTTATCATTATCAGGAATTACCTATAAGATCATTTACCACAATCATCTTTTGAATCTGTCTGTCTAATAGTGCTTTTAATGAAAGAGACAAGCATAACATAATAACTTAGAGATAATGAGATCTGTCATCATTGTTTTGTAGCCACGCATTTTCTTAGAGTTTCGCCTTTTTTCCTTTAAAGTGGAAAAATTAGAATTAGGCAGATTTTGAAATCATGAAATATGAGATTATATGTTGACAAATTATACCACTCAAAATTGAAAGTAATTGTAATAAAATATCCATCTTATTTAGAAGAACAACTTCCTGTCATGTAAAAATTGGAGAGTCTAGTGAGTACTCTTAATAGTTGAGTTAGAAGATGCTAGCCAGTGCAGGGTGCTTTAAACTGTAAAACAAATCCTCCTGGTTTTGTGCAAGCATTGATCTAATTGGAATAAGAACCTTCAATAGTGGACTTCAGACTTCTGTTTTTCCTCCCAAATATCCTCTTGATATAGTTCTAAAAATCATCTGTTGTTAATTCATCACTTTTTAATAGAGGGAAAAGCAAATATTCTTACTGATTTAGCCAGTACCTTTTGTGCAATTTTACCCAGACCTTGCTCATAGGTACCAGATAATGTATATTCACTGAATCAAAGAATAACAGAATACCTTTTTTCTGGCAAGGTCCAGTGCTTCTGCCCAGAGCAGAATGAGGTAGAGCAGGTTCCACCCATGGAGAAGAAGGGCAAAAGCTCACTTGATCTTGACTTTCAGTATGAATACAGACCATGAAAGCGGGGTCTCACAATCCTTCTGACTTTTTGGATTTTAAGCAGGATGTGTCAGAAAAGTTACCACAGGGATAACTGGCTTGTGGCGGCCAAGCATTCATAGCAACATCGCTTTTTGATCCTTCCATGTCTGCTCTTCCTATCTTTGTGAAGCAGAATTCACCAAGCGTTGGATTGTTCACCCACTAATAGGGAACGTGAGCTGGGATTAGACCGTTGTGAGACAGGTTAGTTTTACCCCATGTGTTGTTGTGCTAGTAATCCTGCTCAGTACAAGAGGAACCACAGGTTCAGACATCTCGTGTACATGCTTGGCTGAGGAGCCACTGGAGCGAGGCTACCATCTGTGGGATTATGACTGAACGCTTGTAAGTAAGAATCTAGCATCTACAGAGTTTCTTCAGATCTTGAAGATATCCAAGGATGCAGATCCCGTAACAACCCTAGGAAATCCTTTCCAGAGTTTTATCACCCATGTAGTAACAAAAGGGCAAACAGCTGTTCAGGTGCTTGTCCACCCAGGGCCTCCTGCAAATTTCCTTACAGGTGGTCATCCTCTAGCATGTACAGGTGCACGACATTATTCCTCCGAAGATGCAGGACTTGGCACTTCACTTTCACAGAATCATAGAATATCCCAAGTTAGAAGAGGTCCACAAGGGTCATTGAGATCAATGCCTGTTTCTGCACTGGACTGGGGAGAAGCTCAGCAACCCTCTGGTGAAAAGAGCTATTCCTATCACTGGACTTTACCTTTGCCTGACACAGCTCCATGCCATTTCCTTGGGTCCTATCACTGTCACCAGAGAGAACAGAATCTGCCTCTCCACTTCCCTTGTGAGGAAGCTGTAGGCCACCTATTATCTACTGCTGTTTAGAAGAAAAACAGTGAAGTAAGTCTGGTGTGAACTAAGGTCAAAATTTGAAATTCAAATTAATTAGTTCCAGATAGCAAAATAAATAGGATACTTGAAGTCCATGACAGCTACCTGCCCTAAGCACTGACATGTACCAGTCAGGAAACTTACAGCTAGAATTGCAAGTATATATTTTCCTCTACTGTCATTTTGAATACATATTCTCAGCATTAAACTTAGCTTAGAGCAAAACAATCACTTTCTTGTCTTTTTTTCCTACCCTCTATGCTCAATGTCACCTTTCAAGAGAGCTTCCAAGAGAGTAAGCACTCTACAATGAGAGTGAATGAGTATGTGTAATTCACGCTGACTCTATGCACTGCAGAAAAGGCAAGCAATCTCAAGTTTCACTGTCAACAGCGTTATACTAGTGGCTTTCTCTTTGATTTAGTATTCATTTTCTCAACACCAACACTCTCTAATGGCATATTAACAAACTGTTATATTTTATTTTTAATAGAGTATTCAGTCACACAATCAGCGTCTTCACACTTCACAAACAACAGAAAAACAGATTTCAGTTACAACTTCTAATTCACACTCAAAACAATGAGGAAAAAGATCCATATGTAAATAGAAAACACTATTTTTCAACATTGTCACCACCACTAACAATGCATGTTTGCCAGAGATAAACAAGAGTCTTCAAGACATGCTTGTCAAAATCTGCACCAGCAGAGGACCACTGTTGCCATCATCATTGCTGAAGCATGGCAGCCACCACCTCACTGTGCTAACACACACTTTTTGATCTCCATAAATATTCAGCAGCCTTTGATGGTTATCCGTGGGTGCAATCTATTTTTGCATGAAGGAATTCAATTGCACATCTTTGCATTATCTGCACTTCCATGTCACATGCCACTTTGTCAGACTATGTCCCTCTGCTGCCATATGTTGTTGCATGGCAATGAAGCTTAATGGAATATTGGTAAGACCATTCAACATACAGTGCCCTACCAACAACATCTGGCTCTGCTGTTGGTCACTGAGAAAGATGGTTTTCTGAATGTCTCTTTTTTCTTTTCTGGCTCAAAGCTTGCTTCATGAGGCCTTTTTGGTGATAAGACTCTAACTGATAACTGTGAATTATCTAGTGGGGAAAGTGGTTATTGTCACCATGCCACAATACTGCTGTTCATGATTGTAAAGATAAGCAGAACTGGGACAAGCAGCCTTTTTCAGGGGTGTGACTTGAAGGAACTGACCACTGCAAAAGGCAATAATGCTTGTGCATAGCAACCAAAGCACCACTCCACACTGGCTTATCTGTTGGGACAGGTGTGTCACACTAACAGAGAAAAGAAGAAGAAAAAAGGAAAGATACTGAAAAGTGGGGGATAAAAGGTCCCCACTAAACTAAGGACTTTGGAGAAGAACTCCCAAAGAAAAGAAACCTTTGATGGAAGAATTTCCTAAGAGAAAAAAAAAACCAAACTCTTAGGAAAGAATCCCTTGGGGTGATTGGACAAGTTCCTGAAATCAACAGAAAAATTAGGAGCAACACCGAAACCTTGCTGGTGACTATCTCTCTTGCTTTCTACAAAGAATCCTTGCTTTTATTTCCTGTCTTTTTCTATCACCCATCTTCCCTTCCCTATCTCCCTAAAGTACTAGGATGTGTAATAAACTGGTCGGGCAAACATTTGACATTTTGTGTCTTGATCTCACCCTCCTCTCCCTCCTATAATTGGAGAGAGACAGTCACTGTAATGAAATAGTAGGCATTACTTTCACAACCCTCATGTATTTCCCTTTACAAATAAATTATATGAGCTCTTTGTTTTCTGTTTGGTAAAATGAACGGCTTAAAAAAGCATACTTTCATGTTCCTTACATCAGGCTTATAAAGAAGTGCTTTCTTTGACGTGATCCTACTACAAATATTTTGCATAGCTATAAAAAAAGAATGACATGACATTAATACACAATGCACATCTCATGTGGTAAAGAATTAAAATTAAAAAAAAAAAGAAAGAAAGTGTGAATCAATTAGTTTAACAAAGCAGAATCTTGGTCAAAATGAATTTTCTAACCAAAATCGCTACAGAGGAAGCATCCACTCTTTTCAGAAGCTAGCTATAGTTGACTGAAATAAATGTAAAGACTCTTTCACTTTTTCAATTTCCCCATTTCTCACCACAAACAAGGACTCTTTAGTTGATTAGAGAGAAACAGGTATGCATTACAGATGTAATAGATAACACTGTCTGCTTGCTGTGTCTTCCTTGAGCCTGAAACAATACCAACAGGACCTTCCACAAATGTGAAAACCACAGCTTTGGGGAAAAATGAGCAAGCATGAGCATTTCAATAGAAGTTCTCATATACTAGTTCCAATAGAGCTGAATAGAGTATAGTGAATGGCAATCACAAATAGAGCTGGTTATCCATTACAACCTTACTTGTATGATTTCAGCAGGCTGAATCTTTTGAACCAGAAAATTCTCTAAAAGGAGAACACTCCTCAGTGGAAGGAAAGGAATATCCTGAATTAAAATCTCCTGCTAAGTGTTTTATTCTTTTTTCATTTACTTTCAAAAGATATTTTTTTTAACTTTCTCAATAACTATAACTTGAAAAAAATATTTTGTCAAGTTAAACTCTTTTATGTTGCTGACCAAATTAATTCTTAATATTTTCATTTTAAAACAAGTAAAATATATAATTATATTTCCCACTAAACCATATCCCTCAATAAAACATCCAAATATTTCTTGAACACCTCCAAGGATAGTGACTCTACCACAGGCAACTTGGTCCAGCATTTGACCACTCTCTGAGAGAAAGTATTTCCTAACGTCCAACCTGAATCTCCACTGCTGCAATTTGAGGCCATTTCCTCTAGTCCTATTGCTAGTTACATGGAAGAAGAGGCCATCTCACCTCAAGGTCCCTTCAGGTAATTTTAGGGAGTAATAAGATCACCCCTGGTCCTCATCTACTCTGGACTAAACAATCCCAGCTCCCTCAGCTGTTTCTCACAAGGCCTGTGCTCCAGACCCCTCACCAGCTTCATTGCTCTTCTCTGAATACACTTCAGGGCCTCAGTGTCTTTCTTATAGTGAGGGCCCAAAAGCTGAACACAGTACTCAGGGTGCAGCCTCAGCAGGGTTGTGTACAGAACGATGATCTGCTCCTGCTGGTAACACATCTTCTCGTACAAGCCAGGATGCCTTTGGCCTTTTTGCCACCTTTGTACACTGCTGGCTGACATTCAGCTGAGCATCGACCAATGACCCCAGATCAATTTTATCCATTGACCATCCACTCCTCCCCAAGCCCATAGCGCTGCCTGGAGTTGTGGCCAAAGTACAGGACTCAGTACTTTGTCTTGCTGAACTTCATCCCATTGGCCTCAGCCTAGATACCCAGACAGTTCAGATCTCTCTGCAACGCCTTTATTCCTCAGGGTAGATGGACATTTCCTGTCACTTGGTGTCAACTGCAAACTTACTGAGGGTGCACTAAGTACCCTCATCCAGGTCATCAATAAAGATATTGAACAGGACAGGCCCCAATACTGATCCCTAGGGAACATCAGTCACAACTGTTTGCCAGCTTGATTTAACTCCACCACCCCCTGGACCCAGCCATCCAACCTATTCTTTACCTAGCAGAGTGCATCTGTCTAAGCCACAGGCTCCAGGAGAATACTGTGGGAGACAGTATTGAAGGCTTTTCTGAAGTCTTGGTATATCACAGGAGATCAAGCTGGTCAAGCAGGACCTGCCTTTCATGAACTCATGCTGGGTAGACCTGATCCTCTGGTTGTCCTCCACATGACGTGTGATCACAGTCAAGGTGATTTCCTCCATTACGATCAATGGCACTGAGATCAGTATAATGGGTCTGTAGTTCCCCAGAAGTTCCTTCCCAGTGTTCACTTTTTGTGAACAATTGTTGCCAAGGATAAGGCACAGGAAAAGTAATATTTCATCAAATATCTCTGATGAATGCCTTGAGAACTCAGGAATATCACCCACTGCCACTGAACTGGACTGATTGCACCAGCATCACAAAAACAAGGTCAAACATCCCACTAGTTTTATGTTTTTTGTTGTTCCGTTTTTTTTTTGTGTTTTAATAGAAATACATAGAAAATAAATCACGTTAGTTTTGTAAGGTTTATTATATATTTTATTTGCAGCCATGTCACAGTCCTGGCCCAGTTTTGTCTGGTTCTGTGATTAAATGGGACAGGGGGACCCACAGACCCATGCCCTGAGATGGGCCTGAAAACAAAACAGCAGAGATAACAAAGAAAACTTATTTACTGTGAGGCAGAATGTGAAATAACACAGTACAATACAATATAATTGAAATTAGCCTAATCGATCAAATAAAATGAGAGAGAGTGTCCAAAAACTGAAGGCCTTATTCTAACGCTGAAAACAAAACAGCTAGGGAGCACACACCACAAGCATGAACAACAACAACAAAAAAAAGAAGGCCGGTCTCATGATTTCCACCAGTTTTATCTTTTCCTCTGAACAAAAAATGGAAATGGAACAGTGTTGTCTTCCGGGAGAAGTATTTCTTCTTCTCTTCTGTGGAAGGTACCCTGGAATTATTGACAACCTATGGAACTGGAGCATTAATTCTTTAACTCCCAGTGCACTACATGATGTTATGGTGTGGAATACCGACAACAGAAATCATAAAACCAGAACAGTGGCAATTCCTGCTCTCTCTGTGTGGCCCAGGAAAGCCAGGAGTTTGGACAACCATGTTTTAGAGGTAACAATTCTTACGCAAATACATTAAGATAAATTACATTTTCTAATTAGCTTGACTGAGACAGCATCGCAGATTTGTACATCAGTCATGATTAGTACCGATAAAGCATACTGAACAGAAATGATTACTAGCTGTACAGTAATGCTGAGTGTAACACTGCAGCATCCTCATGATAGTAAAATGTATTATTTGATCAGAAAGCACGTCACTGCTAAACCATCATCAGCAGTTGTATGTTTCTGCCATGTGTTTCTGTTATTCAGGTAAATTTCATGTGCTGACCAATGAGTAAGCCATACATGCCGTGCCCCTTTTCTGACTCCAATCAATAAATCAGACATATTCTGAACACAGACAATTAGAATCAGGATAAAAGCTTGTTTCAATTTTCCATGCAGTATAGTGCTGTTATGTAGAACCAAATGCCCAAGTATAGGCTGCAATTTTCAACAGTTCCTTTTGATAGCCTTCCTTATCTGCTTTCCCAGTCATATTTTCTATATATTTCAGAAGTTTCATTCAACTATACAGCCTTTCATTTATGGCAAAGGCTGTATAATTTATTCACATTTCATATTTATATTATGAGAGATAAAAACCGGTGAATGACCAGCACAGCAAAATAAATTTAATCTAATTGGCTTTATTTCCCTTTGAGGATGACTGACATGAACATCTAAAAGGTTTTCAACCCTCAAATTCACCTACATGCAAATATTTTGATAAGGTGTCTTTGTGCTGTTCTGACATTTTTTTAACAGAAAAAATGGATTTTAAAATATTTTTAGAAAAATACTTTTTTTTCATACTAACATTATGGAAAAACAGAGAGTTTTAAAAAACCCTCTATGTGATATGAATTTGCTTGAAAAAGAATTTAATTTTTAAGTCTTTCAGAGCTATTCATGCACCTCCTAATTTACCAGCTGTGCATTCAAGTCTATAAAAAGCTGAAGAACATGTTCAGTGGCATGCAGCTTTCCAGTTTCAAGTTTCTAGTTCAAGACTTTCTCATATAGTTTAGTTCAAACATCTGAAATAACAGTAGTTTACATATCATGATGCAGAAAATCAACCATTTTTCATTTTTGTCTAACTTACCAAACTCATCTGCTCAATCTGAAAGTATTCTGTTAATGTGATAGTAAACAGTATCTAAAATATAAATTGTATGTAACAGACAAAGATCTGCTACCTTTAACACCTAATCTAGCAAAGCAACCAGTCACAGTGCCACTAGCAATCACAGTGTCACTTTCAAACAAATCAGACATAACATTTTCATTATCACTCTCCCACAATATTTTCCTCAAGGCTAAGAAGCTATTAAACTATCAACATTTTCACCCACGCTCTGACTAAAATAATTCAGCTTTGAAGTGCCACAACTGTAATCAAATAGGAGGAAATTTCTTATGCTAGTATTAAAACTGAAACTGCGATGGCACTTCATTGAGCATATTTTATGATTATGAAATTTTATGAAATTATAATCCTAGCACCTATTTTTGCTGGTGGTTTAGCACATCAGTGACTACAGTAGTTAACACATCTCTACAGTGCTAGTCCTTCAAATACTTCTTTTTTGGAAAGATGTCTGATCTCCTAACGTAAAAAAAAAGAAAAACTTTGATTGAGAAAGACAAAAGTGTATAAGAAATATACATATTTTGATTTAAATATATTTATCCTGTATTGCACTACTTTCTATGGAAATATGTGTTAATTTGTTTGCATAGTAAAAGAGTAAGCAATAAGAAATCACTGTATATTTTGAAAAAATATAACAAAGTATCTACAACACCAACAGTAACATCTAAATGGAATGATAAAAAATGAGCTCAGTAATGGATGTTTTCTAGCTACATTTACTATCATCAGCTGTGAAATCTTCACTCCAAAAGACACTTCTCTTTACCGGTATGCTCTGAATAGTAAGCAAACAAATGAATTATTTAAACTTGACTGCAAAAAGATCATGAATTTCTCTTTCATCTTGGAAGCTTTCAAACATGAGGTAGAATAACCATCAGATTTAGGCAACCTAATTATTTCACACTTTATTCCGATAGGCAAATCTGTCTTTAGGAAAGGATTTACATGTGAAATCATTACATGTAAAATTCAGCTTGAGAGATCTATTACATCTTCTCTTGTTAAAAAGATCAGTGTTATTGGATTAATTCTGTTATTTGGCTGTGCCTGCAAAGATTAAATGCTTAATATTTCTAAAATGCTACCTTTCATTTCAAGGCAGTGACTGCACAATAATAGTATCGAGACAAAATTCCTTCTCTCAAACAATGTAGACTTGATGCTTCTCTCTGATTTTTTTAAAAACCTAGAACATAACTAACTGAAGCCCCTCTAAAAAGCAGTGAGTCCTTATTCACAATAAGGACTGCAGATATTCCCTGGCACACAGGCTTCAGAGCATGATGAAATTCACACCAAGATTCCTACCATTCCTCTTACAGCTTCACTTCAGTGGAAGTTGCCAAGATATCTAATATACAAATTAAGTTTCCGTTAAACACAAGAGATTTAGAGTTGATTTAAATTCAGTACTCAGACATAAAACAGATCTAGCAGTATGCGTAGTCGTCAGAGAAAACAAAAAGTCAGGGAAAAGAACTAAAAGTTCTGTAGGCTATCTAAACTGAAATGCAGTCGAGCTCTTACATGGGATCATTTCATTTTAAGATTTATTATAACCATAAAGAACCTCAGACAACATGTGCAATATATTAAACATGATTATGCACATTAGCAGTGTAATTCCTTGTTTTTCCTAAGCAACATTTGCAGTTCACATAATAAAGGAAATCGAGTTATCCCTGGCCTACATTAACAAAAGTCCCACATAAGGTATTCAAAATACTTTATGAAGTCTAGGCTCTCATATTTCTCTGGAAGACCTCACAGACATATTTTTACTAAATTCAGTTACGTAAGATTTAATTTCTACTATACAATTTGGAAGTGATGGCTTTTCATTTGGAAGAAGTGTTCTCAGTGGGACCAAAGATCCAATAAATATCTAGTCTTTGACTGAAGGTGAAATGTAAAGAACAAACAAATTGGATATTATGCAGCCTTCTCTCTTCCTAAATTTCAGCAGTCAACAGTTTAAAGATTGTTATAGCAATTTAAGAACTTACTTTATCTTCATCTTTGCTATTGAATGTTTCGTTCAACATAATATTCATGTGTAGGAAAGCTGACTTTTATTAGGAAATTAAAATTAGGAATGTAGAATCATACAATCATAGAATTGCTTGGGTTGGAAGGGACCTGAAGGATCGCTGAATTCCAACTCTCCTGCCACAGGTAGAGCTGCCAGCTGCAAGATCAAGAACTAAATCAGATTGCCCAGGGCCTCATCCAACCTAGCCTTAAACACCTCCAGGGATCAGATGTCCACAACATCTGTGGGTAACCTGTTCCAGCACCTTACCACTCTCCAAGTAAAATGCTTTCCCCTGACATCAAATCTCCCCTCCTTTCATTAAAACAATTCCCTCTGGTACTATCACTAACAACACTTGTAAAAAGTTGATTTCCCTCTCATTTATACAATCTCGTAAATATTGGAAGGTGGAAATGGAGTCATAGAATCACAGAATGGCCTAGGTTGAAAAGGACCACAATGATCATCTAATTTCAACCCCCCTGCTATGTACAGGGTCACCAGCCACCAGACCAGGCTGCCCAGAGCCACATCCAGCCTGGCCTCAAATGCTTCCAGGGATGGGACATCCACAACATCCTGTTCCAGTGTGTCACCACTCTCTGTGTGAAAAACTTCCTCCTGATATCTAACCCAAACCTTCTATGTCTCAGTTTAAAACTATTCCCCCTTGTCCTATCACTATCCACCCTTGTAAACAGCAATTCCCCCTCCTATTTATAAGTTCCCTTCAAGTTCTGGAAGGCTGCCGTGAGGTCTCCCCGGAGCTTTCTCTTCTCCAAGCTAAACAATCCCAGTTCCCTAAACCTTTCCTCATAGAGAGGTGCTCCAGCCCACTGATCATCTCAGTGGCCCTCCTCTGGACCCATTCCAAGAGCTCACAGAATCACAGAACAGCCAGGGTTGGAAGGGACCTCAAGGATCATGAATCTCCAATCCCCCTGCCACATGCTGGGCCACCAACCTCCCCATTTAGTATTAGACCTTTAGTATTAGACTGTCCAGGACCCCATCCGATCTGACCTTGAACACCTCCAGGGATGGACGGGGCATCCACAGCCTCTCTGGGCAGCTGTTCCAGCACCTCACCACTCTCATAGTAAAGAACTTCCCCCTGACATCCAGCCTAAATCTTACCTTTCTCAACTTAAAAACATTTCCAGCAGCCTTCTTTTCTCCAGGCTAAACAAGCCCATCTCTCTCAGCCTATCTTCACAGGGGAGGTGCTGCAGAGCTCTGATCATCTTTTTGTCTCTCTTCTGGACCCTCTCCAACAGATCTGTCTTTCTTGTATTGTGAGCTCCAGACCTGGACGCAGTGTTCTAGATGGGGCCTCAGAAGAGCAGAGCAGAGAAGGATAATCACCCCCCTGTCCCTGCTGACCACCCCTCTTCTGATGAAGCCAAAGATACCATTTCCTTTTCAAGCTGCAAGAGCTCATGTTAAGTTTTTCATCCATCAGGACCCCCAGGTCCTTCTCCAGGGCTGCTCTCAAGGACCGTTCCTTCCAGTCTGTATAAATGCCTGAGATTCCTCCGGCCCAAGTGCAAAACCTTGCTCTTTGCTGTGTTGAACCTCAGTAAGTTCACCCAGGTCCACCTTTCAAGTCTGTTGAGGTCCCTCTGAATGGCATCCCTTCCTTCCACTGTGTCAACCGCACCACTCAGCTTGGTGTCATCAGCAAACTTGCTGAGGGTGCACTCAATTCTGTCATCGATGTTATTGATAAAGATGTTAAAGAGCACCAGACCCAAGACAGACCCCTGAGGGATGCCACTCATTACTGGCTTCCACCTGGAAATAGAACCACAGATGAAGATCTGCAGCCTTTCAACCAATTCCTTATCCATCGAGTGTTCCACCCATCAAATCCACATCCTTCTAATTTGGAGATAAGGATGTGGTGGGGGACCTTGTCAAAGGCCTTGCTTAAGTCCGAGTAAATTACAGTGGTCACCTTTCCCTTGTCCACCAGTGCCATCACTCCAGCATGGAAGGCTATCAGATTGGTTAAGCATGACCTTCCCCTGGTGAAGCCATGCTGGCTGTCTCAGATCACACACTCATTCTTCATGTGACCAAGCATGTCACCCAAGATGATCTGTTCCATGATCTTCCCAGGCACAGAGGTGAGACTCAGCGGCCTGTAGTTCTCCAGGTCCTCCTTGCTCCCTTTCTTGTAAATGGGAGTGATGTGACCCTCCAGTCATTCAGGACCTCACCTGACAGCCACGACTTTTCAAATATGAAGGAGGGCAGCTCGGCAACCACCTCAGCCAGCTCCTTCAGAACCCTGGGATGCACACTATCCAGCCCCATAGACTTGTACGCATTCAGTCTCATGAAGCGGTCTCTGCTCTGCCCTTGAAGTGGGGGGAATTCACCACTCCGGTCCCCACCTAGAGGTTTAGGGATGCAGGGCTCAGGGATGTGAGAAATAATGGAATCCTGGCTGCCGGTGAAGACTGAGGCAAAGAACTCATTCACTACCTCAGCCTTCTCTTCATTTGTTTTACATTTACCGAAGGAGGTACACTTGCTTTGGCCTGTCTCTTCTGGCCAATGTACCTGTAGAATGTCTTCCTACTGTTTTTCACATCCGTCATCAAGTTCAGTTCCTCCTGCACCTTGGCTTTTCTGATCCCACATCTGCAAATCTGAATGGCATCCCTGTATTTTTCCCTTGTTTTCAGAGCTTGTATGCACCTTTCTTTGCCCTCAGTGTGCCCAGCAGATTCTTGCCAAGCCATGCCGGTTTCCTACCTCCTTTGCCCATTTTCTTATCAGAGGGACAGAGAGCTCTTGTGCTCTCAGAAAGTCATCCTTGAATAGTATCCAGCTCTCCTCAACATCTTTGTTTTTAAAGACAGAATCCCAGCGGATCTTGGCCAACAATTCCTTGAACAGCTTAAAGTTCACTGTTCCAAAGTTCAGGGTCCTGACACCACTCTTTGCCAGGCCCACACCCCTCGAGATCACGAACTTGACCAGGGCATGGTCACTGCAGCCCAGGCTTTCTCCAACCTTAATGCCTTTTATGAGCTCCTCCACATTGGTGAGCAGCAGATCCAGCAATGCTTCACGTCCGGTCAGTCTGTCCAATACCCGGACCAGAAAGTTGTCATCAGTGGATTCCAGGAGTTTCCTGGACCTCCTGCAGCTCTCCATGTGGTTTTTCCAACAGATATTCGGATGGTTTAAGTCCCCCATCAGGACAAGAGCCTGTGAGCACAATGCCTCCTGCATCTGAAGCAAAAAATCCTCATCAACAGTCTTCCCTTGGTCAGGTGGCCTGTAGCATATGCCTATCACCAGCTGCCTTTGTTAGTCCTGTCCCCAGTTCTAACCCACAGGTTCTCAAACCCCACCCTTCTTACCTTGCCTATCCCTTCTAAAGAGCTGATAGCCCTCAATGGTGGGAGTCATCCCACCATGTTTCCATAATAGCAACAAGGTCGTAACTTTCCAAGTACATCACGGTTTCCAACTCATCCTGCTTATTTCCCAGTCTGTGTGCATTGGTATAAAGGAACTTCAGCTGTGCATTCCATCTCACTGCCTTTATAGAGGATCTAGGATCCCCTAGAACAACAGCACCCCCAGCATACCACTGCCCTAGTCCATCCCTTTGTACTTCACCATCTTTCCCATTAAGTTTGGTATGAGCCCTCAAACAACCCACTCAGCCCCAGCAGCCCTCATTCTGTTCCCTTCCCCCTTCATACCTAGTTTAAGGACCTTTCAGTGAGTGCCACCAGTTCCTCAGCTAAGATCCCTTTACCCCTTGGAGACAGACTACTTGCATCTCCACATCCTTCCTGTACTGGGCTCCAGGGCTGGACACAGTACTCCAGATGGGGCCGAGTAGAGCCAAGTAGAGGGGGACAATCACCTGCCTCTCCCTGCTGGCCACCTCCTTTTTAATGCAGCCCAGCAAACAGTTGCCCTTTCAGGCTGCAAGCACAAACTACTGGCTCATATCCAGCTTCTTGTCCACCAGGATCCCCAAGTCGTTATCTGCAAGTCTGCTCTCAAAGAGATCTTCCCCAGTTTGGGAATTTCCTGGGAATTTTTAAACCAAGCGCAATACCCTGCACTTGGCCTTATTGAACCTCCTTAGGCTTTCATGGGCCACTTCTCCACCCTGTCCAGGTCCCAGGATGGCCTCCCTTCCTTCCAGTGTATCAACTGCACTGCTCAGCTTGGTGACATCCATTAACTTGCTGAGAGTGCACTAGATGCCATCGTCTATGTCACTGATAAAGATGTGGAAGAGGACCAGTCCCAAGACCAACTCCTAACGGACACCGCTTGTGACCAGTGTCCACTCTGACACAGAACTATTAATCACAACCAATTCCTAATCCATACAGTCCATTCTTCAGATCCACACCTCTCCAAATGAAAGAGAAGGATGCAGTAAGGGACCATGTCAAAAGCTTTGCAGAAGTCCAGATAGATGACATCCATTGCCCTTCCCCTGTCCACTGATGCCATCACTCCATCATAGAAGGCTACCAGACTGCCCTTGGTGATGCCATGCTGGTTGTCTCAAATCACCTCTTTATCTCATATGTACCTTAACATAGCTTCTAGGAGGATCTGTTCCATGATCTTCCCAGGTACAGAGGTGAGGCTCACTGGTCTGTAGTTCCTGGGTCTTCTTTTCTCCCTTTCTTAAAAATGGGAGTAATGTTTCCCTTTTTTCAGTCACTGGGGACTTCACCAGACAGCCATGATTTTTCAAATATGATGGAGAGCAGCTCAGCAACCACATCAGCCATCTCTGTCAGAACCCTAGGATGTTCAGATTCATGAGAAGGATTCAGACTTGTTGCACCGTTACAGTAGGACAGAAACCACTCCCCACACCCTTACCTAGAGGCTCATGGTTCTGGCAGACATGGGAAGCATGACTACCAGTGAAGACTGAGGCAAAGCACTCTCTGAGTATCTCAGGTTCTTCTATGACTCAGGAAGCCATTGCCCATTACCTTTCATCGGGGGAGAACAATCTCCTTGGGCTGTCTCTTCCTGCCTATGTACCAGTAAGAACCCTTTCTTGTTATCTTCCACATCCCTCACCAAGTTCAGCCCCATCTGCGCCTTGGCTTCCCTAATCCTATCTCCACACACACAGACAACAGCCCTGTATTCCTCCCAGGATATGCAGCCCTGCTTCCACTTTGTACCAGTCCCACAGGAGATCCGCAGTGGAGGCTCATTACTGGCCTCTACCTGTACATAGAGCCATTGGCCACAACCCTCTGCCTGTGACCTTTGTTTCTTTGTTGAAGAAGTTTGATCCTATTTAGTCAATTACTGTAACTACATAAAAGGGAATTAAACATAGGAAATAGGGCACTGGGAGAGAAGGCACTGAAGACAATGAAACAGTGTAAAAAATATGTATATATGACTTAGAAGGTATTGAAAATACATCTCGTGTTCCCCCATTTTTCATTTCTTAATTCTTTAACAGTGAAAGGTGAGAAGGGTCCCATAAGTGAAAGTAAAAAGCAAGAAGGCTTTACAGTGACTGAGAATAAGGTGGGTGAAAGGAAATAGAGATAGTTTATAGAAGTGAGAATGTAGAGCTTGTTAGAAAATAAGGGATGGAAGACACTGGGTCTGGGATAGTGAGGGGGATGAAGGCCATAAAGATAAGGGTTTGAGAACAGCCCAAGGACATTTGGCAGGGAGGTGATTAGATGTCCACAGGGCAAGAAAAAACCAGTCTGGGGAGATGCCCCTCAAAAGGTCAGAAGTGTACAGCAAAAAGATCAGAAGCCTTTGCAAAGAAGACAAGTCTTCATCCCACGACCCACAGTGCACGTGTAAGAGGGGAGGGTCTGCACGCTACTGAACTCTCGGGGTGTAATGAATATGTATCCGAATTCCAGGAAAACTATTGATTATGTATTAGTTCAGCCTATATCTGTAGCACGATTTTTCCAGACAGTGTGCAAGTTAGGTAGATCTATTCCCCTTGCACCCAGTGTCCGTGCAGCACTGAATAAACTGTACCTGCTTTGTAATCTTACTTGTGTTGCAGAGCTTGATTCCACACGTCAACAGTATTCAAAATAACAATTTCTAGCAGCATGTTGTATGGGAACTGCTGAATCACGGCCTGATTGATCACCTGAGGCAAGCAATCAGTCAGCCCTGGGAGCACAGGTAAAGGCAATTCACCTGTGCTGCTGGAAGGGTGGAGCCTGGCTCCACCTCTCCTAGACCCAATTTAAGAGCTGACTAGGAGGGAAAAAGGGTTTCTTTCTGGAGATCCCTCCCTTGGAGTTTTGCAGTAGGCCCAGGGCAAGGGCCTATTCCCTTTTTGGAATAATGACCTCCTTAGCCAAACTCTTTTTTATTTCATAATTACTACATCTGTATATTCATTGGTTATACACATACATACATCAAAGTTTCTTCCTTTAGCTTGGATTATTTAGCTTTTATAACTTCTGTATTTCACTTCTACCATGCAGCCTAATTATATAGTTAACTTCTGTAATACGTAACTTCAGATGCAACTTACACAACCATGCTTCTATCTGTTTCAAGTAGCATTTCCTATGTCTATGAAGAACTACTTTTTTAGAGTCTGTAACCAAACCAACTGAAGTAATGTGATGTAAAGCAGACAAATATTAAGTATGAGTCTGAAAATGTGTAGTGTTCTTTTTATGCTAAAACTTAAGCACATACCTATTTCTGAAACCCAGTCTTCTGTATTTTTTTTCAGATTTATAAAGAAGCCTGTTCTTGGGAAGTTGTTGTTTTCAGAAGGTGGCAAAAATCATAGAGTAACAAACAGCAATTATTTCCAAGGGTTATGTTAAACCAAATGTGCTTTTTGTGATCACTTCAAGTACAAAGCTTGACAACTGAATATAATCACAACAGACAGCAAATGTTATTGCCAGAGTTGATTCTGCAGTGTTTTTACAGCATCTTCAGTCACTCATGGGTATTTATAAGTGTAACTATATCACCTCTGATTTAGTTTGGCAGACTGAATTTTATTTTAGGTACCTTCTGTCACTACAGAGAATTATTCATCCTGCATCTAAACCATCCTACAGTAAGTATCCAATTCATGCTGTGATGCAACAGCTTGGTTTTCTTCAGACTGAAGAAAGCAGGCTACTCTGGATGGTAGCTATACCGCTTCAGCTGCAGAGGATCAATTTTGTAGTTCTAATTTTTCCAGTGAACCCTGTAATTAAAATAAAAAATTTAGAAGTTTTTAAGCAAACACATTAAAGACTGTGAACTGGCATAGTGCTCATGTAATTTATCAGACTACATAGAACCTGCTACTGAATTTCAGTTTCAGTACTGTATTTTTCAATATCTTTTTCAAGAAAAACTGGGGCTTATGATAAATAAAAAATGAAAAAAAAATATTCATTAATTATTTTATATATATATAAACATGTAAGCTCCAAGTTCACAGACACTGACAAATTCTAATTATTAGAAGTGACAAGTTGTCTTACTTTTACAGAACAAAAAAACACATTCCTAAAGGTAATTTTAGTCTGATACCCTATTTCCTACTCCAATTGGAATAGACTGAATTAACTAACTGTATTCTGATATCTCTACTGTGCAAAACTATGTAAAGTCTTGAAGGATTTCTGTACATATACAAATACTTGTTAGCAGTTTTCTTTATTTACTTATTTTTTTTAATGGACTCTAAGCATTTTCAAGAATGACCATTTCTTCCCAACTGCACCTCTACCACACTCATATTCTGTGTTCCATTCTAATGTCATCTCTGATTTTTTTTTTCAAGAACAACTCTGTCTCAATAATCGCACTCTTCAACATTTTCATCAATGGCACAATGATTGAATAGAGTGCACCCTCAGCAAGTTTGCTGATGGCAGCATGCTGAGTGGTGTAGTTGACGCAATGGAAGGAAGGGATGTCATTCAGAGGGACCTCAACAGACTTGAGAGGTGGGCCTGGGTGAACCGAACAAGGTTCAACACAGCAAAGTGCCAGGTTTTGTACTTGGGTCAGAGAAATCCTGGATACATATGCAGACTGGGAGGGAGCAATACTTGAGAGGAACCCTGCAGAGAAGGGCTTTACAAGAGTAGATAACAGCAGGATGAGGAGAAATGGTTTGAAGTTGAAGGAGGGAAGATTTTGGTTGGATATCAGGGGGAAGTTCTTATCTATGAGAGATGCTGGAATGTGCTGCCCAGAAAGGTTGTGGATGCCCCCTTCCTGGAGGTGTCCAAGGCCAGGTGGGATGGGGCCCTGGGCAGCCTGGTCTATTACTAAATGGGGAGACTGGTGGCCTTGTGTGTGGTGGGGGTTGGAGATTCATGATCCTTGATGTCCTTTCCACCCTAAACCATTCTACGAGTCTTGGCTAACTGGGTAAAAAAAATCTCAAATGTACTCCTTAAAAGGACCCAAATTCAAAGATCTTGAATAAGGGTTGCTTTATCTGGTACGTCTTTTATCTTTACACATTTTTGTGTAACCTGAACATTTACATAGTATTGTAATTAAGTGTAACTGTCTGATACCATAATCTCACAGAGGGAAATAAAGCTTGCATACTGCATACTACTTATGCAAGGAAAGGAGTTAGATGTCTTATCCATCCCCATGCACCCCTTGCTTGTCCGGAAGAATGCATTGATACATGCAGCTGCAAGAAGTTATGGGCTGATAATTTTTATAGTTGCCCTTTTGTTGTTGTTGTTTTTTGTTTACATCTTTCCTCAGTTCTTTCGTATTCTATAAACATGTATTGTTATTAAGGTACTTTACTCTCAGGCATTGTACCTCAATGGCTATTAGAAACATTTAAATTAAATTTTCAAACCATTTTGGCTAGTTTTCTTTAAAGTTGAAACAAATTCTATTATGCAAAATAAAAACAAAACACTATGACTAGAAAAATTGCCATGGAAATTATTACAGATGGAAAAATTATATATCCAGGTCTCTTGCTTGTGGTGAAAAATCTTTGAAAAATGGTTTTAAATGGAAATAGGTATTAATTTTAAAAGGCAAGCATCCATCCCATTAATTGTAAATACAAATAAAGAAGTAAAAGAATTAATGACACTTAACTACTGTCAAAAAATTGACTTTCAACATCAAAAGATGTTGAAAGTTTAAGACAGTCACTGAAGAAGAATTCTCATTCCCTAATGTCTGCTAGTCCAAATGAACTTTGCTACTAAACAAGTTCCTGTTTCTTCCTAGAACTATCTAATTATGTAATAATCATAGATAATAAAAGAAAAATACATCAGGGGAAAAAAAATCTTAATGGCAGCAAACTAAAATGCAGAGGAGCACAAAAAATGACGCATTATTGAATGGACAACATAATTCTTTTTGTAACTGCATTTATATTAGACATTTACAGGATTAAATAAAGCTGACAATCTCCATGCCATTGCCTCAGACTATGACAACATCCAGAACCATGACATGAAGACTTGGAGTCATACTGAAATATATATCATGTTATATGTATATTATATATTATGGAATAATTTAAATCATAATTACATCTGGTTTGTTACACACATTAATAATGGTGTTACTAAAAATGACAAATACTTTCCAGTAATTATAATGACTTTCAAATGTTCCAAGTTCTGTAATAACACTTCATTGATAGATTTATTGCTTTGTTTTTTTTCAGCCTGATAACAAACAGCAAACTTTTAAATTATTTATGAGGAAGGAAAAAAAGGATCTATGTTACCAAATAATGCATAGTTTCTTTTAAAATGCTTTTCCCTGATTTCAGCAGTAGAAATTTATCAAGGGTAACAAGAAAGAAAAATGTGGGCAGAAAATTTTGATTCACAGCTCTATGAATTCATCTACAACAACCTTGTTATTGGCTTAATAAGTGACAGTGTAGAATATCTTAAAAAAAAAAATCTTCATTTACTGCTAAAAACTACTTTTCTTCTCTACATAAAAATAATTTGAACTCCTGTGAAGAAACTGTCAGATTTTACCTTGTGCTATCAGACAGAGAAAAGATCAAGCTCTAATGAGTTGTGAAGCAGGTCTGATTGTATTATTTTATTTTTCCATGTCAGTTATGTAGATTCTGTGGTGTTAGGGGATTGCATTTATCTGAGACTAGGGAGGAGTGTCTCAAATCAACATGAGGCAATCAACATCACTTTATGATCAATTTTACATTTGAAAGCATCTCTTCGGAGTTGTTTCCCTTTGAATAGAGCTCTCAGGAACAGGTTGTTGATTGAATACTCTGCCTGGGAGCAAATGAATCCATCTTGGTGCAATATATTAGGAAGTGATACTATTGAATCCTGTGAAGACAAGATACAAGCTGGTATTTCCGTGCTTCCCTCTTTATCTGCTGTCTTATATTGGCAAGGCATGGAAGATGGGAACAAAGGAGTTCCTGTTACAATCCTGAAGCCAGAAGCTGGCATGCACTCTGAAAGAGCAGGCTCGACTGCTTTCTAGAGTTTGTCTTGTCACCATTAGTAACGAGCTCTGACCACCCACTACTACAATGAACAGGGATATCTACAGCAAAATCAGGTTGCTCAGAGCTTCGTCCAGCCTGACATGGAATGTCTCCAAGAATGGGGCATCTACCATATGTCTGGGCAACTTGTAACAGTGCCCTCACTACTCTTATTGTAACAAATTTTTTCTTTTATCTAACCAAATCTTCCCACTTTTAGTTTAAAACCATTTCCCCTTGTTCTATTGTAACAGATCCTGCTAAAGAGTCTGATACCTTTTTTCTTGTTGCTCCCCTTTAGATACCAGAAGGTCACCCCAGAGCCTTCTCTTCTCCAGGCTAAAGAGCCCCAACTCTTTCAGCCTGTCCTCACAGAGGACATATTCCATTGTTTGGATCATTTGTGTGATCCTCCTCTGGATGTATTCTAAAAGATCCATGTCTCTTCTCTACTGAGGACTCCACATCTGGATGCAATACTCCAGGTAAGGTCTCACCAGCACAGAGTAGAGGGGCAGGATCACCTTCCTCAACTTACATGCTTCTTTTGCATATTTCTTTTGATGAAGCCTGGGATATGGTTGGCTGTCTGCTGTATTATCAGCATTGATTAGACTACAGTACCCAAAGTTAACCATAAGAAGCTTCTTTTTCTTGGGAAGCTAACACAGAAGTATATAGCTCACACTCAGGCAGGCCTGCATCAGTTCACTGAAGCTACAGAAATCAGTGAAGGGATTTCTTTATGCTGCTGTTCTAAGTATGGGTGAATTGTATAGATGGGGAGTGGAACCACAAGAAGATTCAATGAATCCTACTGTGAACTTGGGAAGTTTATATATCTCATTCTGATTTTCATCTTTGCTGTTTAGTACATATAAATAAGTAAGTAAATAAATAAATGTTACTTAAGTTGTTTAAAAAATATTTTCAAGTTGTAATCCTGGCCCTAAATCAGTATAAATATGGTTTAATGCTCATCAGTAAGACATACAAATTCTCTCCACTGTGCTCTTCCCCTGCTTATATCCTGAATTTCCTTGCATCTTCTGCAGACAAATCTTGCCAATGTTTTCAAAACTATTTGGGTCAGGTTCATTGATAGAACTATAGGTAGATAATGCTTGTTGTGCCAGATACAGCCATATCAGAGCACTCAAAAGTGCTTGTCAGGGTTACTATTACTAATGCAAAAGCAAGCAACTTCTCTGTCATCACATGTAGTCTGAATATCACTCAATCAGCATAAACAATGTTGATATGGTGAACATAAAAACACAGTTCTCCTTTTTCCTACTGAAATGGAAACAGATTTTACACAAATATATGCAATAATCACATTTACATAGCAGCATTACTACATTATCCTCTATTATTTGTCTCTATCTTTTTTTTTCCCCCACTCAGCAGTGGTACAGATTATTACTTCTATCAATATTTCTCTGTTTTGAAATGTTAGATCTATTTGAAAGTGAACTCCAAAGATCCACTGAACAATCACATGTGAGAGGTTATGCATTCATTGCATATCTGCACTGCAGTGCTATGTGCATACAAGTAATTACACTAATCTTGTCTCTAAATCTGTGCTGATGCTAGAGTCTTTTTTTGACCTGTGTCCATCTCAGTCTCACTTGACATCTTAACTTTCACCCACTCAAAATTTCTGAGTTTGGTCATAGGATAGGGAGTTCTTTCACTCAATTCTTTTGCTTGCAATGATACATTTAACTTAACAGTAGAATATTTAAATAGCATTCTGAACTTCAGAATCTCAGATTAAGATGCTGATGATATCCAATCCTAACAGTTTCATTGGCAAATGAAGTCATACTTTTTTTTTTAGTGATAAAGAGGAAAGACATTCTTTGCATTCTCAGCAGTTTCTACAAGATATAAGCAATTAGTAAAAAGGCTTAAAGTACATATAAGCAGGAAATTAGATAGTTCTGATACTCTTGCATTTAATTCCATCTTTCTGAATTAGTCCCTCTGAATTCCTTTCCTCCTGGGAAGATATCATGTCAGAATGTAGGCTTCAAAATGCAGAACAGTGGCTTAATGATGTACAAAGAAGCCATAGAAGAGCACTAAAAATATTCAGGAAAGCTGTATTTTCTATTACTTGGAAATATTATCTGAAAAAAATACATGCTTAATACACACAATTCAGTCAATACATATTACAAATTCTTTTTTAAGTATTGTGTATACTTGGTGTTTCCAATAGCAGAGATACCAAAAATAGCAACTTAACCAAATATACCTTATGCTAAAGGCTAACTAACAACACTCCCTCTTTATTTCAGTGCAGGAATAAACACTAATCTTCAGCAGTTTTCATTTTATTAAATATAATCTCTGCTACTGTTCTAGAAATAAACATGATCTAGCTGGGATTAAAGTGGAATACCAAAAGTTATTTGGGTTAATTAAAATAGAAGACTGAGTGCTTCCAGGGAGTAAATTCAAATTCTTCTGTCACATATATATTTAGTATTCCTGGCTTTCTCTTAGCTCTGACTATTTGTTTTAAATTCATCCCATAAATGATTCCTTGATTCAAACTGTATAGTTTAGGATACAGATGTGGGATTCTCCTCTTGAATATGGTGTCCTTTATAGTTTCTTCATTCATCACCCAAAATTTTCTTGACATAGCTAAATGAAATCCTATCATTTAATAAAATACACCAACAATATCTGGTGAATAAACATCCTTCCATTTTTTAGAACAATTTTCTTGTGTAAATGAAAATATTTTTAAAGAAAAGAAGCAACTGTACATCAAGCTCACAAAGTTTTGAACAATCTTTGGAAAGGGAATATTTAACTTCTCTACTGCCACTTCATAACCTATGTAATTTGTGAAGTTTACTTTATCTAATTACATATTTTTTCCAGCCTAAAATCTTCTTGTACTGTCTTCTTAGTATTTCTCATTTGTATACACCTACTATTTTAGTCAGAAAATGTCTTTCCTGGACTCCAAATGAAGGACCCAAGGAGTTAATACTTCCTCTTTAAATAAACCAGCAATTTGCCCAGGCTCATCCCTGGGCACTTTGTTGCTTCTAGTGACCCACTCTAATAAATTTCAATAATAGTAAATGTGTTGTTTCTGCCTGACTAACCTAATAGAATCATAGAATCACAGAATGGCCTGGGTTGAAAAGGACCACAATGATCATGTAGTTTCAACCCTCTGCTATGTGCGGGGTCGCCAACTGCCAGACCGGGCTGCCAGAGACAGATCCAGCCTGGCCTTGAATGCCTCCAGAGACAAAGCATCCACAAACTCCATGGGCAACCTGTTCCAGTGTGTCACCACCTTCTGGGTAAAAAACTTCCTCCTAACATCTAACCTGAACCTCCTCTGTCTCAGTTTAAAACCATTCCCTCTTGTCCTATCATTATCCATCCTCTTAAACGGCTGCCCCCCCTCCCTTCAAGTACTGGAAGGCCACAGTGAGGTCTTCCAGGAGCTTTCTCTTCTGCAAGCTAAACAAATCCCAGTTCCTTCAACCTTTCCTCATAGGAGAGTTGCTCCAGCCCTCTGATCATCTTAGTGGCCCTCCTCTGGCCCCGTTCCAAGAGCTCTGTGTCCTTCCCGTACTGGGGGCTCCACGGCTGGATGCATTACTCCAGATAGGGTCTCACAAGAGCCAAGTAGAGGAGGACAATCACCTCCCTCTCCCTGGTGGCCACCCCTTTTTTCATGCAGCCCAGAATATAGTTGGCCTTCCAGGCTCAAGCACACACTGCTGGCTCATGTCCAGCTTCTCGTCCACCAAGGCCCCCAAGTCCTTCTCCACAGGGCTGCTCTCAAGGAGATCTTCTGTGATGGCATTACTGTATCAATGGAGAAGGAAAGTGCCACTGCTTTCATTTATCTGGACTTCAGTAATGTATTTGACAATATTCCCCTTACCTCCTTAACATCCTTATCTCCAAATTGAAAAGATATGGATTTGATTGATAGACTATTTAATGAAAAAAGGAACTGGTTAGATGATTGCACCCAGAGTAATGATCAATATTTCAATATCCTCATGGAAATCAACTACAAGGGGTGTCCTTTGGGTGTGCTCTAATATCTTCATCTATGATATTGACAGTGGAATCGAGTGCACCCTCAGCAAGTTTGCTCATAGAATCATAGAATTTCTCAGGTTGGGAAAAGACATTCAAGATCATCAAATCCAACATCAACCTGACCATACTATCCTAACTCAATAACCCACCACTAAATCAGTCCCTGAGCACCACATCCAGATGAGTTTTAAATAAATTCAGGGATGGTGACCTCCCTGGGGGGACTATTGCAGTGCTTAACAACCCTTTCTGTAAAGAAGATTTTCCTGATATTGAGCCTAAACCTCTCCTGGCAAACCTGAGTCCATTTCCCCTCATCCTGTTACCTGTCACCAGTGAGAAGGGACCAACGCCACTCTCGCTGCAATGACATTTCAAGTATTTGAAGAGAGCAATATGGTCTCCCCTCAGCCTCCTTTTCCCCAGACTGAATGGTCCCAGTTCCTTTGTCACTCCTCACGTGACATATTCTCCAAGACATACATATTCACCAGCTTTTTTTCCCTTCTTTGGACCTGCTCCAGTACCTCATGTCTTTTCTGTACTGAGGTGCCCAAAACTGAACACAGTACTGAACACAGGCAAGACCTCACCAGTGCCAAGTACAGGAGTAGGATTGCTCCCCTCATCCTGCTCACCACACCATTCCTTATAGAAGCCAGAAAGTCATTGGCCTTCTTGGTTACCTGGGTGTACCTCTGGCAGTATACCAAGGTCCCTTTCAGTCAGGCAACTTTCCAGCCACTCTTCCCCAGCACTGTAGGGTTTCCTGGGGTTGTTGTGACCAAAATGCAGGGCTCGACACTAAGATGTGGGGTGCAGCTGACATGCCTAAGGGACAGAACAACACCCAGAAAGTCCCAGACAGGCTTAAGCAGGGGGCCCAGGTGAACCTCAATAGTCTCAACAGATCCAATTGCAAGGTGTTGCACCACAATTACTGCAACCACTATCACTATAAGCCAGGGGATGAAGATAGAGCACAGTTCTGCCAAAAATTCTTGGGGGTATTAATGGGTGGTAAGCTGAAGATGAGACAACAATGTGCTTTCACTGCCCAGGAAGTCAACCATACCCCAGTCTTCATCAAAGGAAGTGTAGTCAACAGGTTGAGGAAGGTGATCCTGTCCCTCTACTCTGTCCTGGTGAGACCCCACCTGGACTACTGCATCCAGATGTGGAGTCCTCAGTACAGAAGAGACACAGACCTGTTAGAGTACATCCAGAGGAGGATCACAGAAATGATCCAAGGAAGAGTTGTGGCTCTTCAGCCTGGAGAAGACTCTGGGGAGACCTTCCAGTATCTAAAGGGGAACAACAAGAAAGAAGGTGTCAGACTCTTTAGCAGGATCTGTTATGATCAAGGGGATCATAATTATGAACAAGGGGAAGAGGTTTCAAACTAAAAGAGGGGAGATCTGAATTAGATTAAACAACAAAAAAAGATTTTTTATAATAAAGTAGTGAGGAAATGGAACAGTTATTTGGTGGACTGCAGCATCTAAGGCACAGACTCAGATGTGAACAAGTTGTTTATTGCAAGTTCTAACATCCCTTATATACATTCACAAATGTTGTCTTGTAACTTTCCCACCTCTCTTTACGTTTGAACAGAACATTCCACAGATGCTCTTTAACTGTGCACACAAGTGCTTATCCAATCAGAATCATGAGTTGTTCCTAGCCACATGCTCTTCCTCCAGTCAGGGCCATTGCACAGCTTACTTGACTTTTATTTGTCTCTCCTAGAGCCTTCCTTTGTTGTCAGCATTCCTTTCTCATGCCTTGTCTTGCTTCACAGCTTCTGCTCTGAGTAGTCTTTCTTGAATCCCAGCAGTAGATTCCTCATCCTTGGAGATATTTGCAATCAGGCTAGATGCAGTGCTGAGCAACCAGATTTTGATGTAGATGTCCATGTTCATTGCAGGGAAGTTGAGCTAGACAACTTCTAATGGTCCCTTCCAACTCAAATGGCTCTGATTCTGTGATTCTATGAAATTCTTCTCACTAATCAAAAAATGGAGGTGCTGTGTGTTAAATCTTGTTATCTGAAAGTCTTGGTTTTACATCACTCTGTCTTTCTGTTTACTTCTATATTAAAGTAAGAATACATGCAACTTGGGTATAAAACAAGATAGTGAGAAGAAATGCTAAGCTGTGGTTTGTACAGTAAGTAATTGAGCAGCTGGTGGGAAGGCAAGGTTAACCCAGAGGGGTTCGAGTGTATGCAGTGCACCTGACTGACCAGAAGGGATGTAGCCAGGATCCACCTCCTCCCAGAACTCATTAAAGGTTGGCTGAAGAACCAAGGATATCTTATGAGGCCTTCCATGAGTAAGCACCTTTTTTCTTTTGTTTTTATGTCCATGGTTGTTGCACTTGACCTTATCTGGCTGCACCTTAGGACTTCACTATCCTACTCTTATTGCTGGTCTTTCCATCACAATACAGAGTTACAGATAGGAAAAGTCATCTTGCTTTTAGATTTTGATGATAAAAACATAATGATAAATCATTTCCAAGATCTTTGAGTATTGGTGTAATACAGTATATTCTAATTCAGCTTGACCAATTGAGAGCTGCATTGTCTTGGGCATTCCCAAATTCTTGATATAAACAAATGCAAAGTATTTGAGAAAACAAGATAAACAACGTACAGATAGTTTTCTCCTTGCTTCTATGGAATAACATTGTTATGAAGTGTGGCAATTTTTTTTCCCCCATTGCCAGACAAGAAAAAGTGTCTGAAAATTGCTTCTCAGATTTGGTCTGGATGGCAGAGAAATTGCTTACCACATCCTATCCCTTTTCTCCAATTCACTTGATATCTTGAATATCAAGCAATACACAGAATACAAAACAGAGAGCTCTTTCTTAACCTATATGACTGGCTAAAGAAACCACAAAAGAGGCCCAGATAAGATATTGAAAAAAAGAACCTTATTTTACATGCTCAGAATTTTGGATGACACTTTGTATTAGCATTTGAGATGGAGAACAGAAAGGTTAGGACAAAAGGCCAAACTGACTTAGAACCTCTGATCCTCTTCACTTTCAGTGAGCTGCTGTTCTATTACATGGTAATTAGATAAGTGATATTCCCAACAGATTTCATTTCAAATGATTTCCATATTTCATTTTAGGTTTGATTTCTTTAAAGAAAACAGAAATCCTCACACCTCAATCTTGCATCCTTTTCCACATTTATGTTTGTTTTTCTTTTTTTTCTGCAGGTCAGCCAACATTCCTATACTTCATGATTCTCAGCAATGTATAATTCCCTAATTCTATGTAATCAATTTCAGACTTGAATCATTAAGAAGAGATTACAATAAAAGCAACTGTGCTACAAACAAAACAAAAATACAATTTTATTCACTCCATATATTCATGAAAGAAATTGAAATGAAGGAAGAGCTGTTACAGAACATCTACAGCAAATTTCATCTGAAGAGCTCTTAAGAACATAAAAAATGTTAACACATTACTAACCATCAGAGCTACATGAGTGTAAAAGCTGTCCAAAGCTATCTTTGGAGAAAGTGCTACAGCAAACAAGAAATAAGAGAGGCATTGGAAGTGAGTGTATGGCATGCAGGCTAGCTATGCATCAAGACAGTACTTTCCCTGCCAATGTACTTCCTCTACTGCTATTGAAGTACAGTATGCTTTGAATATATCAAAGAATCACACAAAATAAAAGTGTAAAACTCATTACATAATGAACTGTATGTGAACTGTTGAGTCATGGCCTGAAACACTGATTGAGTACCTGAAGACAAGACCTGGTCAGCTCAGGGAACACAGGTAAAGGCAATTCACCAGAATTTCTGACCAGAAAGGATGGAGCTTGGCTCCACCTCTTAGACCTCATTAAAGGGCTGGCTGACTGCCATTGTGGATGGATCTGTTGTCAGACATCCCTCCTCTGTGAAGTTTCTACTGCAAGCGTAGATCAGAGATGGGCGAGTACTTATTTCTTTTGTAATGTTTTTCCATTGTGCTGGTCCCTCTGCTGTTACAAGGACTATATAAAACCTTAGTAGAACCATGGTGAGCATAGCAATACTGCTTTAAAAAAAAAAAAAAAAAAAAAATCCTAGAAAATCAATCACTTTAGTAGAAAAATCATAGTATCGGTAGAAAGTATAAATTCACTTGAGAAGTTCAAGCAACTTCACAAGTTTAAACAAGAAAACAAAAAACACTGTGAAATTACCTTCTACTTGGAAACCTGCCCAAAGATTATTTAATTAATTAATTAATTAATTTGTGAAGTGCATTACTTTTAAGCATATTGCATTACTGTTAAGCATTATGCATTACTTTTAAGCATACTGGTAGACTAAAATAATAAATTACTGAGTTAAAAGCACAGTATTAACAAGATAGCTTTGATAAACTTTTACATACCTTTCCATGTGGAAAAAAAAATGATGGTGATGGCAGAGAATGATTTAAGTCTGTAGAAAAAGGTACAGAATGAGCAAACAGCTGAAACTTGTTAAAAGAAATACAAATTTTTTGTGAAGAATTGCCTCTATTTTCACCAAATAATGGACTTTTTTTGCAGTCGTTATCAGGTGAAAATTTTATCGTTTATCTTATGCATAAGATGAGACTAAATTAAAGTATGTATTTGCTCTTAAGATTTAAGAATAATTTTGAATGCATGGTTTTGTGATGATTAACTCAGCAAACTTTAAGAAGGGTAATCTATAATCAGACATAGAATGAGAATAAATAATATACTCAGAAATCATTAATATAAAGCAATAATATAAAAAAACACATAGATGGGAATAGAATTTGTAATTAAATTTCTGATGTTTTTTTTTGTATTTTAAGAGTGCAAATGTAATCACTCAATACTAAGAAAACTCTTTTCAAAACCTGAAAATATGAAAGGCCAGGCTCCACCCTTCCAGCAGCACAGGTGAATTGCCTTCATGAGTGCTCCCGTGGTTGACTTATTGTTCGCCTTGGGTGATCAATCAGAGGTTCAGGCTGTGACTTTGCAGTTCCCATACAGCATATAATATGCAAGGTGAGGCTGAATCATTATAGAGAGGGACAATTTCTTTCTGGGTCAGCTAGCACTGCTGGACATGATATACCCTAGGGTACAACTGGATCTTTTGGCTGCTAGGGCACTCTGCTGACTCAGAATTCACAGAATTGCGGGGGTTGGAAAGGACTTCCAGAGTCCCATTGAGTCCAATCCTCTGCTAAAGCAGGTACTCTACGATAGGTTGCACAGGTAGGCAGGTCTTGGATATCTTCACAGAAGAAGGCTTCACAACTTCTGGGCAACCTGTTCCAGTGCTCCATCAAACCTTAAAGTAAAAGTTATTTTGCATGTTTTTATGGAATTTTCTGTGTCAAGTTTTATGACATTTCTCTATGTTCTATTGTTATGTAAAACTGGCCACTATGACGGTGCACCCTGCCCAAAGGCAGAGACTTTATGCTGCTGTTCAGTATAACAATGAGAACCATTCAATAATAGACTGGTTAATGGCAGCATACCGCATGGTTTGCCCAAGCAAATCAGAAATTCCATTAAACACAGGATCATGGTCCTCTATGGAGGACTTTCAAAATTATGTTTGTGAACTGGACATAAGAGAAACGATACATGAGGACTAGTTTGAAAGCCAAGATATAGTAAAGTTTTTGGCAGGTATGCAAGATTTAATCTTACAGCAGACCCCTTTTCACCTGACTGTCCCTGGGGAAGGATCTCTTTCTGGAAATCCCTCCTTGCAAACCTGGAATCTTCTAGTATAGGTGAGCAATCTTCTTCCCTTCCCTTGTAGCGCCTTTCTACTGTGCTGATCTTTCCATCGTATTGATCTGCCCAATTGGTACAGCATCTATTGTCCCAGAATGTACAATAAAATCCTACTAAAATTAAATTTAAAAAGAAAGAAAATGATGCTTATTTGCTGATAAAACCTACAACGTGCTAAAGGGCTCTTTGTGTTTATGATTATGTGTCTTATGATTAAATGAGAAGTATGTTGCATTGTGCCTGAGTGGCAGTGCCTGGTGGTCCTATAGTGGGGTAGAGAGAGCTGTGAGGTGGAAGGGAGCTGAGATGAAATGCTCCTGGCTGAGCACAGCCTGGAATTAGAGAGAATGAGAGTGTAGCTCCATGAGTGTCTGGTATCCAGCTAAAGTCAGTCTGCTACTAATGCTTCTGGAAGTATAGAAGTTTTCTCCTGGATCTTACTATAGAGGAAGCCTGGCAAGACGTTTCACTAAGGGCAAGTCATACCTGACAAACTTGCTGGCCTTTTCCAAAGGAGTTATGATGTCAGTGGATAATGGAAGAGCAACTAATGTCATCTACCTGGACATGTGCCAAGTGTTTGACACTATCCTGCATTACATCCTTGTCACCAAGTTGGAGAAAAGTAGATTTTATGGGTGGATCACTTCCTTGTCAGAAATTGAGTGGATGACAACACTCAGAGGGTTGAGGTTAATGATTTGAACCGCAAGTGGAGATCTGTGATGAGTGGCATTCCCCAGGGATTGGTGCTGGGACTGGTATTATTTAACATCTTTATAGGTAACGTGGACAGCAAGGTTGAGTACACTCTCAGCAAGCTTGCAGATGACACCAAGCTGAGTGGGACAGTTGACATGCTAGAGGAAAGGGATGCAATCCAGAGGGACCTGGACAGGGTTGAGAAGTGGGCACATGCCAACCTCATGAATTTCAGCAAGGCCAAGTACAAGATCCTGCACCTGTCTTGGTGCAATCCCAAGCACAGATACAGGTTGAGCAGAGATACAGGTTGAGAGTAGTCCTGAGGAGAAGGATCTGGGAGTATCAGTTGGTGAAAGATTCAACAAGAGCGGTCAATGTGTTCTTGTAGTTCAGAAGGTCAACCATTGCATCAAGAGAATTGTGACCAGCACGTCAAGGGAGATGTTTCTGCCCCTGTGCTCTTGTGAGATCCCACCTGGAGTACTGTGTCCAATTCTGGGGCTACCAATGCCCTCCTGCCTAAATGACTTCAAGCTTTTGGAGTGAGTAGGTCCAGTGGAGGGCCATGAAGATGATCAGAGGTATGGAGCACTTCCCCTAGGAGGACAAGCTGAGAAAGCTGGGTCTTTTCAGCCTAGAGAAGGCTCCAAGGAAACCTTCTAAAGGCCTTCCAGAACCTGAAGGGGGTATGCAGGGAAGCTGGAGAAGAACTTCTTATAAGGGCATGTAGTATCAGGACAAGGGGAAATGGTTTTAAACTGGAGGAGTTTAGACTGGTGGATATTAGGAAGAAATTCTTTACTGTGGGAGTGGTGTTATACTGGAATAGGTTGCCCAGCAAGGTTGTGGATGCCTCCTCCCTGGAAGCATTGAAAGCATTCAAGGCCAGGTTGGATGGGGCTTTGAGCATCCTGGTCTAGTGGGAAGTGTCTCTGTCCATAGCACAGGGGTTGGAACTAGATGATCTTACGAGTCCCTTCCAACCCAAACCATTCAATGATTCCATGATTCTATGATTGTAAATTTTATTGTGGTTGGGTTTGTTTCTTCCTTTTAACAGAAGCTTTGCGTCTTTGTTCGCAATACTGAAGTAATCAATCCAGATATACTTCATGTACAGTGGGTTGGGTATCAAAATATTCTCCTCTGCTTATTTTCCATTTTGCACTTTATTCTTTCTTGCTAGACATCCTTGCTGTCCTTCTCTTATCTGGTGGGCTAAGTAGTATGTAAAAGACTGTGCGCAAAGAAAATGAATAAAAATTCAAGCTATAACCTCTAGAAATTCACTAATGGTCTTGTTATATCCTTAAAGGAGGGGAAAAAAAAAAAAAAAAAAAAAAAAAAAAGTAGGGATGCATGTCCCTACTAGGAATCCTACCTCACATTCACAATAATACCAACCTGAATTAAGCAAAATCTTGAATTAAAGAAAGACTAAGTTTTCTCTTGTTTAGTTTTTGAAAATTGGTCAACCTAATTGTTATTGCCAATGAGGTTCAGCATCAGTTTGTATCTCTTAGGCACAATATCCCAATGGGATCTTGCTACTGTTTACAGAATGATTACAGTAAATTAGTGAAAGGCTTCAAAAGAAGATATGTTCATTATTTTCTTAACTGGAAGATGAGAGAAAGTGAGGATAATTACAATCATAAAAACAACATTGAAGAAAAAGTTGATGAATCTACATAAAAATGCTTTTCTTCAGCATTTAAGAAAGAACAGTTCTGACCCTAGTGGAAGAAAATTGTTCTTCATTATTTTCACTAAGTGTTTTCAAGCCATTTATTTTTCAGAAAGTAGTTGAGATTGTTCAAATATGTTCATTAATTTTTTTATATATTCATTTAATATTTTCATTGTTTTAACCTTTGATAAAAATTCTAATGAAAAACTTATCAGAATAAAACATTTTTGACCCTGATATACATATTCCATTACACTGGTTTGAACTTTTCTTGGTGCCATGTGCTTATTATAAACCAGTGTCTCATTCTCCCTCCCCAGTTGAGCAAAGGGAGTAAATAAGATAAAAGGTCATGGGCAAAACTGCCTTGACCTATGGAAAATGAATTAGTTACAAATTAGTAACAGATAGGACAGTGAGAAACAAAAACAAAATTGAGAATGCCATCTCCCTTCTTCTCAGGCTCAGCTTTACTCCAGACTCCTCTTAGTTCGGTGAAGGGATGTGCTATAATAGTCTTTGCAATTCACAGTCATCTCCTTCCTCCTCCCTCTTTTCCCCTCCTTCATCATGCAGTCTCTTCCAAAGGACACTGTCCTTCACAAATTGCTCCAGTGTGGGTCTTTTCCATGGGATGCAGTCTTTCAGGAACAAACTTTTCCAATGTGTATTTCCACACTGCTCCCGAGAGAAAATGTGTTCCAGTGTGTGCTCTCCACTGTCTGCATCATCCTTGAGGGCATATTCAGCTGTTACGACATGGATATATACTAAACCTAGGCAACTTTATTGAAAAACATCTGAAGTTTGCGCAAAATGCAATGTGCTATCAATTAGCTGTAAATTGAGCATAATTTAAATATTTATCTTTGCTCTAACAAAGTTTCTGAATTCCACGTGTCTCACCCTGCAACCAGCCTCAGGCCTCAGCTACCCCCCCTAAAAATGTAATGCTTACAAAGGCTCTTCCAATTCTTTGAAAAAGACTTCTATGCTAGGAGAGTGGTGATTGTTGCTACTGGACTAATATTCCGGTAATGATGAAGAAAGGAGGTGAACACTTGTTAATGGTGAGTTTTTCTTCTAGGTCTCAGCACAGCAGGGAGCAGGATCCAGGCTAACATCTCTACCCCAATAGAAGGTATTTCCTGCCCGTGACACTTTGCAGAGCTGCCCCTCTCAGTGCGAGGGGAGCAGGTTGAGCGTTGCTCCAGACCTTGCAGATAGTATCAGCTCTGAGAGGATGCTGCTGCTGGATGCCGGACTCTTAAGCGCAGCTGAAACATGACCTTGAATTGTCCAGAACCCCAAATATGTGTCTTCCTAGGCTTTCCTGCACAGTGAGTTCCCCAGTGCAACTGAAAGACAAATTTTACATAAATAAGACTAGAGTTTCAATCTCTTAAATGTTTTACGTAGCAACTAAGTGGGACTTTCCTCCTGTAGCCTCAACAAGTATTCATCAGGCTGAGCTGCTTCCAGACTCATTTCCAAGTATCTACATGACTCATATCTCAGAAAGCCCCATGAAAGTCAGCTGCAGCTTGGCTGTTGACATCCTTAGCCTTTCTACCTCCCTGTGATGGCAGCAACCTGGTAAATGAGGTAGACTTCCCCTGACTCCAGATCACCTCCTCCCCAGAAACACAAGAGTTTAAAATAAAAAAGAAAAAGAAAAAAAAAAAAGACAACACTACCTTCTGGACAAAATAACATCTGCTGTTTCTGCCATTTTCATAGAACCATAATCATAGATTGGCCCAGGTTGGAAGGGATATTAAAGACCATTTAGTTCCAATCCCCTTGCCATGGACAGGTTTGCTACTCAATACATCAGGTTGCACAGTGTCCCATCTGAACTGGTCTTCAATGTCTCCAAGAATAGGGCATCCATAAATTTGGGTAACCTGTTCCAGTGCCTAACAACTATCTGAGTAAAAAAAATATTTCAAACATCTAATCTAAATTTCCCCTCTTTTAGATTAAATTCATTCTCCCTTGTCCTGTAACTTCTAGACAGTGTAAAGAGTCACTCTTCTTCCTGGTTATAAGTTCCCTTCAAGTAGTGGAAGGTCACAATGGAGTCTCTGTAAGTCTTCAAGCTAAAGCCCAGTTCCCTCAACCTCTCCTCAGAGGAAACATACTCCAACCCTCTGATTATCTTCATGGTCCTCCTCTAAACCCACTTCAACAACTCCACATCCTTCTTGTGCTGTGATGCCCAAGTCTGGCACAGTACTCCAGATGAGAACTTACAAGGGCAGAGTAGAGGATGGCAATCACTTCCTTCACCCTGCTGGCCATCTCTCTTTTAATGCAGCCCAAGACACAGATGGCCTTCTGGGCTGCAAGCACACACATGCTCATGTCCAGATTCTGTCTGCCGGAACCATCAAGCCCTTCTCTGCAGGGCTGCTCTCAACAAGCTCTTTTCCCAGTCTTTACACACATCTGGGATTTCTGCAACCCAACTTTACACTTGGCCTTGTTGAATCACATTAAGTTCTTATGGGCCCAATTTTTATCCTGGATGGTATCCCTTCCTTCTATTATGTCATCTGCACCACTCAGCTTATTGACATCAGTAAACTTACTGAGAGTGCACTCAGTCCCACTAACTGTTGTTGATAAAGATGTGAAAGTGCAGCAGTTCCAAGATAGACTGTGGGGATGCCACTTATGACTAGCCTCTACTTGGACATAGAGCCACTGATCTCTGCCCTCTGTCTGTGATGATCCAACTTTTTATCTACTGAATATTCCAGCCTTCAAAAGCATATCTCTACAATTTACTGATGATAATGTCAGTGGCCATGTATAAATGCATGTAAATAACATCTGTTGACCTCCCTTGGCTCATGCTGATCTGCAAAATTCAGTTTTCCTGAGGAAAACGCAGAATTGCAGAATGAAAATAGCAAGTTGCAGGAATATTATCTGACACCCATCATCTGAACTTCAGATATGTTTTCAGTCAGTCCATCTGTCACGACCCTTATAGTAAGCAGGAGTGTTTTAGTTCATACTTTTTTTTTTCCTTCCAGATTTTGTCAGTAGTGAAAGAGATATTGCAGTATACTGGAGATTTTGTTTCATGAATCAAATTTTAAACATTAAAAAAAAAAAAAAAGCATGTGTTTTTGAATGAACTTACGAGTATTAGACTTTAAATAAATAGATTTTAATCCTAATGTTCTATGGTAATGACCAAACGTTTTGTTGCTGTCTAAAACTGTATATAAAAGATGACGTAATATAGACCAATCCAAATTAGTTTTATACAATTGTATGCTGCTAATATATCTACCCATTCAGTGTAAATAATTAAATCCCTTGACATAAATCCTGTGATCTTAATCCTGTGATTTAAAAATTAATCTTAATCATCTAATCTTAATCATGTGATTTAAAAATTAAATCACATGAAGTTAAAATATCATGAAACATTTTTACCTCTCTATCTCTATTCTTATTCCAAAATATATCACTGCTAAAAGCAGATTTCCATAATAATATGAGCAAGATATTTAAAACTACTTTAAGACCTTCCAGTTCTTATTTCCTGTCTTGCAAGAAGACAGAATTGTAAGGATTCAAAATATTCAATCGCTTCACTACAATCATTTTACTGCTGTACAAGGAAGGTTTATAAAATTAAAATGGCTATTGCAAGCCTCATTTAAGCAATACCCTTGACACATTTACTGGAGTTTTCAGCTTTTATTTGAGACCAAATATTTTAAGTACTATTAAAAAGGAAAAAGAAAAAAAAGAAAACAAAGATTTTGATTTATACCAATCAATTGAAAATTACTCCAATAACTCTAAACAGTTTTCAAAATAAACAAAAAATATTCCAAAGTAACTCGCATTTACAGGACAAGTATTTCATCGTTCACTTCTATTTATAATATATGTGAAATGATTGCTTTGTTTCCAAGTGTCCTTTATTACTTTCTGTGAAAAATATATTTTATCAGCAGCTGTTAATTTAAAAAAAAAAATGCATAAAGTATTGCAGAGATAAATTTGCTGACGCTGAAGATGTCTGATGTTTGTTTACTTTGCAGAATAAATGAAACAAAGTTCATTCAATTGACAGGATGGCATGCTGCTAGACATTTCTTTCCAAATACAGAATTTCTCAGAGTGGAGTTACAAAATTCCATTCACAAACTCTTTGGAAACCAAAAATATATATCATAAACCCATATATATATATATGTGTATATATGTGTATATATACATATATATATATATACAAATGGAAAATATTGCCCATAATTACTCTTAGCAAGGCAGATAAAACATCAGACCACTCACCAAGTCCAAATTTTTTCAGTAGAATGTATTTCCTATCCTTGAAAAACTTACAATACAACTATGATAGAATTAAAAATAGATAAATAAATAAATAAACTGCATTTTAGATAACTATTAAGAAGCATTTTGGATTGCAAAATCAATTCTGCAGCTGAGAAGAAAAAACAAACCTTGCCACAGACCCATCCAAAACTGAACTATGAAATGGAATGGAATACACACTGCTCAATGATTTGCCAATGACAATAAAAAATAAATCAATGAAAATATTTAGGAAATTAAACTTTTATAATTTGGAGTAAGAAAAAGAATATATTTTGTCATGAAGAATGCAGAGTGCATTCAAATTTGTCAGTTAAATAATGAAAAGTAAAATATAAATATTCCTGCAGAGATCCTTTATTTTCCTTTGTGTTTTCATCCTTAAGAGAAAATCTATCACTTTGCCCTCAGTAGGAGAAGAACTTATATGTACAGATGTCTTGCTCAGAAGCTTAGTGAATTACTGTATTTTCTAAGGAAAAGTGATTCATCAAGAAGTGGTATGTCAGAAAATGCAGCTACAGTTATAATTTAAGACTAATCATTGTGCCATATTTGTTGAAAAAATATTATTAATTTTCATTTTTATTATTTTTGAAACATGCTTTCAGATTCAAAAGTTTTGAAGCTTTAATTTATATCTTAATTTAAAAAAAAAATAAGTATTTGTTTCTTTTTTTCCCCACAATAAAATTTCAATAGAAATGTTTTTAATTTCACTTCATATATAGTGCAAAAATGTAATAGTTACTGTGAAATAAAGAATACATTTTTCTCCTTTCTTGTACATATATATATTTATGCTAGATCAAGTCTATACATTACCTTTTAGTTTAACTGAAATGGGGAAGACCAAAATGGGGTAGAACTGATGTTCTATTGATTTGTTACCTTTACTTAATTTGCGTTTTCCACACAAATGTGCTGACTGAATCCAGCTTTTCTTACGAAATACTCAGCCCTTCTCTGGATCTGAGAGTAAATACTTTGCCATGAGGCACATGCATAAAAATGCTGGTCTTCTATCTGCTGTTGTAAATCAGCAACCATATGACTACTCTGTCTTTCTTTCTGTGAGAGAGATGTTTTCTTCTATGGGTTTCCTTGGCAGGGTTCATAATAAAACTCAGAGATCTATTTCTCTTTAAATTTTCAAAATAACTGTAAATAGATCCCAAAATTATTGGCAGCCTTGAGACAACGAGCTTCCCTACTCTATCTCCACTTCCTTAAAACAGTAGGTTAAAAGTAAATATTTGGTTTTCTTGGTACAATTTTCTTTTTAAATCAAAATGAGTTGAAATCAGATAACACAAAATCAGAAAACAAAATGAGTACCTCAAGATCCACTTAGAATCCAGTTCAGTCATGCATAAGATTTTCACAGAAGAAGGATCTAACCCATAACTTAGACAAAGTGTAACTTATTTTCTGTTGGGCTGGATTCTTGAAGAAAGGACTACAAGCAAAGTGTTATAAAAATGTTCAAATATGTGGTCCAATATAAGTGATCTTCATTTTGCATGTAGCCCAATGGGCAGTAATTCTACTGAAGTCACAAAAGCAGTATGAACAATAAGATGGTACAAAAATGAGAATCTGTGCAATTCTAAAAATTATATGTCTAGCAGTAAAACATTTAACGCTTCATTATCAAAACCTGGTTCTATAATATCTTCCATCAAATACTGATATGATTTATCATTCTTTCTTTTGAGAATATACCATCTTTGGAATGAAATAGTTCAATGACTAAAATATTTTCATATAAACATACATCTCTTAAAACAAAACAGAACAACAACAACAAAAAAGATAAGGCATCCAGTCTATATAACCTGTCACTTAATTTAGGTTGCATGTTCCAGATACACATTAATCTCTAATAAATATGATATCACAAAGAGTAAAAAGAATTCAATTATTTGCTGCTGTGCATACTTAGACGTTAGAAAAGTATCGTTCTACTCTAAATATTAAAATTTTAGGAGAATTTTAGAAACCTTTAAAACTGTCCCAAGGTAGAAAATTATCATTCACTGGTAATCACTGATAAAACAAATAAAAGTATATACTTCTTGTTTCATACATACCGGTGTCATTAGTTTAATTAAAATATTTGAAAAGCATAAAGAAATTTTTTTTTCCATAAACAAACATGAATTATACATACAAATGTATTGTAGCAATGACTTTATGTGAATAATTGACTTAAATAAAACAAAAGGGCAATAATTTACATATTATCTATTTTTCTATGTTAAAAAAATATCTGAAAACAGAATGTTAAAAGTTCCAAACACAAAGGATTTTCTAAATTTGAATAATAAATGTGACGATCCTTCAGCAGCTTTCCTTTTATCACATTAGTTCCACAAACCAGTTTATCTGAGTGCATTGTTCACATGGAAAAAAATCTCATTCATTTATAATTGCCTAATTAATTGAAACTTAACTGCATTATATTGCAAGGACTTCTGACAAAGTTTTATAAATCTAGATAAACATTAATAATTTAAAGTTCTAATAAAAAATAATTTAAAAATATAAACTTCAAAAGGAAGAAATTGAAAAGCTGTGAGTTTTTTTATATGCTTTGTAGAGTATTTATTCTGTACCAACAAGAAACTACATTTTCATCAACTTTTCAGTTTTCTGCTTATGTATTCTTTCAGTGAAAAGCAATATGAATGGATATGTTACTAGAAGGAAGAGGTTAACAACCTGCAATAATCATGTTTTTCTGACATTTAAATTTCCAATAGCTTAAAATAACTGAGAGTTGTGATCATTTTCTGAATAAAATGTTTTGGAATTGAAAAAAAATCTGAAAAAAATCTGATGCTAGAGAAATCTTTGGTAAAATCAAACAGTTTCTCTATCAAAGGATTTTAAAATAAAAACAAATCATATTTCTCCATGCAAAGATGTAGCTAGCATAGACTGAATCATTAATCTTCTGAAAGCTGCAGAGTCTTGAGAATGAAAGTTTGAAATGAATAAGTTAAAGAAACACATGCAGCACCATAGGAAGAAAGAAATAATGTTGAGTGAAATCAGCATTACTTGTCTCAGATATGATCTACATAGAGGTGTGTGGAGTGCAAAAAAAAAAAAAAAAAAAAAAAAAGTTACAACATAAAAATAAATATTTGTGCTATTAATATTAGAAGCAAAAAATGCAAAAAAAAAAAAAATTATGCTCTTCAGCCTTCTGCATTACTGCAGAAGTGCTAAACAAAAGAATGTAATTCCAAAACTAGGAATATGTCTGTACAAATTTCTATTTTGGTTACTTTTCCTTTTCTCTTCTCTTCTTAACCTAGTTTTGAGGAAAAATCAGACATCAGTAGATGAACATTTTCTACAGTTCTGACATAAAAGTTATGAATTTACTGATAGAAGTAGAGAAGAATATATATAAGGAAAGGTTGAACACATCCAGTAGAATATTTGATTATTTATATTGCACGTATGTCCTAGAATCTAAGAGCTCTAGTATTCTACTTGCTTTGTAAACTCAAAACAAAAAATAGTTACATCTTTTCTATTTCAAGACCCTACTCACTGTAAACTCACCAAGAGACAGACAGCAAACACCGTACAACTGAATGGCAAACAAATATGTTAGCATAGTAGTGCAGAATAGCTTTGACACTGCAAAGTTCTATAGCAGAAAGCAAATTTATGAAAGATATTTGAAGGAAGAAAATGAGGTGTTGTGATAGAGACTCCTCACAAATGTAGCTGTACACAGGAGAGACAGGAGAATATAGTTGGCTTGGAGGTGGTGGAAGAAAGGAGATAGATCTGGGGAAGCTGATAACTCGTATTTGAGTAGGGAGAAAGGGAAGAGAACAAAATCTAAAGGATAGATGATGAGTTAGAGTGAAACACTTGGGGGGGAATAATAAAGAAGAGACTGAAATTAGAAGAAAATTTGCATAACCTACCATACCTACTGCTAGTGAGAATTAGCTTAATTTTGCTGGAGTCAGTATAGTTACGCTGATTTACTGAAACTGAAGATATTTCCTCAGACAAAGAAATTACTCCTATTACTCATTTTTGGGGTAAATTTTAACTCTTAAACACTTTGACAAGGTAAAGTCTTGAAGTAATGCTCTTATAATAAAAAATAATTTCAATTAAAAAAAATACGGACAAAATATTATCATCAGTATTAAAAATAAGTACATAATAAAAGATAGATTTACTTGGAATTTCTTTGTGGCTTCCCCCAAAACATAGTTAATATTCCTGTTGTATCAAAATTACTGTTTAATTTGACAATATTCTTTTAAATTAAAGAATAGTATCATAATTTCATGTAACACTAAAAATTTCAAAACAGAGCATAAAGTCCACTACCTCAATTCGTTTCTATCAAGAGATCTGCATGACATAAGGAAACACAGACTACTTCAACAATAAACGATGCAGTAAAAATATAAAACACGATCCTGTGATTTAAGATCAGCTTATAAAATAGATGTTAGCCTGCCTGACTGTTTTTCATTTACATCAAATTTTACACTAAATTTCAGTCAGTTGAATGCACAGTTCCTAGTTGTAATCAGTACTAAATACAGACAAAGCAATATGACTGAGGTGTACCTCAGCTCCTGACTTTTCAAATTTATAGAATACAGCATTTTGTAAACCTTCACGCCGATTGAGATCAAGTGCCTCCAATAGGTTCCACCCATTTAGGCATTATATGTAGAAAGTACTTTAATGTGCAAAACGATATGCAACTTACTAGATCATAGAATCATATAATCATAGAATCATTAGTGCTGGAAGAAACCTCTGAGGGCCAACTAGTCCAGCTCCCCCACAATGAACAGGGATACCAAAACTAGATCAGAAGCCTGTGGCTTCATGCAGCCTCACCTTGAATGTCTCAAGGGCATCAACCAAAGTAATGGGCAACCTGTTCCAGTGCCTCACTACCCTCACTGTAGAAGATTTTTTCCTTACATCTAACCACCCTGAGCTTGAAGACTTTTTCCCTTATTCTGTCGCCACAGACCCTCCTAAAGAGTCCACCTCCTTCTTTCCTGTAGCTCCCCTTTAGATACCAAAAGGCAGCTATCAGGGCACCACACATCTTTTTCTTCTCCAGGCTGAAGAGCCTCAGCTCTCTCAGCCTGTTCTCATAGGAGAGGTTTTCCATTCCATGAACCATTTCTGCAGCCCTTCTCTGGACACACTCCACATCTGGACACAGTATTCCAGGTGAGGCCTCCCCAGCACAGAATAGAGAGGCAGGATCACCTCCCTCAACCTGTTGACTATGCTTCTTTTGATGAATCCCGGGATATGATTGGCTTTCTGAGCTGCAAGAGAACATTGCTGGCTTATATTCAGCTTCCCATCCACCAATACCCCCAGGTCTTCTTCAGCAAGGCTGCACTCAATCCTTTCATCCCCCAGTTTGTATTGGTAATGGGGGTTGCTTCAACCAAGGTGAAGACCTTGCACTTGGATTTGTTGAACTTAATGATGTTCACCTGGACCCACTGCTCAAGCCTGTCTGTTTCCTTCTGAATGGCATCCTGTGCCCCTGGTGTGTCGAACACATCCCACAGCTGGTGTCTTCAGAAATTTCGTTGAGGTTCACCTGATTCCACTGTCGATGTCACTGATGAAGATATTAAAGACTATAGGCCCCAGTACTGAGCCCTGGGGAACAAAACTCATCAACGATTCCCATCCAGACACTGAGCCATTGGTTACTGTTTTCTGGACTCAGTTTTACAGCCAGTAGTTCATCCACTAGACAGAGTTCATCCACAGACAGTCCACCCATCAAATCCTTATTTTTTCAATTTGTAGAAAGGATGTGGTAGGGTACCATGTCAAAGGCCTTACTGAAGTTGAGATAGATAGTATCAGTGGCTCTTCCCTTTTCCATTGGTGTAGTTGCACACCATCATAAAAGGCGACCGGGTTGGTCCAGCAGGATCTGCCCTTGCTGAAGCCATGTTGGTTGTGCCATATAAGTCATCCAGAAAAAGATGTATTTAAACCCACAAATGTTCAGTGAATCATCAGAGGGATTTATCCTTTAGTGAAATGAGAAGGGCACAACCATTCAAATATGACAAATGATATCCAGCTGAAGAAAGAGATGTTTACAGCTCCAAATGATACAATGAATGAACTTGAAATTAAGGTCAGCCTTCCTCTTAGAGAAGGAATAAGGATATAAAAGCTAGAGGGGGAAATACAGAACTATCTTGAGACTGGGAGGCTTTTGGTAAAAAATCTTCTGCAAGAAGCAAGATGCAACATGAAGAGAAATATATTCTGAAGAAAGATCCTTGAATGGAGCTTCATTTAATGGGATGAAACTGAAGGTATAGTATTTGAAGAGTCTGCTTCTCTGCCTCTCACCATGCTAGAAAATCACAGCTCAAAGAGAAAGAGGCTGCTTTTTAATCAGTTGAAGTACACTTTTTCTTTCAATTCTTCGCCAATCTTTTATCAAATTTCAATATACTTTGTTGTCTACTTATGATGTAATTTAATTACTCTATTTGAATATTATCTTTCCCTGGCTGCAATTTAAATTATGTAATATAACTGGACAACCATGAGTTATTCTTCCCCCAAAAGTTGGAAAAGGATAAGGAAAAACTGAGCAATATGAATTATTTTTATTTACTGTGTAATTTGTAGTCTAAATTAAAGTGGGATTTAATAGAGAGTGGCTTACAGGAGGCCTAACAGATGCTTTTGGAAAAATAATTTAGAAGCAGATGTACTTAAAAGAGGAAGTTGCAAAAACATATTTCCACACCATTAATAATAGGTTGTGCACATATTATATAATGAATCCACGATGAAGATATGAGTGCTACCATAAAATTGCATGTATCAAACTGCAGCCAGGAAGCACTCATAAACTGTAAGACTCTGAAATTGAACATATTTCAAAGCTATTTCAAAAGTAGAACTTGGAGGTTTTCTAGGCAGAATAAATTATTTTGCAGAAAAACTAACAGTGCATTCATTTCCAAAAGGCAGGAAAGAGTACGGCATGGCAGAGCTGGAATGTCTCATAGTCCAGAAAGAAGAAAGACTGTAGGTGACACAGTTCGTTAGGAGTCTCCCTTGAGAGAGGAGAAGAGTAACATTCAAGAGATTAACAGGCATTTCATGAAGGATAGGAATGTGTTCCCATGCCTTTTATTCTATTTTCAATTTTGCATATGTTCAGAACTATATGAATGTATAAATAACTATGAATATTTTGAACTTAACACAATTTTTTGAAAGTACCATTTTGACACAAATGAAGAGAGGCAGAATCTCTAATTGCTTTGAAAAGGCCACATCAAGCATTTTAGCAATGTCTGTAGATCAGTGCTTGTCAAGTTAAATCCAGACAATACAAAGAATAAGCCCTACCACAGGAAGTGATACCTTCATCTAATTATAATCCACTATAACATGTTTCTATGCTTTCCCTGACTCTAAAATATGGAAATGAATGATTGAGGTGGAGGAGGGGAAACAAAGCATCTGAATCTTGTATGAATAAAATGTATCTGAGAGGTCATCCTTTTTGAGTGACTCATTTTTTTGCCAACAGTGTAAAAATACATGCAAGAAAGTAAAGAAGCAGCACTGATACAAAACAGGGAAGAGTAAAGAACTCCTTTGCAATTAATTTCACCTGTATTTGATACTGTATTCCATCATATATTTATGTTTTGACATTTTTTCATACATTCCTTCACAATAAACAAAATAAATAAATAAATAAATAAATAAATAAATAAAGGTTGTGAGGGAGAGATACAGAATTGGAATAAAGGTGAGGAACACAGGTAGTTCAGGGTGTAGTTCTTCCTCTAGGACATTTGGAAAGTTACAATTCTAGATTGCATTTACAAAATTCTTTTAACTGATTGGATTACTGTAGCACACATTCTCATCTAAACTGCATTAAGACAGGATTGTAAATATGCCAGCTGTGACCAAAACCAAAACTGAGAATTTTCACACTCTTTACCCCAACATCAAGTCACCAATGCTGCTGATTGATATATGTACTAAAAAATTCCATTCTTGAAAACTGCAATTAACTCATAACTATCAAAAATAACTATCCACAATAGAAGTTAAACAGAATGATTCTTTAACCCCAAAACGTAATTGCTGGTAGCTCTCATTACTCTTTATTCTTCCTTGATTAAAAAACACTTTTCACTATATTGTATAGACTCTGTATTGCTTACAATTTTAGAAGTCCCTTGTAATGAAACATGATTATTGACTGGAAAAGGGGTGACATTACCCTCATTTTAAAAAGGGAGACAGGAACAATCTGGGGAGTTACAGGCCAGTGAATCCGTGCCCAGAAGATCACAGAACTCAAAACTACACTAAGACACATGGAAAACAGATGTGATGTGTGACAGCCAACACAGCTTTATTAAGGACAAATCATACCTGACAAACTTGGTGCCCTTCTATGACAGGGTTAAAATAACCAAGTGGATAATGGACATCATCTACTTCGAGCTGTGCATTTCATACTGCCTCATACAACACTGTTCTCTCTAATAAGAGAGACATGTATTTGTTAGATGGACCACAAGGTAGATAAGACACTGGCTTTGAAATACTGTGGTCAATGATTTGATGTCTAAGTGGAGATCAGTGATGAGTGGTCTTCTAAGGGATACTAAAGTGAATATCATGTAGTTCAACAAGGACAGGTGCAAAGTTGTGTACATGGGCTGAGGCAATCCCCAGTATCAGTACACTCTTGGTCATGAATTGATTAAGAGCAACTGTGTAGAGAAGGACTTGCGGTGAATGAAAAACTGAATATACAAGTAAGGTGGTAAGTGAGCTTGCAGTCCAGATAGCTATTTATATGCTGAGATACATCAAAAGAAGTGTAGCTAGCAGGTTGAGGGAGGTGATTCTCCCCCTTTGCTCTTGTGAACCCAAATTATTTCATTCATCTCTGGGGCTCCCATCATAAGGAAGACATGGAGCAGCTAGGTTGGGTTTAGAGGAGAGTCATGAGGATGATCAGAGGACTGGGATACGTCTCCTGTGGAGAGAGCTTGAGGTGTTTAAACTAGAGAAGAAGTAGTTCTGGAGTGTCGTATCCGCCAATTAACCCGACTTATCCCGGGACCTCGACCATCCGGGGGAGAGAAAGACAAACATGGATGCCATAATGTCTTCTCTCAATTTAATGCTGCGTCACATACCTTATATACCACCCTAAATCCTGCGCAGACGCATACACCCGCTACGCAAGACCCGATGCACGCGAGAGAACCTATACACACACCTACCTAAACCCCCCGCCCGCTAACTCTTAACCTACAGGCATAACTTAGCTATTCTAGAACACTCCATCTACTCAGAACTACTGTATGCACTCATAAATCCTTGCTAAGACAACTCAGTACCCCAACATGGAGAGACATTATAGCAGTATTCCAGTACATAAAGGAGGCCTACAAACAAACAAACAAAACACAAGGACTCTAAACAAGTGAGTATAAGGGATAGAACAATGGGTGATTGTTTAAAACAAAAGAGTATGCATTTAGATTAGACAATAAAAAGAAATTCTTTACTCAGAGGTGGTGAGACACTGGGATATGTTGCCTGGAGAAGTTGTGGATGCCCAATTACTGGTAGTGTTAGAGGTTAAGGTGGATGTGATTTGGGGCAGATTTATCTAGTGAGAGATCCATGGCAGAGGAGTAAATGATCTTTAAGGTCCTTTCCAACCCAAACCATTCTGCATTTCTGTGATTCTATGATGAAAGTAAGTTGCTAAGAAATTTTTCTAACTTCTTTGTGTATGTATCTTAGGTAACATGCAATTACAGTGGTGAATTTTGCCTTAATAGCCTAAATATATAAATTTTTTACATAATGTAAAACTTTGTGGGCAAGGAGACTGTCAGATCTGGTATCTTTTATTAAGTATGTCTAAAGAAGAAACTGAGAAACCTAGCTCTTGGAAGTATCCACTTTTTGTTGGTGGTGTTTTTTTTTGTTTTGGTTTGGTTCTGTTTTGTTTGTTTGTTTTTGTTTTTGTTTTTAAGAAAGTAACTATAGAAGTCCTTTCAAACTACAGTTTTCACCTAAGGTAGAAATATAAAAGTACTGGTTTGAGTTTTTTTCTAAAAAAGAACCTAAAAAACCTGGAAGAACAAAGTTTTGTCTGAAGTGAATAAATCCTAGAATAGTACAGAGGCTAGGGTCATTATGGGAATATAGATACAAGGTTTATTTCACAGAAGATAGCAACAAAGAGATAAACCATAAGAAACTGGATATTTTCTGGCTATCCAGTGACCCATTTTTATCTTACATCCACTAAGTCCATATTAATACATAATCTCCACACATTTACACCCATGCCAGCCCATTAGTTCTAATATGGTAGCATCTAAGAAGCATTTTTGACCTTCCATTTATACACAGATTGTATGCAGAGGTCCACTAAAGCCCATTCAAATCAGCACTCTTGTGGTTTTCCAAGCAGAAAACTTTATCCTTACTGTTTTTCTCGGAGTATTTCTGTTGTTTTCTTTTATATATTTTATTCCTTGAAATGAGATGGCTACATAGATAATCTTGCCTAGGTTTAATTTATTATTCAACAGTGAATTGTACCAGTTTTATATTAAAATATAAAAAGACATCTGTGAACCATGCTGTACTGAAATGTTCTCCCCTTTCTGTTTATATAGATCTATTCAGGATTTCCTGGTACTCTTTTTATTTTCTTCACAGAGAAAGCAGCTTCATCCAAAGTCTTATGACTTTTACTTCTCAGTCACTAAGCTTACGTGATTGACACTTTTTTTTTTTTGCCAATTTGAGTCTCCTGTTATGTATTCTGATTTGCTGTTGACACCGTATTGATGAGTTTTTAATTCTTTTTCTAGTCCTCTTCTGTTAAAGAACAAATTACTAGGAGTTTCCTGCATTTACTACTTTTGCTATGCATTCAGTGGTGAGACCAGTATATTGCTCAAAACATCAAGATAATCACAATGTTAAGAGTAGTGCATATTTGATTCTTACTGCTTCTTTCTCTTGTCAACTAATTGTTGTTTCTTCTCTAATAGTTGTAGTGTTTATGTGGTTAACTCTTCCCTAGCTACATTTTGCCAGCATCCGTATTGAGAATATTTGGTTTAATGATATTAGAGTGTAACCCACTGAAGAACAACTTCATAGCCAATATTAAAGAAATTATGTAGTCAACATGTTATTTTGATCATCCTTTGAAATAATTTGCTGTTACTGCACCAGATATCATTTTCCTGATATTAACAAACTCAGAGACGCAAATACTGTTTTCCAAATGTTTATTAAAGGAAGTTAATTAATACACTTTTTTTTTTTTTTTAATAGGAAAGTCAAGTTATTCACTTCTAATCAAAGTAAAGCGTATGAACATGTGTTTTTCTTCAATAAATATACTCATTCAACCCTCTTCTACTGGAAGTGTTGATCTGAGAGAAATGAATAATGAGGAAGATTTACTTTACAGGGATATTTATTGGTCTTATTCTCTCATTTGCAAAAAAGCTAATAAAGGGTGGGAAAAATACAGAACACTTTAAGATACGGAATACATACCGGGATGGTTATTGTAGTTTCACCATTATGAAAATCAGTTGCAGGAACTGCAGTGCTTTTCTGAAATATGTTTGCTTGTTTCAAAATTCTAAGGACCTGGCAGGACAGCTGGGAGGTAACAGCAATATATTACCTGGGACAGTTCCATGAGTGAGACTGACAAATAATCTAATACAAGATACTGGGAACAAACAAACAAACAAATATATGGCATGAGAAAATTGTTTGGTTTTTTTTCATGACACAGGGTGAATTCACAGTTTTTTCAGCCTTGAGTCTAGTTTTTGCTCTTCAGACTTTTATTTGTTTATACAGTGCTTTGGCTCCCTGGTCTCTGCAGTGCATTCATTCAGTTTTATGTAGGTATAGAAATTAATGGAGTATAACATATGCAGTACTATAATCACTATCTTTCTCTGCCCATCGCGTGCAATTGATCATTACATTTCAATATACCTAAAATTAAAAGCTAACTCTGTCTTAGTTCTTTAGTGTGTAGACTGAACTATACATTACTGAAAACCAGATTTAGATGCAAAACTTAAATATTACAAATCATGAGTTTAAATTGAAAAAGAAGCAATGTCAGGATATTTTTGGAATTAAAACCTGATGTTTGCTGTACTTAAATCTCTTGTGTACAGGAATCTCTTACACTTTCTCTTGATTAGCTCTGCAACATGCAGCATTTAAATTTTTGACAAAGACTTCCCTGAATTTGATATTCTTCTCTGTTTCTGGGAGATCCAATCAAGTGATTACTAGTATACTGAGTGATCAAAGGAACTGATACCTTAGTGTCACAACTAAGAAAAGAAATATACTTTCTACACAAAAAATAAAATGCAAGGGGCTATCATTAAACTTTACAATACAACAGGGAAAAGAAAGAAATAGTATTTATGCTAAGCACTAGCAGTTAAATAGATTTTGTTCTTTGTTGTGATCCACTGTGTAACTGGAAGAGTATTGCATATTGATGGCATTTATAAAATGACAGAATGGTTCTTACTCCATTAAACAATTTGACATATTTTCCACAAGCCAAAGCATTTTTATGCAGAACATTTTTTTTTATGCAAAGCATTTTTATGTAACACAAATATCTGTCAATGGGAAAGAACAAGCTAGGTAACAAAAAGACAGTGATGGCCAAGAAAATAGATCTCAATTTCAAGGTCTCTCTCTGCATTCTAAAGGATTTTAAAATCACAGAAAAAAACCCTTTGTCATTCAACTGTGCTATAGAATTTTGACTTTGATGAGGAACACTTGAAAACCTCCTTGTTGAATCTTACTTAAATATACTCAATATTTTTAAATGCAGCTTGAACATGGGAATTTGGTGGCAGTCTTGATGTTGTATATCCTTATTCAAACTATTCAGTGTATTCTGTATTCCTGCTACCCCAAATTTAAAAATCCAGCTGCTATGAATATCAGGATCTTAATACTTCAAGTTCTTTAAAATGACTTGCTTTCAGCACAGAAAAGACTGGAAGAAATCTAAGTGTGGCCCTAGCTACCTAAAGAGTGGCTACAGAGAAGAAAGAGACAGATTTTCTCAGTGGTTTACAATGTGAGGATTAGAAATATCAGTCACATTATAAAGTAGGGAAAAATATCCTTGGAAATAAGAAGAAATAGTAATAATGACAAATGTGCAACACTGAAATAATTTTACTATAGAAGCTGTAGAAACTCCATCCTTGGCAATTTTCAAACCTCAGTGGGACAAGCAAATCAGGCAACCTACTCTAACTTTGAATTTATTCTTGTGACAAGTGGGAGGTTGGACTACGTGGCCTCTAAAGGTCACTACCAACCCTAATTTTTCTATTATTCTAAAAGTCTGCATTTATCTTTTGAGAATAATCTATTGTCTATTGTTTCATAGGTTCTGCTCCTTCTAGAAGCAGGTCTGATAGACTTCTACATGCTAGACCAGACTATTTATTTCTTAAACCATAAACGTGATTTTTTTACAGTTCTCCATCCAAATACAATTACTTGTCTTCAAATCCACAAAACCAGGATGGACTGCCATCTGATCCCAGAGAGAGACCTTGTCTGATCCTCAAGTTCACCACTGGTGAGCTTAGTGTACTTAAACATATTGTTAGCACATGACAAATAAGTAAAGAGATCTGGAAATCAAATAAACCGGTAGAGTCAAGATGCCTAGCCAAATGCTTAATCTGTTGAGAAAAGCAGATGAAGAAAAAAGTTGGGAAACTTGACTGAACTTTCAGCTAGGCAACAGTGAGAAGCCTTTGGAAGAAGAGCCTTCCCCTTTCAAACTCTCACACTCCCGCCTTTTCAATTTGCAACTTCAGCCATCCAATAGGTCTCTCATCACAAGAAACGGAGACGAGAAATATTGTGACATAGTTTTTTCTCTCAATGGAAGAGCAGAAAGATGACGGGCTTTCTAAGCTTTTAACCAGTCTGTCTCAATTAGTCCCCATTGTAAAACAAATAAAAATAGGAATCAAATCAACTCTAATGAAGCCTCTATATCTTTCCATCTCAGAGATAGCTGACCAAACGATATTCAAGCATCTCTGAGCAAAGAACTATAAGGTCTCAAGTTTCTGGACTCAAAATCTTTTCTGTAAGGGATATTACACTCATTTGAGCAGCTCACTTGTTTTCCTTGTTGCTTGAGAGCTTATGTAAATGAGGCTATAATTATAAAAGGGATTCATTACTAAATTACATACTGATCATTTAATCTGATGTCTACTTAGTGCTTGCAAGTTCTTATGTAAGATTTTCTTCCTTCAATAAGTGTTGTTTTTCAGGTAGTGTAGGCAAACAAATTGATAATCCAGGAAAGTCTTCATATTGGCCTAAATGCATTGATTTTTCAGATATGAAGGTGAGCTAGTCTCTGGGGAATACATTTAAGCAACATGATTTCAATGCCTGTATAATACTTGGGAAAACAAGATTTACACAACAGTCCCTTAAAAATGAAATGGCAACATGGTAAACAACCCCAGTTGCTAAGAAGATGAGTGATATGATTGAAAAGTAAGCAATACTGACACTTATAGATAATAGTAAATCTTCAAAAATATGTGGTAGATTCACTAGTCATTTTACAGACAAAAGGCTGTCTTACAACTGCTGTTCACATATAGTAATTTACTTCTTATTATGAAAACAATTTTGTTTCCATACATAAAACTACTTATTGATGCTTTACATTTCTGTTTGAACATTTGCCTTGGGCTTAAAATATGGATAACTCTCATACTCTATAAATGAAAATCTAGTTTTACAAAAATTTATTTGGATATGCACTGAACTAAACTAAAAAATCAATGACATTAAATAATTGTATGCAGTCTTGATGTTATTTTTAGCAGGAAACAGGCAAATAATTGCCATGTATTATTGTCATCTAGCATAAAAAACAGCTGGAAGTAGACTTCTAAGTACCAAATTTAAATTTTAAAGACTGTTTATATTAATAGTAGCTTGATTTGGAAAGGCATACACTCATTCTTAAATCATAAAATCTTTGTGACAGTTCAACATTTTATAAGAATCTAAGTATTACACATTTTAATAAGTACAAGACTAAGCAGCCATCATGTTTTAAGTAATTCTGCTTATGCAACAATCTTTTTTAAGACTAAATGTGGGAAATCAGTTGTTCTCAGGTATCTTATCTCCAGCTGCTTGTCCCAAACCACCTGGATTTTCTACAAGTCATATTCCCTGTTAGTCAGTTGTGCCTGCACCAGAAATCCTTCTGCAATTTGTGATATAGTGCAATGCTATGCAAGTAATTTAGTCTGAACTTCAAAAGGGTTATGCAATGGTTAACATTCTTAAACTAAAAGAATTGTGAAACTGATAGCTAAAGAAAATATTATATTTTTTTTTGTTCCTTTCATATTCTATATGGAATTTGAAACTGAATTCTTGGTTAGGTATTCTAGCCAGATTAGCTTTTTTGTTTTTGTTTTGTCCATTAAAATATTGGTCTGTACTCACTCCTTCCCATGTATGATTCTTTGAGCTTACAGAAAATGTGTATGCTTTCCAATCACCAGTTGCAGGAGTCATGAGTACATGCTAATGTTGCTTAACTTAGATGGAACATATCCAAAAGAAGCAGAATAAGGAAAACAAACAAATAAACAAAACCACAAGATTGACTGGACAGTTGCACTCCATTATGAGTGGCTCCATTATATATTATATATTACTCAGTATAACTCAATATAATTTTTGTGTCTGTCAATTTTATTAAGTATTAAAAAGCGTATTTGTTGTGTTACTCCAACTCTACTTGGGAAATGTAATTATCCAGTGTGAGTGGAAGCATGAATTTTTACATAAAGTTTGTTTGTTTGAATACAATGTAATCTGAAACTAGAGGATTTTTACTCTGAGTTTTGCTGTTAAATTTATACAACTTTGTCCAGGTATTTGCTTTCTTCTATTGTGTATTTTTAATTATGCTTAATAATTGTAAATATGAAATTTCTTTATAAAATCAATATGCTGCCTGTTGCATTTCATATCTGGAGCAGAAAATGAACTTCTCAATTTCTGTTCCCTTATTCTGGGGGGAGAGAGGAGGCTCAAAGATTTTCCCAGTTGCTTAAGAAGCATTTATAAACAAACAGTATGTGAATAAGAAAAATCATTATGAATTGCCTATTTTCATAACACAGAGGGGTTTAACAGAGACCCCAACTATCTAATTAGTCCATCCCTCTGAGCCGTAAAATGTCTACTGCCTGAACCTACCTCTCACCTACCCAGCCTCATCCATTACATTTCCTCCGCTGCTCTTTCAGTATTTCTACGTATAAGAAAAATGTTATCCTTATAGTTATCCTCCCTATGATGATACTCAAGAGAAGAATGGAATACTCCAAAGTTTGCAGTCTTGCTGCAAGGAATATATCTGTATGCCAGAAGCCTCACAGAAAGAAGAACTGTATCTGAAGTCTGGAGACATCTTCCTGCTGCACTAGGAATTCTATGTTTTCCCAGAAGATAGTAATGTCACATTTCTGTAAGCTATACTCTACCTGCATACAGAGCATTTTAAAGACTAATTCCTCAACTTACCTTCATCTTTTACAAATTTCATTGGTTTCAGTAAAGATATTAAATATTATATATTTGAATTTAAAATAATTTGCTTGCAATTATATTTAATTCATGAATAATTATTTTAATATAGTATTTTGTTATTAAGTCAATAAAATGCTTCCTCACAACTAGTGACTACTGTCAAAAAAGCACTGGCTGAATCCTAGGGGGCTCTCACATATGTGATATGCTGTTACTTGTTCCATTATGTTTAACTTTGAGAGACAAGAAGGCAACTGTTACTGAGAGTTAGCATAGGCTTCGTGAGTGTTGTCAGAAAGAAGGTGAACCCATATGCTTTCAGCATGTGGTGTGTGTTATCACACATTTGCACAAGTCTTTATATATCTTACAGCATATAAATACAAAAAAAAAAATTATTATGGGATAAATCACGAATGAAAAACAGAGAAGCAGAAACTTTTTCTAGATGTATTTTTCGTTCAGCTGGGGAAGAAACTAAAAGATGTTAAGATTTTGCGTTCATATACCATGTTTGAATATCTTTTTTCTCATCGGTATACTTCTAATTTTTAAGCTGCCACATGTATGCCTTTCAAATGAACAATGCACTATGCATTAATACTCTAATGTTAGTAATTCTAATTTTAATATAAAATAAATATTAAATATTACATCATATCAAATTCTTTTTAAATTTTGGTTAACATCAGCAGAGTTATTTTAAAGTGAGCTTTGATGAAGAAAAAAAAAACAGGAAACAGTTTTCAACTTTCAAAATACAAAACAATACAAAATAATTTTCTGTTGCTTAAAAAAAAAAAAAAAAAGATAAAAAACTCAGACATCATTCTAATGCTTCTATATGTATTTGTTGCATCCCTCTTAATTGTTTTTCAATTTCTTTCCTGTATCGAAATTAATGTACTTTACATATTTTACACAAATGTAATCAAGATTTCCCAAAGGAAGCACTTCTTTCCCTGTCTTTAAATCTTAAGTCTAAGGATGTTCTCACAAAAGCACAGTCACATTTTCAGAGATCATGGGATAAGAGAGATTAAGCAAGGGATTTGTGCAGAGAAATATTTTCCATTAAAATCTCTGAGTCAAATTCAGTAGCTTATCATGAATTGGTCAAAAATAGCAGTTAAGCACAAAATCCAAGAGACAGAAAATAAATATCTACTTTGTGAAAGACTGCAATTATTGAAAACATGAATTTTAACGAGAAAGAAGAAATCATGGTTGTAAAATGAATGTGTAAATTAGCATTGATGGAAATGTAAAGAGGAAGAGATATTTGAACTAAATTCTTATGCTGTCATAAATTATATTCTCTACACACACGATTTCTGTGACATTACTCTTTCATTGGCTGAAAAAAAAAAAAAATTCCTCACAGAGTTGGGTAAAAACTGCTATTGCCCATATCTTAGACGATCCCTTAGAGATATTTATTTCACCAAATCATAACTTAAAGAAAATTATAGCATGTTAGTATTTCAAACTATTTGCATCTTGAGTTATTGTGAGATTAAGTCTACGATGAACACCCACCAAAATCATAGAATCATAGAATGGCCTGAATTGAAGAGAATTATAACAATCTTCTAGTTTCAACCTCTCTGCTATGTGCAGGGTCACCAGCCACTAGACCAGGCTTCCCAGAGACACATCCAACCCTGCCTTGAATGCTTCCAGGGATGGGGCACCCACAACCTTCCTGGGCAAAATGTTCCATTGCTTCACCACCCTCTGCATGAAAAACCTCCTCCTAATTTCTAACCTGAACCTCCCCTGTCACAATTTAAAACCATTCCCCCTTGTCCTATCACTATCCAACCTCATAAACAGTCATTATCCATCCTGTTTTATACACTCCTTTCAAATATTGGGAGGCCATAAATCTATTAGTCTGACAGCTGTTTCAGAGAACAAAGAGCAAATTTATATAGACCTGCTCTCTGCTGGTAATATGTTAAATATCTCAAACAGCTGTGGTTGCTTATAACACATGAATATGCAAGTTAACTTTCCTCATGCCTACAGACATGTTTGTCATTTTACATAATACCCAAAACATTCATTTTTAAAGCTTCATACCTGGTTCTCAGTATTAACTTGCATTAATGTTCCCATGAGTGTTAGGTTTTCTCCATGAGGGAAAAAAGTCTGTCTTTTGCACTTCTCCAAGTACCTGCAAACAATGCTTCTGTTTTACAGGAATCAGCTAAAGCCACTGCACTTTAATTTCCACTTTTGGAGACACAGTCTCTTTTGCACACAGGAATTCATCAGGAAGAAAAAGTATGAATGATTCAAGTTCCAGCAAGTGAGTTACCAATTCACTGTGTTCAGGCATCTGCAGTTTTGACTCATGGCCTAATACAGCAGTTTTAATTTACAACTTGTCCTCCTTTCTTAGCCTTGAATTAACAGGGTCATTGAAAATCCAATTTTGTTTGGCTTCGCTTTTTTTACATTGTTGTGAATCTGCTCCTAAACACTACTTAACAGCTCAGAAATATTAAAAAAAAAAAGTCATATCACCCTCAAACTTTTTTCATCATAACTCAACCAGACTACAGCAAAATTTAGTTGGCATAGGAGCTTTGAATTCTGAGAAGCATTCTCATATCAGTTGGTGTCTTCTTATGATTAAGTTTGAAAACAAGGTCATTACTTACAGTTTGTCCCTGGAAAAAATAAGTCTGTTCTATGGATTTTCAATGTTCTGTGTTTTTTGTTTGAATGTTCCTAAGGTTACAATTTGGAAATCAGGTGGAGGATCTATTCTACAGAAACAGCATATTTTACAGAAATAATGAAAGAGTTTCTGGGCCATTATTTTTTTCTACAATTTTTAAGAAGCAATCAAAACTCTCCAAAGCAATCATACTTAGAGCGTTCAGTACAGTTACTAGTTTTCATAAAATATTCTTATCTGCCTTGGAAAGACTCTTCTATCTTCAGTATCATCTAGTGAGATCATCACAGAAAATGAATGACAGTCATCAATTCAAATATACCTTGCAGTGAATCAGAGATTTCTTTCCAGGAGGTCTAAACCATTTGTGCTCCCTCCCAGACAGTAAGCAGCAATACCAGCATCTCATTTTATAGAGAACACTGTCATGTTAAAGGTTCATGTTCTTGATTAACTAGAAGCTGTTTGCAATTCAAAACTTGATCTAATAATACCACTAAAATGCTCACTTCCTAGCTGCCAAATGTGTTCAGTTCAGTGCAAGTAGAATCAAAGAATCAAGTTGACCAGCAAATGTGATGTCCATCTTCAAAAAGGGCTGGAAATATGATCCTGGTAGCTCCAGACCTATCAGTCTCACCTCAGTGCCAGGGAAGGTCATGGAATGGATAAACTTGGGAGATCATGGACCAAATAAGGTCAGCCAAGGGATCCTAGGATCCTCATCCTCAAAGTTTAATCTAGTATGGCAAGTGAACATAGGCATGCTTAGTTCTCTTGTAGCCCCAATATTCATTGGGGGTTCTGCCATGGCAAGTGGATTGGAATGATATTATCTTCGAGGTCCCTTCCAACTTAGGACATTCCATTACTCTATGCTTATACGATTCTATGATAATATAGGATGCTTCAAAAGTATTACTTCCTATTTATTCAGTAGGAAAATACAACATACTCAAAGAGAAATAACACTATTTGAAAGAGCAAGATCTCATCTACAGAACAGTATTTTACAACATAGTCACCACCATTATATTTGCCAGTGATGTACAAGACTGCACACTGCCTTTGTAAATATTTGCACCAGCAGAGGTGACATACTGTTGCTGCTGCCACCTTTGAAACTCACCACCTTTTGCCTCACTGCACTAACATCTGTTCTTTAGTCTCCATGAACATTCAGTAAGTGTCAATAAATGCCAGTGGGTGCAATTTTTTTTTCTGCATGGAAGAATTCAATTATACACTTTTTCTTGTTATGCACTTCTATGCTAGATGCCATTTTATCAAATTGCCCCTCTGCTACCACCTATCACATGGCATCAAAATTAAATTGAATATTGGCTGGATGGATCAGCCTCTACTTCCTTACCACCACGTCCACCTCTGATGTCTTAGAACAACATAATAGAAAAGGAGGATTCACTTTCAGAGCATCCCTCATGCTCAGTAACATATAAGTCTTAATTCATTCTTCCTTGTTTAAAATGGTGGATAGATTATAGTGTTACTTTCTAACATCTAATATGATGCACCAATAAGTGAAAAATTTATTTTCTTAAGAAAAACGTAAAAAAAAAGACATCAAAGTATATTCTACAACTTTTACTTAGATTTAAATTTTTAAAACCTCATTATCTGCCCAAGTTGTATGCAAGTTGGGATCTTTCATAGGCATAAATCTCTATTGTTGTATTCACTCTATAAAATTTTTAGTTAAATAGTTTATAGATACTACTAATTAATTTTAGTTTTTAAACTTTTTAAATTGGACTGGACATACAATATGCCCACAATGCAAAGGAAAAGAATTAGTCTCTAGGAAATATGAAATTCTCCATAGGCTTATTAGACCATTCAGATCCCAAAGTTCTTCAAATTTTATCTGTACTTAAGAGTTTCTTAAAATAATAAATGTACTTAATCTAATACTGTTAGACTAAAGTATTACTTTCAATACTGTTGAGCAGTCTCACTGCAGTGTTTGCTTTTGATTCATTTTCTCTTTTAGTTTCAAATAGCACTTTTTCTTTCTTCTTTCTTCTTCCTTTTTTCCTTTTTTTTTTTTTTTTCCTCAAAAGAGAGCTCAATTATTCTCTGATGTATTTTTACAACCATAGAATAATAGAGTCATGGAAATGTTTGAGCTGTAAGGTATCTTTAAAGATCAATTAATCCAACTTCTCTGCAATGAACAGGGACATCTGCCGCTAGATCAGGTTGCTCAGAGTCCAGTCCAGCCTAATCTAGATGATTCCAAGGACAAGGCACCAACCACATCTCTGGGTAACCTGTTCCAATGCTTCACCAAACACTGCAAAAACCTTTTTTCCTTATATTCAGTAAGGAAAATAAATCTCCCCTCTTTCACTTTGAAACCATTTCCCCTTGTTCTATCACAAAACACACTGCTAAGTGGTCTGTTTCCTTCTTTCTTATAGCCTCTCTTCAAATACTGAAAGCCTATTATTAGGTCTCTCCAGATGTCAGTATCACCTGCAGGTTCACTCTGTCGTCATTCTTATCATTGGACCTATGTTTTTCTCTTACAATATTTACTTCTCTTGCACTGAAAGACAACTCAAAATATCAACATTAGTATGTAGGAGGGGTATTCCTCCTTCTCATAACAGTGAGTTCAGACCATGCATATGTCAAAGAAAATTGTCCAGGGTCTACTCTTTCACATTGAAGCCGCTGCATAGCACAGCTGGTGTCTACAAACCCCAAATACATCACCCTCATACTTTGGTGGCAATCAGTCAGCTTGTTGGGAATACTAGACAACCTTAACCCAAACTGCCTATGACCATGCTGGTGATTAAACAATATGGGTAATCACATGGCAGTGCTTGTACCCTGAACTAGTTCCCTTCAGCATGTTGATAGTGATGCTGCCTGTGGTACATATCCAGTCAGATATACACAGCAAAGACAGGTGGCTACTTACCATTGCTAATGATACACTGCATTTTGACAGATAATTAGTTCTACTTTGCATGATGTGGTCACCTAATTACTTAAGCAGATCAAATTATCTTAAACTGTTAGCTGAATACATCTGGTGTGAGTAACAATACTGAGGAAAAAAAAAAAAGAGAAGAGGAAGTAAGAGAAGTTATAAAGAGACAAAAAGACATTTCACTTCTAGACTGGCAAACATTACTTCAGTGGAGGAAGGTTTTGAAGTGGTAAATTGCACTGCATCACAGCATAACTTCAATAACACTAATATGCAGTGCATAGCCTCACTAGTAGTTGTACCTGTAGTAACTGTCCATAACCACAACCAGCTAAATACTTTGGCCTGTGTGCCTGCCAAAACAGTTAATGCTAATTTGCAAGTTACAACCCAAAAATTAGAACAAATCCATACGTGATTCTGCTGCCATATTGCAGAATCACTCCACAACTGATTATTTGCTGCTATGCCATAATCATGGATGTGAGGATTTTAAGGGGAAATGTTTCAAAATCTGTGGAAAATTCCAGCTACTAGAAGGGAGAATTAAGGACCTTAAATCATTGATGAATGGTCTCAAACAAGATGATGATAGCTGGCTTCCCAGCTTCCTCTGGTCAATGAGATGGACAGGGTGGGGAACCTGTTTGATACAAATCCATACAGCAATAGTGGGTGGATTTATCTTTCTAATACTAGGCATTGGTCTAGTGAAGTGTGTAATAAAAAGGTTTGTCTCTTATTTCTTTGCTCCTTCTGTATACTAAGTATGTGTCACCACTGTGGATGACACCAGGGACTGTGTTGACATTGGGCACAACATCAAGCAAAGTCACAGGGTGGAATATGGTAGTAAAGTGGCATTTCTTTCTGCCTCCGAGTGTGACAGCACTATACAGAACTGTAACACTGTGAATTCTTGCTCTCTTTCTGACTGGTTAAGAGGGAGACCTGTTGATCACTTGTGACTAGCAAAACAAAACGGTACCAATTTGTGAAAGCTTCAGGAAAAAAAACAACAACAAACAAACAAAAAAAGCCTGTACCATAACACTCTTGAAAATTGCAGATTAAACACTTGCTGTGCCCAACCTAATGGAGAAGCCAAGAGTTAGCTGTCTTGCTTAAGGTAGTCTTGTCTCTCCCCTACTCTCCCAACCACAAGTCTTCATGACCACCATGCAAATGGAGAAGTGCAGCTGCTATGACATATGGACAGTAATGATACTGGACGCTTTCTGCCTGGCAACAACTCCCAGTCTAATTGAAAGAGGCCATCATATGGCATAAAAGGCACCTTCAACCCTACAGCCAGTGGCACACAGCCCACCGCATCCTCAACCACCCTAGAAGAAGAAGGAGGATGGATCCTTAAGGACATCACAGGGACCACAGTTGGTGACTTACTTTACTCTCCCTTTTTTTTTTTAATCTCCCTCCTTTACTTTTCTTCTTCCTCTCTTGCTGTCTTGTCTTTAATAAATAAAAGTACACTCATGCTCAGTCAACACCTTGACTCCATTCCAAGTCTTAATTTGGAAGGATTAGGATCAGTATAACAAAGAATAAACCTCTTCAGCTTGTAATATTTATTCTATACCTCAACAAGAAATCAAAGGACCTCTCTATTTTTTTCAAGATTCGCAGCCACATTTTCTTTTTTTCTTTTTTCTTTTTTTTTAATTCTGAGGCTATCTTTATTACTGCAGACATCTTTTCCCGCTAGAAATCCTATGAATGCTTTCATTTACTAGTCTATTTTTTGCTATACGCGATATGATTTACTGTGGTAGGCTGAACATATCTGTGATTATCAGATGGCTTTGCCTGAACTGAAGCAATAGATAACAGCCCTACAAACTGCTTCTGCAGCATGTTTTTAAGTCACATAGGCTCAGAAAATTGTAGAAAGTACATATCTAAGTATATATTCTATAAATGTCCTAATTGTGCCTTCAATAGATGCACATCTGCATGTGTTAATATCCATCTATCAGTGAGCTGTTCCAGGGCTTGTTCGCAACTCTCATACCTCATCATTTAGATCCTGGGCTCTTTCCTTGCAACTGCACACAGGTACTGAGAGCATTCATATGCTGCCACACTATGTGATACACAGAAGACTCACAGTATGGAAGCGGAGAGCATAGCTAAAAAGTCAGCATTTTTTCTTTTTCTACTGTGGTAAAATGGTTTGACCTACAGTAGTTTCCGGAGGTGGGTGTTGTTTTGATTGATTGCTTCAAAAAATTAGGTCAAGGTTCTCAATATTTTCCCAACTGTTCTTTTTTTTCTTTTCTTTTTTTTTCTATTCACACTCTTTTGCATATCACAATGTGATCTATCTAGGTAACAAGATCTCATGGAAAAGGAATAATTCATTGGTGATGAAAAGTTGAAAGGAATACAGACAAAATATGTATGATTTTTCATAACCTGATCCTTAATGTAAGCAAGAGTAGAATGCCAATTCTTGATACTGGAACAATTTTTGGCTTAAGGCTTGTTGAGCAGCACACATCCAAGACATACCTGCTCAACAATCTTGTGGTTAATGGTGACCATGAGCACAACAGTAAGAGAAAAATACATGTCTGAAAGACCAGGAAAAGCCTCTTTGGCTTTTGCTTCTTTGGGGCATTCAAGCTGATTGAGGGGGTCGTCTCAAAGGAGAGGACCACCATGCAGTCAGTGTGCATACCTAGCAGCCCACGATGTGACAATCATGATCAATGGCTAATTACCCAATTCAAGGGGTATGTACTATGGACCTGCTGTTGCCCCTAATGGACAAAACAGAAGTACCTTTGGCAACTTCCATTGCCCCTGACAAAACATACATAAATGCCCCTGATAACCAGCTGCAGCCCCTGTCAACCAAGAGAACACCATGGAAAGAATAAAAATCTGAAGAGTTCTGAGGAAGAACAGGCACCACTCCCCTCCTCCTTCCCCCCCAACACCCCCACATCTTCCCTCCCCACTGAACTACAGCCATGGAGCGCAACAAGACATCACTGATTAACTCCCTGCTCCCTCCCTGTGGACCAACAAAATGTTGTCGGATCCCTGGTGTTGATGATCCCTGTTTTGTAAACCATTCACTGTGATTTCTCTCTTTACTATTGCTAACTTCCTCATCTTCCCCACATTCCTTAGTTGCTTAGAATTTGTAATAAAACACTGGACAGCATTTGGTCTTGCTTGCTGCCTGAATCTTCGTCCATGTATATATATATGTTGAAACATGTCCAGTAATTGGATCGAGATGCTGGACTTTTCAAGTCTATGAGATTCAAGTGATCTTGAAATAATTATTTCTTTCATAATTTTTTGAAGAATTTTCAGTTTATGCATGCTTACAAAAGCATTTGAAATAAAAAACTACTTTGTGCAGCTTAAGGATAAGAGACATGTAAGTTTAGATATATATATTTAAACATATATTTAGATAGTCTACTAATCTTTAGGGCCATAAATAACCTTGATCCTTTCTTCCCCTCAGCCTTGCACATTGAACAAAATAGATTTCCTTATTAATAATCTGGTCCAGAAGTCAAAGCCAAGTAATCTGGGGAAGAGGTTTGTTTTTATCTTTTATTTCTTATAAGTAAATTGGAAGGAAGATGAATTTGCCAAAAACCAAAGAAACCAAAAAAGCACAGATATGACTTACTTTCCCCACTAATACTAGGTAAACTTGAGAGGTACTAATAGATACTGTTTAACTGAATATAATTTAATGTTGAAATAAATCATGAGTTATACTGCTGTCCAGAATATCTTGCCAGTGAATGTAGGTAAAACTGTAGAACTCTCAGCAGCAAGTGTTTAAATAAAATCAGATAATCACTATTAAGCCAAATTCTGGGATGCCAGGCTCTTCAGCCTCTGGCCACAAAAATATTACTGCATCAATTTTAATTACTAATACTTTACTTGAGCTTAAGTAAAACATATCCAGTTGGATTGTTGGCTCAATAAAAATAAGAGACAATCTAATTTAGAAGTTGAATGCAATGTTGCATTTCTGATCAAGAGGAATATCTCTGCCTATAAACTGTGATTACAGAAGGGAAAATTCTGTATGCACTTTCTAACAGTTAAGAATGATCTAGGCATTCCAGGTAGCAAAGATTTCAAGTTATTTTATTGTGTTGTTGAGGATTACTATATCAGTTTTAGTCAATAATCCTGAGGTACTATCTTCATTCGCTTTTTTTTTCTTTCTTTTTTTCTTTTTCCCTTGGAGTGGCCTGTCATTTCCTCATTTTTGATGAGTTGTTTTTTTTGTTTGATTTGTTGGGTTTTTTTTTGCTCAGAGCAGATAGAGGTATTTATTTGTTTTCCCTTTAGGACAGATACTTGTACAAATTTGGACAGAAAAAATTACTAGTAAACTCATAGTCAGTTGAGCAAAGAGTTTTGACAAAGAAATTTAAAACTCCACAACATTTTGGTTTCAGTCTGAGTCAATATTTGTAAAATGTTATTCTGCATACCTTTCCAAAGATGACTTACACTGGTAACCTGTAGCAGAAAATGAACTTACATTCTTTTTAAATGCTTATGTATCAGAGTTCTTTAGGGGTAAAGGAAGAGGGAGGAGAGAAATTTAAGATTTATTTTGCATACTTACAATTCCAATCACAAAAATTGAAAGAAAAATTTCATTCTTCCTTGAAGTAATATATATTCATATTTAAAACGCAACTTCAACAGAAAAGTTTTCCATGTGTGGATTTCCTGTAGATGACTCATTTGTCTCTTAAGACAAATTGGAGCAGAGTTTTGAGCATGTTCCTAAAGCAGGCAAGCATAGATTTAAAAATTCACATTTTTTTACATCCCAAATAAATATAAAAATCTAAGCCTAAGGACATGGCAGAAGTGTAATCTTCTGTCCTGTTCTGCAAAGGATACTTATTTGCAAAGGTATGGAAAAGCTGAACTAAATATAAAATAACATAAATTAGTTGATCATGCAACATTAGTTTCTAGTTTTTCTCTTCAATGGGGATTGTAGACCTGATTTTGATTTTCCTGTATTCCAGATGAATATGCATGCGTGAAACAGTCAGTCCTTGTTTCCCTGCTTCTTCTTCTCGTGAAGAGGAAAACATGATGCTGACACAGAACAGATGATCAGAGCTACACACACAAGAACTTAGTTTTTAGAATTAACTGTTGGTTGCTATTGTCCAGCAAAAAGTACATTAAAAACTATGTAGAAAAAAAAGTCAATTTGGGGTTGTTTTATTATTTATATATATTTTGATGTCATTTTACTCTCAGAGTCAAAATGTCTCACAAAGAAATGCAAATAGTACAGACTAATTTCAGCCTGTTGTGATCCACTGTTCGGCTCGCTCAATTAATACATTACATATTAATATAATTGAAGATGTTTTTGATACCTCATATTCTCCTTTATGCAATTAGGAAATATATTTGTGGGAGCTGTTAAAACAGTGGGCTAAGGTAATTTGTGAAAGACTGGATTTAATTGGATTTCAGCATCTATTAATAAAGTCTAGCAGCTAGAAATACGTAGTAAAACAGTACAGTGCAACCACAAGCTAATCCCCTTTGAAGTACAGTGTTGTAGGAGCACTCACCAATTACTGTATCAACTTAATTAAGCTTCTACCAAGAAAGGGCTCTCAAGTGTGATACTCCAATTTCAAAATATGATATGTAATGTTATTTAAAGAATTAGGGAAAATATGAGTAAATTATCTGTAAAGAAGCATTCACTTTGGTGATACCTACATTTTTCTGTTGTTAAAAGCTACAGAAAACAATCACAAAAACAAACAAACAAACAAATAAACAAAACACTTTCATTTATTTATTTATTTCATACATTATTGAAACTTCATTTTGTTAGTCATTCATACTGCAGTTTGGGTCTCCTAAGTGGCATTCTAAAGAAGCCAGAGATATAATCAGAGGTATATTCAGAGATATAATCTTAATAATTTTAATCTGAAATAACTATCTTGTCATTTGCATGGGGATAATTTTGTTTTATTATATCGCATTATTATTATCATTGTAAACTTTTTATATTATTATTTTCCCACAATAATCTATTGAAATCAAGAATTCAGAAAGATATCATTCCTGAAATATTCAGCTAAAACTCATTCTTCAGGTCATTCAATAATCATCTTTGCTGTTATTTGTCTTACTGAAACAAAAAATTTAGAAAGACAAGTAGCATAAACAAATGTCAGTTGAAAGATAATGGCAGACTTGGAGGACAGAAAATATTCTTTCCAAAAATATTATTAAACTTGCTTCTCCTAGAAGGTCTTAATTATTGAAGAAATCTCTGTAGTATGACTGTTTTTGCTGTTGCTTATATTTTATCATTTGTGTAATAGGTGTATGTTTGTTGTTTGTTTGTTGTTTGTTTGTTTTAATGATCATAGAAAATTTTGCAGAAAAAAGAACCCTGACCAACACTTGTGGTACTTTTTTTTCATTTTTCTATCTACTCATCTTTATTCCAAGGAAAAAAAATAACCATTTGAAGTGTAAATAATTAGACCAAAAACTTCAAGGACATATTTCATTTAAGTCTGAAAATTAGAAAAGATTTGCTCAATTCATTTCAAAAATACTTAAATAATATTTTGGGAAAAGTTACTATCTGCAATTTCTGTTGAAAAACAAGACTATTTTGTTAAATTAGCCCAGAGTTTAGCCTGTTTTTGAAGTACTGCACAATCTTTTTTTTTTGACACAGAACTTTAAATATTTTATCTTTTTTACAATGTAAAAAATATTTTTAAATAACATACAATTTATATTCAGTAAGAAAACTTACTGATTATTGCTTTTGAATACTGTTGGCTCAGGAGGAATGTCTTTCAACATAGAGCATATAAATCAATGTGTTACTTTGTCAATTTCATCAGTGTAAGTGGAGAACATGCTTCTAATTTAATTTGATTTTCATTTCCATATTTCATGCACTTATCAAGTAATAGTCTACAGTCAAATTCTGCTTTGTTGAATTTGAAAGTACCCACACAGGTGTATACAAATGAAAATAACAATTCCATTTTACTCTTCTTTTTGTATTAACTCTACCTGAGTTATACCAATGCAGAACCAACTCAGAGAAATAAATCAATAAACATGAACAAAGCAGAAATCCCTTAGCCAGCTCTGAACCACCTTTTTTTTTTTCTCTCTCTTTCATAACTTCATACATCTACTTACCAACTGTTTCATTCACATTCTTTCCTGACAACATAGGTTCTCTTTTAGCTATTTCAAGCGTAGTTTATACAAAAATGATTCAGCATGCTTGAATTCAGAAATATCAAAAGATTAAGGGATTAAGATTAAAGATTAAGGGAATCCATTCTTCACTAAGATCCTTGTTTTCTTCAGCCTGCTTGACATTTGCCTTCCTTACAAACATGTAGACTGGTATAAGTTCATGCATTTACAGATGTTCTTATGTATTTTTATGCCACAATAATGTTTACATTCAGAAAGATTCAAAGTGGTTAATCTATTCATTATCACTAACACAGGAAATACATTTCACTTGGTGAAATCTTTTCACATCTCTTTCACATCTCACATCTTTTCTTTTTTTATGAAAAACAAGTTATCAGCAGTCTTTCTTACTTTTTTATTAACAATTTCTGCAAGCAAAGTGAATGTATATGCAGAAGTTTCAGATTAGTGAGACAGATTCGTAAAGTCTTTTTTCATATTTTTTGGCTATAGTAACAGTGTGATCCATTACATCCCATAACCCACATGCTAAAGAGATTTGCTTAGTTAAATGAGCAATATGTTAAAGTTTAGCTATATTAAATATATATATATATATACTATTCCAAGACACTTAGGCTTTTTTTCTTATCAATTTATTTGTTACTTAATCTTCATGGACTTTTGAAAGTATTTTTAACATAACTGTTAAAAAAAAAAAAAAAAGTTTATTTATAGTGTTATCCACTTCCTTTTTTTCTTGAAAACAGAAGGTAAAGCACAATACTCTTCTCAATTCAGTCTGGACCTGCTACTTTTCTGTAATGGATGCTACAATGGCATTGTGATTTAAAACCATCTGAAATAAAACTTCATGCAATTTCTAGATTTTTTCTCCATTTTACTAAAAAAGCACAAAAAAACACATCAAGAACCACATTTCGTTTTAAAGGGGGAAGGCTATGGTACTGTATTGACACCTTCCCAACCGATTTGTACTTCATTGTCAATAAACTGCAAACCTTTCATTCACTGTAAGGATTTTTCTTGCTTAAGTACAGTTTATGTTCCTGCCTTAAACTCTGCTGACTCTGGAGTCTGATGCCAGTAGTACCTACATTTTAGCTGAACTCTATTGTACAAGATCACTTCATCACCACTTGTTAGATGTATATCTTCTTGGAGGAAATCACGTCTTACACTTATGGAAAATCATCAAATTCATTCACAGAATATACAAATATAGATGTATGTATGTTCATCATATTTCATCATGACGACTTTCTTTGGGAGGAAAAAAGTCCAAACAAAATAAAAGGGATTTTTTTTTTAATTCACTTGATAAGAGCTCTCACAATGTGATCAGTGAGAATCGCTCAACTCCTCATGCGACAAAGCAAGTCTACTAAAGAAAATTACAATGTTCTAAACAGCAAGTGAAGGAAGTTCCTTGAGGGAAAGAATGGCGCATAACTTAAGAGCCATCGCTGTTTAAGGATCTCTCCAAACTAAATATCTCTTGTAATTTAATATACTAGGAATAGTGATTTGTGATGAGTAAATTTTTCTCACTTTTCTCCAGTTTCAGTTAGTAGCTAATATTTTGTTCTCTACGTTTATTTCCTGAGTGCATTCACATTGCCAAATTGTCCTTCAGGAAATTAATAAATAAATAAATATTATTCACATTATACACATTATATAAAATCACTGATATTATTCTCCCTTACTATCTCTTCCTTTGGTTTACTTTCCAGAAATATACATATCTATTTAAAGATCATTCTTTTGTATTCTTGGGGATTCATGGATAAAAGAGTTTCTTAAATCAAAAGGTTATCCAATTCCATCTATCTTTTGAAATTTGTTTTTAGTCAACATAAAAAGTAGCTGGTATAGCCACTAATAACACCGCAGATTATAAAATTATTTAGTTTCATAAATAGCTTCATTTTTTTCTTTAATAATGCTATTTTATCATGAATTTAAAAGAAAAACCCCAAGCTTTACTTCATTTATAGCAAAGAACATTTCCTGAAAATTTTCTAGGATTTAATCCTGTAAAACCAGCACTGATTTGTAGAACACACAAATGAAATCTTTGCTAGTAGTTTTTTAACTGTGATTATCCATAATCATACCATGAAAAAAAAAAAAAAAAAAATTGGACAGAAACAAAAAAACAAACCCAACAAGTTTATCTTGTAACCTTGTAGGAAAATAAATAAATAAATAAATGAAACTGAATTTCAAGTGCAGAAAAGGCTTACAAGGTTTTGGAGGATTTTCCAGGAGGAGATGCATAGAGCAGATAAGGAAAAAAAAAAAAAGAAAAAAAAAAACCATACAACTATATCATTGATCACAACAGGCTCACTCAAAACTAAGGTAATGGACATTCACCTCTAGCTAACAAACTCGGAAATGACTCATCCATGCCACAACAGACATGAGAAATGTAGGCGTCATTGTTCATGAGAGCATAAATACTGACCATTAATATCAAAGTCTGCTTACACTCTCTTAATTATTTGGTAAACAATGCTGAGTAAGTAAGTTGAAGAATCATAGTAGTTTTTTCTGTTCAAATTGGTAAGTAATATCATATATCTATGTGAACAGATGAAATATTAGGTGGACTATAAATAATGTACAGATATGAGTGTTTTGTGGTGCTTTTTTTTTTTTTTTTCTTAGTTGAAGTTTTAGTTTACCATGTAAGTAAATTATTACAATGATATTATAAGGAAAGACTTACAGCAAGGTAATTCTCATTATTATGACTGGGAAAATATTTGCTCCCACTTCCACATGTAGTGCTATTCTAATCATGCAGGTTGCTCTGGAAGTCATCCAATCTGTTTCCATGGAAAATACAACAGATACAAAGAACAGAAGAACACTATTTCATAGACCAAGTTCTCAGCTGACAAACATTACTTTTAAACATAGCCGCCTCCATTATCTATGTATTTTTGCCAGCAGTGAATGAGAGCCTGCGTGCTATGCTCATAAATGCCTGCATGGCCTTCCAAAACACGGCTTGTTTTTCACATTGTTTTTGCCACTGCTGAAATACATCACCTACTGCCTCACTGCACTGAGAATCACAGAATCATAGAATGGTTTGGGTTGGAAGAGACCCTTAAGACCATGTAGTTCCAACCCCTCTGCTATAGTCAGGAACACCTCCATCTAGAGAAGGCTGTGCATAGCCCCATCCAGCCTTCTTTGAATGTTTCCAGGGAGAGGGAATTCACAGCCTCCACTCTTTGGTCTCTGTAAACATTCAGCAAGTGTCAAAGAACATCAATTAATGCAATTTGTTCTGCATGAAGGAATTCAATTACGTGTCTTTGTTTCATATGTACTTCCATGTCAGACACCGTTTTGTCAGACTGCCTCTCCACTACTATCTGTCACATAACAGCAAAATTAAATGGAAAGTTAGCAGGAAAATTCATCTCTATTGCCATACCACTAACTGAACTTGTGGGCCACCATAACAAAAATGAAGGCATTACATTCAGAGCAGTGTTTCTTTATTGCTTAAGAGTTGTTAAAAATGTATGTTAAAAATGTATATGTTATCTAGTTACACTTCACAACACCAGGCACTTTCACTATGCATACAAATAAGTTACATATTAAATCTACAGAGATAGCTCAAGAAACTTGTGAAAAGGTGCATACTTTTCTATCACTAGCTTACCGACCAACTCATCCTAAAATGAAGATGTCAAATAATTATTATTTGCCAAGGGTTAGTTTATCCAGCATCTTATCCCATTTTCTATTGGGTATATGTTTCCACAACAGAGATAATTAATTTGTAACAGATATCATCCTTTTGCAATTTTAGCAGATAAATAAGTATCTACACAAATATTTTAATATTTCATTCTCAATTTGTCAAATACAAAACAGGGCTGAAAGATTTTTTTGAAGCAAAATCAAGAACACTTTATTCATACTGAACTGCAGATACATACTCTGCGGATTCATCATTTGAGACTTCAAGGCTAATGAAAAGTCTCAGTCATACGCAATCTAAATCACATTAAGTGCTTTAAATTTGTCATTCTGTATTTCATTTTATTGTGTTCATGCTCATGTATTAAATGGCATATGCTGTTTAGATTGGAAAAAAAAAGAATAAATTCTACAGCTGGCAAATTAAAAATTCATCTGATTATTTTCTGGACTTAGGCAGTTTCAGTGAAATAGAATGTGGTCAAGTAACATTGCTATTTCATTCTTGACCATTTTTATTTGAATAGATTCAGACCCCGCTATAAAAATTTGATTTGTAAGTATATGATTCTGTAAAAATTCCTGTATCAGATGTGTTCTGTCAAGGGAACAAGCAAAACATTATGAATTGTTTAGTAGACACCGAATGCCATCCATTAGTAATAAAAAGAAAAGCACTGGAAGGCACGCTGCATTTTTTTTTTTTTTTAATGGATATTTTTAGATGGCTTGAGAACAGTTCCAAAGAATTTGCTATCAATTCATACCATCCAAGAACAAGCAGAAGGTTCATTGACTTCCCTAGACGATCTAAATGAAGAGTGACTATGAAGAAAAATGTAAAAAAATCCTAAGCTAATGACTTTTTGCACTAATAGCAAAAATAATCATAAAAGTTGTCTCCCTAGTCATTGTGCTGTCATCAGGTTTTGATTATTTCATGCCTTCCTTTATAAAATAACTCTGGTTTTACACACAACTTTTCTTATTTAAAATGTCTACAGTCAGTAAAGAAAACATGATGCTAAGAGAATTCTTTACATAACATGACTGTATACATACACAAGGCCAATTGGATTTAATATGATAAAAGATCTTGCAGTATCAGTCTCAGCATCAAAGAATCATCGAATCATTAAGCTTGGAAAAGGCCTTCAGATCATCTAGTCCACCCATCAAGCCATTAACGTCACAGCCACTTAACTATGTCCTTTAGTACCACATCTCTTTTCTTAAACACCTCTGGGGACAGTGACTGCATCACTTCCCTTGACAGCATATTCCAATATTTAACCATGCTTTCCTTTTTTATAATACCCAACCTGAGCCTTCTCTGGCACAACTTAGAGTCATTCGATCTCATCCTGTCATTGATTACCTAGGAGAAGAACTCTCTGTCAGCTAACATCTCCAGATTTTTTACTTTTTTTTCCACACAACTTTCCAGCCATTCTGACCCAAGCCTGTAGCCACATATCAGCTTGTTTTGGACAAAGTTTAGGACCCAGCACTTAATCTTGTTAAAGCTTGTTAAAGATGGTCTCAACCCACTGATCCAGCCTGTCCAGACACCTCTGTAGGGCCTTCCAACCCTCAGGCAGATCGATAATTTGGTGTCAACTGCAAACTTACTGGGAGTGCACTCAATCCACTCTTACAGATCATCAGTAAAAGTATTAAACAGAGCTGGCCCAAATACTGCCCCTAAGGAACAACACTTGTGACCAGTTGCCAGGGAGATTTAACTCCAGTCACCACTGCTCTCTGGGCCCAGCTGTCCAGGCATTTTTTTCCCTGCAAAGAGCATACCCATCCAAGCCATAGGCTGCCAGCTTATACAGTCTACTGTGGGAGGCAGAGTCAAAGGCTTTACTAAAAGCCTTTCCCCCATCCATTAGGTGGGTCAGCTAGTCAGAGAAGATCAGGTTGGTCAAGCAGGACTTGCCTTTCACAGACCAGTGCTAGCTAAGCCTGACTCCTGGTTGTGCAATCACATACCATGTGTTCACACTCAAGGTGATTTGCTCCATGACCCTTCCCTCTGGGAACAAGATGTTAATGCACACAAGTCTTGCTTAAGTAAAAGATTATCTTTTTTTCTGGTGCACAGGGAATTAATATTACTATCTAGCATGATAAAAGTTACACTGTTGAGAGTCCTGGAACCATCCTGCTAACTGCTGTGATGACAGCCATGTTAAAATTCACAGCAGAAAATACTGATGAAGAACAGGGAAAAAGAAAACTGCCTGAACACTATCCCTGCTTTCTCCAAGAAGAATGAAATATATTTTCTGTAAGTATTTAGTGATGCATCTTCTACTTGCTACCTGTTGAGTAGTAGAGAAAGAAATAATTAAAGTTATGCTAACATGCAAAGACAAATTTAGTCTAATAAGATATTAGAATATTATCAAAACAAATAATAGTTTCTGTGTAGCTATCATGTATCAGTATGAAAAAAAAATATTTTATTTATTTGATTTCATGTTAGGGAAAGTATAAGAAGAAAGTGGCTGAGCAGCTGAATGCTAATTCTAAATATTCTATTTTCATACAAGATACTGTACATGCTGACTGATTAGTGCTGACCTATTTTGCCATTAAAAGCTACAAGGTAAGTCTTCTCACAGAGGATAGTGTTATCAACATACAGACCTACTGCTTTCCAAAATATACAAGTTTACTTTAACTCTGCTGTTAGAAGAAGGTAGAGATATGCACTTGGATATCATTGATACCCAAGAAGGAATTCTGTCCATATCTCTACTCACTAAACTTTTAGCTGCCCTACTTATACTTTTATGAGAAAGGTGAGGAAGAAAAACCCATCTGTACTCCACATGAGAAAATCAATGAGCCAGAGAAACAACATTCCCAAAAAAATCTGTGAGAAAAACAAAGTTCAGATTAGCTGTGCAATCCACTCTACATAGCTAGTCTGAATCTTCAATCTTGGTCTCCACTAAACATTTTCAGGTAAATGGTTCTTTGCACTCCAATTACTTTAAACCATAGATGCTGCCAGAGCAGTATACCAGTCATTCTTTTGGCCATCTTTTTCTTTCAGATATTAATACACACAGATTATAAAGGACGGAAACCAGGGAAAATGAGAGCAAGATGTAGAAGAATCCAGTGACAATGTAAGCAAAAAGAAGCAATAGGAAATCTACTTTTTTCTTCAAAACCTTCTGTACAACTTTTATCTCATGTTGTCTTTGCTCCTTGTTCTGTTCTGTAATGGTAACTGATGGGAGCTGAACTGGGGAAGCAACTGATGTCACCTACCTGGACTTCTTCAAGGCTTTCCACATGGTCCCCCTTATCTCTAAATTCGAGAGGAATGGATTACAAAGGTGAATATTTTGAAGATAAGAAATTGATTGGTATGACAAAGCCAGAGGGTTGTGGTTCATGGCTCAATGTCCATCTGGAGGCTCATAACAAGCAATGTCCCACACAGATTCATCTTTTGTCTCTTTAATATAGAATCATAGAATCATAGAATCATAGAATCATAGAATCATCATAGAATCATAGAATTGCTCAGGTTGGAAAAGACCTCAAAGATCAAGTCCAACCACAACCTAACCATACTACTCTAACTTTAACAACCCTCCGCTAAATCATGTCCCTGAGCACTGCATCCAAACAGTTTCTAAACACATTTAGGCATGGTGACTCAACCACATCCCTGGGGAACCTGTTCCAGTGCTTAGCCCCCTTTCTGTAAAGAAGTCTTTCCTGATATCCAACCTAAGCTTACCCTGGCACAACTTGAGGCCATTTCCACTCAACCTGTCACCTGTTACCAGTGAGAAGAGACCAACCCCGCTCTCACTGCAATCACCTTTCAGCTATTTGAAGAGACCAATAAGGTTTCCTCTCAGCCTCCTCTTCCCCAGGCTGAACAGCCCCAATTCCTTCAGTCTCTCCTCATAGGGCATATTCTCCAAGCCCTTCACCAGCCTTGTGGCCCTTCTTTGGACCTGCTCCAGCACCCCTGTGTCCTTCCTGTATTGAGGTGCCCCAAACTGAACACAGTACTCAAGGTGAGGCCTCACCAGTGCTGAGTACAAGGGCAGAATTACTTCTCTAATCCTGCTCACCACACCATTCCCGACACAAGCCATTGGCCTTGTTGGCTACCTGGGCATACTGCTGACTCATATTCAGCCAACTGTCCATCAGTACACCAAGGTCTCTTTCTGTCAGGCAGCTTTCCAGCTACTCCTCCCCAAACCTGTAGTGTTGCGTGGGGTTGTTGTGACCAAAATGCAGGACCCGACATTTGGCCCTATTGAAACTCATGCAGTTTACCTTGGCCCATCAATTCAGTCTATTCAGGTCCCTCTGTAATGCATTTCCCCCTTCTGGCAGATCAGCACTCCTTTCCAGCTTGGTGTTGTCTGCAAACTTACTGAGGGTGTTCTCAATCCTATCATCAAGATAGTTAATAAAGATGTTAAATAGAAGTGGCCCCAGTACTGAGCCCTGGGGGACACCGCTCGTAGCTGGCCGTCAACTGGACTTAACTCCACTGATCACAGCTCTTTGGGTTCAGCCATCCAGCCAGTGTTTCACCCAGCAGAGCTTACGCCCATCCAGATCATGGGCAGCCAGCTTCTCCACAAGGATGCTGTTGAACACAGTGCGAAAGACTTTACTGAAGTCCAGGTAGGTCATCCTGACTACCTTCCGTTCATCCACTAAGCGGGTCACCTTGTCACAGAGCAAAATCAGGTTTGTCAGACAGGTCTCTACCATTCATAAACACACGTTGAATACGGCTGATCCCCTGACTGACCTTTAATTGATCCATTATGGCTCCCAAAATTATCTATTCCATCACCTTCCCTCTCATCGAGGTGAGACTGATCGATGTGTAGCTACCTGGATTATCTTTGTGGCCCTTTCTGAAGATGGTCATCATATTTGCCAGTCTCCAGTCCACCCAGACATTCCCTGTTACCCAGAACTGTCAAAGGGTGACGGAGAATGCCTTGGCGACTACATTCGCCAACTCCCTCAGCTCTGAGTGAAAGAGTGAAAGAGTGAACTTTATAGGTAGGCCCTTGTGATCCTGGTGAGGTTCAACAAAACAAAACAAAACGACATTCAAATTTGCACTTGAGTCGAGGTAATCCAGTTATGCATACAAACAAGGAGAAGAACTCTTTGAGAGTAGCCCTGCTGAGAAGAATTTAGGGGTTCTGGTTGATGAAAAAGTCAACATGAGCCAGCAGTGCATACTTGCAGCTCAGAAGGCCAATGGTATCCTGCACTCCATCAGGAGAGAGGTAGCCAGCAGGGACAGGTTCCCCTCCACTCTCCCCTCCTGAGGCCTCAGCTGGAGTACTACATCCAAGTCTGGGGCCCTAACAAAGGAAAGATGTGGGGAGGGTCCAGAGAAGGGCCAAAAAGATAACCCAAGGGCTGGAGCATTTCTTCTGTCAAGACAGCCTGAAGGGACTGGTCTTGTTCAGCGTGGAAAAGAGGAGGCTGCAGGAAGATCTCATTGTGGCCTTCCAATATTTAAAAGAGGTTTATAATTATGAGGGAAACAAGCTTTTTATAAGGGTAGATAGTGATAGGACAAGAGGAAGTCATTTTAAACAGAACAAGGGAGATCTACATTTCATGTGAGGGGAAAGCTGTTTTTTTTTTTACTGAAAGAGTGGTTGGGTGCAGGAACAAGTTGCCCAGAGAAGCTGTGGACGCCCTGTCCCTGGAGACATTCAAGGCCAGGTTGATGGGGCCTTGGGAAATCTGCTCTAGAATTTGATCTAGCAGCTGGCAGCCCTGCCTGTGGCAGGGGAGTTGAAACTTGATGATCCTTGAGGTCCATACCAACTGTCAGTGTTTTGCAGGCTGGTTTGACCCAGTTCCATGACTTGTGGGGCAGAGTGATCCGCAGATCCGCACCTCTGGAAAAGGGAAACCAGGGACCCCGAATAATTAAAAACGGCTGCAATGATCTGAGGAGAAACAAACTAATTTACTAAATGTGGTATTGGAATGCAAGATAACACACTATAATAGATATATATTATATAATAATTAGAATTGAAGCTAATAAATCAAATATAATGAGTATCTGAAAGCTGTAGGCCTCACACTAGTGCTCAGGGAATGCTTGAGGCTGGGACAGGCAGCAGAGAGGAGAGATGAAAAAGGGAACATGTCATGACCTTGCCAGGGGTTATATCTCCTCTCTGAATGCAAAGTCTTCTGGGATATGCAGTTCTTCTCTTCTGGACAGGTTCCTGGAACTGGAACTATAACTCTTTAACTCCCAATGTCCTATATTATGTTATGATGTGGAATACCGATAACCAAAAATCATGAAACCATGACACTAATACAAGCCATTCTATGATTCTATGATTCGGTGTTGCAGTAAAGAAACACCTAATAAGAAATAAAAGAGTTCTAACACACAAAAAGATGTAACATTTGGTAATCTGGCCACAGCATTAAGGGTACTATTTTTAAAGCTTTCCTTAGTGCCCTAGCTACTCTTTAAGAAAGAAAATTGTTCAGCAGGTTTTTTTGTTGTTGTTGTTTGTTTGTTTCACAGCTATTTTGTAGACTTACTTAGGGAATTTAAAAAAAAAAGAAAAAAACTATTTTGCAAACATACATTTTCAAATATGTGTTTCTGGATATAGCATGTTGTTCAATTACATATTGTTTAAGAAAATGTTGATATAGTTCCAAAAGAATATTTTTTCTTTTGAAGTAGATAGTTATGTAATTTTAATAAAATACTTTTTAAAGTAATGATTTGTAATAAATTACAGATCTTGTAGTGCTCATGTTGATCTATAATACATTTAGGTATTGAAAAGTTAATGAAGATAATGAAGCTAATAACGTATTAAAAGAAACACTTCATGTTTCATAATCAAGAATGGTTTCCAAAGACTAAGAAGACAACTTATTTTCTTTTGGTCTATTGCTAACTGATGTGAAAAATATTTTAAAGTTTTGTTGGTGGTGGATTTTTTTTTGTTTGTTTGTTTGTTTGTTTTTAATGAATAAAGACCATTGCCCTTAAAAATTATCAATTTTAAGAGATCATCTTCAAGAAGAAGAAAAAAAAAAGATCAACTAGAAGATTTTTTGAAAGAATAAATATGCATATGGAGTATACATTATGGAAAAAAAAAATTGAGATGATGTACTACAGAAAGGATTACAGTTATTCATAAGATTTTACAAGGAAAGAAGGAATTAGCAATGTATATTCTGATTCAGAAATACAGCTTCATCCACACATAACATCTGGACAAGGTTAGATCAAAGATCCATCTAGTTTTTATCTCCCATACCACCATTAGAAATGATATATTAGGGAAGGATTGTAAGGAAAGATAATGAATTAAGTTAGCTTTCTTTCCCAAATTGCCAGTGCATTTTAATGTCTAGCTCCTGTGTTTACATCTCTAAAATATTCTTTTGTTGTTAGATTTAGAACTAAGGTAGACAATGGAAACTGCTAGCTTGCTATTTTCAGTGCATTAAATAGATTACTTATGATGTAGATTGCCACTATCTTTTTAAAATTTGTTATTTGTAACTTGTATTATCTGAAAACAAGGATCTTAGTTCTTCTTTCAAATAAGCTGTTATTTCTTTCATATATATTTATATATGTATATATATTTGTAGGGAAATGAATATTGAACATTTTTAAAACAAAATCAAAACAAAAAAGAACTCATGATGTCAAAAAAAAAAAAAAGAAAAGATTTACAAGTGGAAAACTTTTCTGTAGGAAACAACAGAAAACAACTGTGAGGGTTGGTTTTATTGACTCTCTAGACTAATTACACTGACTACTGAAACATGTAACCCAACTGTTTCTTTAGGCATGATGTTTCAGCTCATTAGATTAAGCATTCATTATCATTATAATTCTGTTTTCTCTTTCAAAAAGTTTAACTAGAACAAAATCATACAGTTCTGAAGAAAGTTTCTCATCCTGACAGATCTATTTAGAAGTCTGAGTACTGAAGTGCTGAATCTTGTACTTTCATGTTATTTTTAACTTAAAATTTTAGATGAACATTTGTTCTTTGCCTTAATTTAAACTCATTTCCTTTTATTAACGCACAGGAAAAAATATATCACAATCCATGCACTTCTGTTTTAAGGATAGATACTGATCAGCTCAGATTAATTCAAATTTCTCTTCCCCTTTACCCTCAAAGGCATTAAACTGTTCTTCTCATTGTATTATGGATTGCTCTGGAAATTCTAGCATAGAGAGACAGGCATATATGTAAAGAAATCAGATTTTGGCCTTGAATCCAGATCAAGAAATAGCCAATGCTATTGTGTGCTACGTTCAATATTTTTCTTGGAAACTATTGACACTAATAATTTCCTAAATCCCTGTAAAATCCCACTCTAATAGCATGCAGACTTCTGTTTAAAAATTGTAAAAGGATAAGACAGTTCTATCACTTTCTGAAAAGGGTAACGGACAAGCTTTGGAAATGCTAATGCTGACAATGCTGCTATTTTTTTAAGAAGAAAAAATGACCAGCCTTCACTCAAGTTCTTCTCTGCAGTAGGAAATCACTCCCGTGATGACAGAATGGTTTTTCTAGTTGTATGTTTTCAGATAAAATTCACGCAGAGTAGAGGATCAGTAGAAAGCTCAAACTCCAGATAGAAATCAGCCAGCATAATTAAGTTCTAGAGATTCATGCTGGCTTCTGCCACAAAGAACATCATCCTTTTGGTACTGCTGACATTTCAGAATGAGGTCCAAAAGCATTTACATTCCTCAAAGGAAGAAAATTTGAATGCAAAGTTTTTTACAGTAATTTACCAGCATTTCACAGAATCAGACACAATACATCAGCCATTAATCTTAGCCATTATATCACACTTAGCATTCATAATACTTTGATTTAGAAATTTTCAGTCTAAAACAAGACACAAAAAAGCTTTGGAATGTCAAGATTTTAGTAAAACCTCCATGGAATTTCAGTTGTTTGAATGTACTTTACACTGCTTTTGTGGAAGTGATATTAAATATAGTATGAGTACATATATGAACATGTAGACACGTTTGGGATAATCTAAAATCACATTTTAACATTAATTAAAGGTTAACTCATTTCTAATTTCTACTTTTTATTTATTTATTTTAATGGAACTCATAAAATGATAGGAAACTGCAGAACCCATTTTTTAAAGCATTAATAAATTGCTTACTGGAGTTATTTACATTTCACATCAATTTTATGCACACTCTAACACATATTGGGAAGTCTTACGTGTCAGTATCACCTGAAAGAAAAATGAAAATTTATAGCTGAGCAATGTTCATGACTGAAGCCATCATTTGACAGTAGTGCAATATGGAAGAGCATGAGCTCAAATCTGTTAATTACCAAATAATCTCATTTACTGCAAGATGCAATTTTCACATTTCATAGAATTACACAAATACTTTTGATAAGGAACTGCAAAGATCATGCTTAATATGTAAGCCTCACAAATGCTAGCTTAGATTTTTTTTTTTTGCTGCTGTCATGGTTTTATGATTTTTATTATTGGTATTCCACATTGTAACACCATGTAAAGCACTGGGAATTAAGGAGTTAATGCTCCACTTCCATGGACCACAAATTTTCTGAATACCTGGCTCTCAGAAGAGAAGAAGCGATTTGGAAGTGATTGTGAGTCAGGCTAATTATGACCTTGTTGCTGTTACTGAAACTTGGTGGGACCACTCCCATGACTGGAGGGCTGTGATAGATGGCTACAAGCTCTTCAGAAGGGACAGATGAGGAAAGAAGGGTGGTGGTGTGGCCTTTTATATCAAAGGCTGTTTTGATATTGAAGAGCTTGGGATTAGTAATGACAAAGTTGAGTGTCTATGGATAAGGACTAGGGGGAAGGCCTGTAGGGGCAACATTTGGTGGGGGTCTGTTATAGACCGCCTAACCAGGATGAAGAGTTGGACAAAGCATTCTATGAGCAGCTCGCAGAAGTCACGCGATTGACAGCACTTGTTCTCATGGGAGACTTCAGCTTCCCTGATATATGTTGGAAATATAATACAGCACAGAGGAAGCAGTCCAGGAGGTTTCTAGACCGCATGGAAGATAGCTTCCTTATGCAACTCGTAGGAGAGCCAACCAGGGGTAGTGCCCTGCTAGAACTGATCTTTGCTAACAGAGAAGGACTGGTGGGAGAAGTGAAGGTTGGGGACTGTCTTGGGCAGAGCAACCATGGAATTTTAGAATTCTCTATTCTTTGGGGTATCAAAAGCGCAACCAGCAAAACTACTTTCTTGAACTTCCAGAGGGCGGACTTTGATCTGTTCAGGGCGCTTGTAGCACGGGTCCCCTGGGAGTCACTTCTTAAGGGTAAAGGGGTCCAGGAAGCCTGGACACTCCTCAAGATGGAAATCTTAAAGGCACAAGAACAGGCTGTCCCTGAGTGCTGTAAGGCGAGCGGTAGGGGAAGACTACTCATGTGGATGGGCCAGGAACTACTGCTGAGACTCCGGGAGAAAAAGACAGTCTATGTCCTCTGGAAGAAGGGGCAGGCTACTTGGGGAGATTACAAGGAAGTAGCTAAAGTATGCAGGGAGGAAGTTAGGAAGGCAAAAGCCCAACTTGAACTCAGATTGGCCACTGCAGTAAAAGACAATAAAAAATCCTTTTATAAATATATCAACGGCAAAAGAAGAACCAAGAATAATTCTCATCCTATACTTGATGCAGTAGCGAATGTGGCCACTGAGGACAAGGAGAAGTCTGAGGTCCTCAATGCCTTCTTTACATCTTCCTTTAATAGCCAGACCAGTTATCCTCTGGGCATTTTATGCCCTGATCTGAAAGTCTGGGATGCCACTCAGAAAACACCCCCAGTGATTCAGGTGGAGACAGTCAGAGAGCTCCTCCTCCATCTGGACTGTCATAAGTCCATGGGACCGGATGGGCTACACCCTCGGGTGCTGATGGAGCTGGCAGGGGTGATTGCTGAGCCACTCTTGGCCATCTATCAGCGCTCCTATTTAACTGGAGAGGTCCCAGAGGATTGAAGGCTTGCTGATGTGACTCCCATCTACAAGAAGGGCTGTAAGGAGGATCCAGGGAACTATAGGCCTGTCAGCCTGACCTTGGTACCGGGGAAAGTCATGGAGCAAATCATCTTGGGTAAGATTGCACAGCATGTGCTTGGTGTCCAGGGGATCAGGCCCAGCCAGCATGGGTTCATGAAAGGCAGGTCGTGCTTGACCAACCTCATCTCCTTTTACGACTGGGTCACCAGACCGGTAGATGAAGGAAAGTCTGTTGATGTAGTCTACCCAGACTTCAACAAAGCCTTTGACACGGTCTCCTACGGTATTCTCCTAGGGAAAATGTCTGCCTGTGGCCTGGACAGGTACACACTCCCTTGGGTAAGAAACTGGCTAGAGGGCCATGCCCAACAGGTAGTGGTTAATGGAGTGAAGTCCAGTTGGCAACTTGTTTCAAGTGGTGTTCCCAGGGGTTGGTACTGGGACCCATCTTGTTTAATATCTTTGTTGATGACCTAGACGAGGGGATTGATTGTACCCCCAGTAACTTTGCAGTTGACACCAAGCTGGGAGGATGTGTTGATCTGTCTGAGGGTAGGGAGGCTCTTCAGAAGGATCTAGATAAGCTGGATCGCTGGGCTGAGGTGAATGGAATGAGGTTCAACAACGCCAAGTGCCGGGTCCTGCACTTTGGCCACAACAACCCCATTCAGCGTTATAGGCTTGGGGATGAGTGGTTGGATGACTGTGAAGAGGAAAGGGACCTGGGGGTGTTGGTTGATGCTCGGCTGAACGTGAGCTGACAGTATGCCCAGGTGGCCAAGAGGACCAATGGTATCCTGGCCTGCATTAGAAATAGTGTGGCCAGCAGGAGCAGGGAGGTGATCATCCCCCTGTACTCAGCACTGGTGAGGCCGCACCTTGATTACTGTACCCAGTTTTGGGCCCCTCACTACAAGAAAGACGTTGAGGCCCTGGAACATGTCCAGAGAAGGGCAAAAAAATTGGTAAGGGGCCTGGAGCACAAGTCCTATGAGAAGCGGCTGAGGAAGCTGGGATTGTTTAGTCTGGAGAAGAGGAGGCTCAGGGGAGACCTCATTGCACTCTACAACTTCCTGAAGGGAGGTTGTGGTCAACAGGGTTTTGGCCTCTTCTCCCAGGCAACAAACAGGACCCGGGGAAATGGCCACAAGTTGTACCAGAGGAAGCTTAGGTTAGACTTAAGGAAGAACTTCTCTCAGAGAGTGGTCAGGCACTGGAATGGCTGCCAAGGGAGGTGGTGGAGTCGCCGTCCCTGGCAGAGTTCAAGAGGTGTTTGGATAAGGAGCTGTGAGATCTGGTTTAGTGCTTGTGGTAGCAGTGGTAATGTGAAGGTTGCACTAGATGATCTTATAGGTCGTTTCCAACCTTGTGATTCTATGGTTCTATGATTCTAAGAACTACATACCCCAGAGGACTTTGCATTCAAAGGGGAAGACAAAGGTGCTGGCAAGTCATGGGACTCTCACTGCCTGGCAGTATATGGTTGTGCTCCCCAACCATTTTGCCTTCAGTTCAGAGTAATGCCTTCAGATTTGGACACTCTCTCACTCATTTTATTTGATTTATTAGCCTCAATTCCAATTATATATTGTATTATATTGTGCTATCTTGCATTCCGATATCATATTTAGTATATTAACTTTCCTCATCAGATCATTGCCACTGTTCTGCTTTTAGGCTCATCTCCCTACCCTTCCCCTTTCCCTTTCTCCTTTCCCAGGGTGTGGATCTGTGGGTCTCCTACCCCACTAGTCACAAAACCGGGCCAAACCAGCCCATAAACTCGCTCCATCCCCTCCTCTTTTTGGGCTGGTGGGCCTGTGGGCCTGATGTCCCCCTGTCATGGACACAGATAGACCTAGATGACCCCACGTTGTTTATTAATTTTAAAAATAACTGCAAATACCAGTAAAGATCCTACTGTGTTAATTACCAATGACAACAACTGCCAACCAGACAGTGTTTTTTACAGAGATTTTAGTCAAACTATCAAATAGAAGACAATGAGTACCCTGAATACCATATGTCTGATCAACTTCGTTTGTCTGAAAATTGCTATGTGATCTAACACAAGGCTTCTGGAAAGATTTAGACTCTAAGACAGGGTAAAAAAACAAGGGTGATAAAACCTCCTTAGCCTGGACATCCACCCAATTCTCTTTCCAGACTGAGGTTAATATTTCCAGTAGCTAAGCAAGCTTGGTAGTCTCTCCATGGCATTGCTGTGTAACATTGCTCAAAAATTCTTTCTGCTGGAAAGAAGTGTTGAGATGTGCTGGTTTTATCAGTATTCCATCATGTGGAAAGCTGTTTAGCACTGGAACACAGTGCTGGGGAGTTGCATTTCCTGTGTCCTAGCTCTTAGCAGTCTCAGCTATTTTCACATGAGTTCTGACTCTCCAAGAGGAAGATACGCTGAGAAAAGATGGACTTCCCTGGAGGTGTTCAAGGCCAGATTGGATGGGGCCCTGGGCAGTCTGGTCTAGCATTAGGTGGAATGGTTGGTGGCCCTGCGTGTGGCAGGGGGGGTTGGAGATTCATGATCCTTGAGGTCCCTTCCAACCCTGGCAATTCTGTGATTCTGTGACTACAGTTTTCAGAAGTCTCCAGTACTTCTCATGTAATTTCCAATTCCAAGTGGTGAGAGAGAACTCTTTCTTCCTGAGCAGATAGAGGCATGGTTAATGAATAAATACTTTCTCTCCCATTTTTGTTTTGTTTTGTTTTACCTATAATTCCCATTTTATATCATTACCTTACGTTCTTTTACCATTTGTAGCAAATTAGTTCTCTCTCCTTAACTTAATAGGGCCATCACCATTTTTTATGTTCTCCTTGAAAAGGGAGAGAGAAGGTAAAAGATGCCAGAGGGCCCCTTATTGCTCATGATAACATCAACCAAACTGTGACATGGGAAAATGAGTATAATCAATACTGTGAAACATTCAGCTATGCTAATGCAGGTAGTATACATGACTCAGGGGATTTAAATCACAGAAAAGAGAGTCTTTGTAATTTTGTGTTTGTTTATAAAAGCCACAGTTAATTCCTCAAGAAATTGTAAATAAAGCTGACTACTATTCAGAAGATACTTCCTTTTATTTTGTAAAGTCTTGAAGGAATGCCTAAGATATTTGTAACAATTTAAGAGAATATCTTGACAACCTAATAACCTTCATAGAGTGGGATGCTAATATGAGTAGCTTTGTCTACTTTCAAACACCGAGAAGATTATGGAATCCTTAATTTAAATAACCAGGGACAGCTAGAGATAGTCAAAGAATTTATTTGTTAGATCTTCAGAGGTGTTATTAGTAAAGAAAGCATTAAATGAGTAATATCTCCTAACAACAGCACAATCTGGAAACTGAATATTGCCTTTCATCAGCTACAGTATGAGCATCCTAAATCAGTTCAGAAGATGACTGTACTAAATCAAACTTCCAAATTACTTTTGAATTTTGGCAATGGATACAAGCATTAGTAATTGACACCAAAACTTGTTAAATATTATGAAATTAAAATGTTTTAGCAATGTGTGTACTTAGTTTTTGTGTCCTGCTTACACAAGCTATGTTTTCCCCGTTTCCTCCTACCTATTTTGGTACAATTGATATTAGGCTTCCTGCATACTTATTTAATTGCAGATGTATATTAAAAAAAAAAAAAAAAAAAAAAGGTAATAAAAAGGCATTTACATTGTATTTTGTATAACTATGTGCTCAAGTGAATACCAGGCACAAGTCCTCACTAGAAGAGAGTAAGGAGACACTTTGCCTCAAACTGCTTAGTAGAAATGCTCCTGAGAAGGCGCAGGTAATAGATGATCTGACTGAAAGTCTGCACAAGTAAAAAATACTGTAAAATCAAATGGACTACTCTCATCTCCTAGAAAAATGAAGTGGATGAGTACCTTTTACAGTATTGTCTACAAAAGAAGCCTGTTTAGGATCCTTGGGACTGTTAGTGCTTTCCAAGCTTATAAATTCTCACATAAATGTTTGCAATACTACTGAGAAACCATCAGTTTCTGCTATGTACTCACACAGATTACACAGGCTTATAAAGGAAACAAGAAAAAAATTGTGCATCCAAAAATATCCAGCATCCCAACTCATGAATAAGTAACATCAGGATTCTTTCCCCCAGTTTACAGTAGCGCAGTACTATGTTCTGTCTAACATAAAATATATATGACATAACGCTTAAATTTAAAAATAGATTCTTCACAGTATTTTATTTATTATCTGGACCTCCAAATTAATCATAAATGTAACTCAAAAGGACGTTAAGAGTAACGTGAGAGTAACGTCATTAACTTGCATTAACTTCTCCATGTCGTTTCTGGAAATTAGTGTTCGGTCAAACCACTTTTCTCATTTGTACTCCTGCCTATCAAACATGAAAGAAAACCAAGATGACAGTAATTAGTCCAACTAATAATGGTACCACACAGTCTCTTTGAAAACTTGTTGATTTCAAGCATAAATCTATCATCAGTGAACATGTTATTTACAGAATTTCTCTGCAAAGAATCAGACTGTTAAACTGTTTCATTCTGCAAATAACTCTTATTTTCACTGCTTTGGTATTTTCACAACTAAGCAATTACTGTGGGTATAAAACGTGCTGCTCTATTACCTAGGTCTATGTTTAAATGGGCAAATAAATAAGTGTTCTGAAATGCATTTATTTCCCAATTGTAGCATCACACTTCTTTTTGGAAAAATTTCTTAAAGGGCTCCAGTTGTCTCATTTGTAATGTCATTCCTTTCAGTCTCCTTTGTAATTGTATTTTTCAGACTTTCAGTGAAAGAAAATAATCTCCTAAGTTTACATATACACATTATGTATAATTTTGACTACTTCTCTCTTTTTTTCTTGGAGGCAGTAGAGTAGTTGTTTGATGTGTTAGCAAAATGGAGAGAAGAAAAGTTAAAGAAGGTATCAAGATATCAGCCAGCATAACTAAGGAATTGTACATGAATTCTGAATTCCTAAAGCTCTAAAGTACTAGAAAGGTCCAGTGCTTATACAGTTGCATTAAACATGGAGTAATTTTAAGAGATTAGTTAGTATAATTGTACCTTAAACTTGTTACTGATTTGAAGACAAGAGAAGTGTTTTTTTATTTCTTCAAGTGCATGTGACTAACAACAATATTAGAAACATTAACAATTTTATCACTTCTTTCTGACTTTCATGGAAGAGAAAAAGAAAATGAACACCACCTGCTAGAAGTTTACTAATAAAATAAAATTGATATGACAAAGACATACCTTGTGGATACAATAGTGTGGGTTATTTTAAAAGAATTCAAATTCAAGTTTAGTAATACAAGGCATTTGCAGCAGTTGGAGTTGTGTGAGTCTATATCTCTTATATCTGTATTTTGTGTTATTGTTTTATTTTGTAAGTCAAGACAGGCACAGGTCTTTGGACAAAAGAGAATGAATCCCAAACCTACAATCCCATGGTTCTGGAGTTTTTTTCAGATGCAGTCCATCAGTGGCTGGGAGCTCTTATAGTGAAAGCAAACTGCTTTTTACAAAAGCAGAAACTGAATAGGAGAATGCAAAAAAGATAAGCCTTTCTCCAAGGAAGATGTAACTAAAATTAAAAAAAAAAAAAAAAAAAAGCATCGCTTTTAATTTGAGGCTAATTTAAAATTTAATTAATTAAATATATTATTAAATATATTAATAGTATATTAAATACATTAATACATATATTATTAAATTTAATTTAATAAAAATTTAATTTTAGGTGGAGACAGTGAACAGAAAAACCATATTGGTCAACTGACTGAACTCTTACAGTCCAGAGTCATTACTCCTATGCGATTACTGCATAAAGGAACAATTACAAAAGAGTCTAGAAAGAGCTAAAATTAAGTAAATTGAGGTTTTTGGTTGGCTGGTTGGTTTGGGGTGGTTTTTTTATTTGTTTGTTTCTTTCTTTTTTTTTTTTCTGTACATATCACATTCAGTTTCTCTCTCTTTTCCAGTTTTAACTACATCTGCACGCTGATAACTGAGACCTAGCTTAGATGATGTATGGCACATATATGAAACGTATCACATATGGCTTCCTGTTAGTATGCAATAAAAGGCAGACTGTGCTAAGAACATTAAAATTAACTGGAGAGCATTTGCACCTGTTCTTCTCTCACCCTTTTCCCATCAGATAAAGGAGAAATTAGCAAGGCCATAGTACATGCATGATATAAAGGATCTAAACATTTTTCCTTGCCATTCTCCAAGAATGATATTCTCTCATTCCAGGAAAAATTTGCATATGCTAAAGTTGTTTCTATGATCTCCAGCTTTGGAAAAACTGGAAGATAACACAGGCCCATGTGCATTTATTTTACTGTGAAAGCAGAAGATGAAAGCAACAATTCCCAGGGTCTGGTTTAGTGCTTATTGAGCTAATTATGATTAAAAATAAATGTTATTAAAATTAAGTATACATTTTAAAGAACAAATCCTTCTTTGAACAGATAGACAAATCATAGAATCATATAATAGTTTTGGTTGGAAGAAACGTTTAATAACATCTAGTCCCAACCCCCCTGCTGTGAACAGGGACACTTCCCACTAGACCAGATTTCTCAAAGTCCCATCCAACCTGGTTTTGAAAATTTCCAGGAAGGGGGCATCTACAACCTTGCTGCGCAACCTGTTCCAGTGTCTCACCACTCTCACAGTAAAGAATTTTGTCCTAATGTATCCAATAAATGTACTGTCTCCCAGATTAAAGCCATTTCCCTCATCCTGTTGTTATATGACCTCCTAAAATGTCCTTCCTTAGCTATCCTGCAGAAAGGGATTTCAGTACTGGAAGGCTACTATAAGGTCTCTTTGGAGCCTTGTCCAGGCTGAAAAGCCATCTCTCTCAGCCTGTCCTCATAGGGAAGGTGCTCTAGAGCTCTGATCATCCTCACATCTCTTGTGCTGGGGGCTCCAGAACTGGACACAGTTCTCTAAGTGAGGTTTCACAAGAGCAGAGTAGTGGGGCAGAATCACCTCCCTCAACCTGCTGATCACGCTTCTCTTGATGCAATCCAGGAGACAGTTGGCCTTGAGGGCTGCAAGACGGAATTGATTTAAAAGTTCAAACTGTAGATCCATGTGAAAAGAAAATCCAAATCCAGGTTGTGCACTTTCACTAAGAGAAAGAATTGTAGTGATTTTTTAATCTTACTTTTTTTGCAGAAGTGCAACATCACTGAAATATAATTGAAAAGAAATAGTAGAACTGAAGTGTACAAGCAGAAAAAACATCATCACTGGAGTTCTTTTTGAAGGGTTGTTCCTATGGAAGAAGTATTTTTATTCTAGAGGCGCTCATGTACAACGCACAGTAAATGTTTTCCAGTAAATGAAAATTTAATTCCTCTCAAACTTTCTTCATGAAGTTACTTGATCACTAAATTAGCTCTCTGGTATCTCAAAAACTTTCATGGATCTGAATAGCACAATAACACTATTTGATAGTGCATCACTTATAAATAAAGAAAAACAGGCTATCTTTAGACAGTATTACCAAATTACTCAATTCAGGACAGTTTAGGACAATAAATATACTGTGTGTTAAATGTGAACCATACTAATTTAAAGAAAGTAGATTGTCCAACATCTTCAAATAGACTAAGGACAATAAAATGACATTTATTATTATTATAAATAGAACAATGGGGAAAAAGAGAAATTAAATTGAACTGTGCCAAAAAGCAAACATTAATAGACTTTAGGTGGATTGTTTTATTATTATCATTTTATTTTTTTAATAATTCGTATTTTATGACCAACTCTTTCAAAGAACAAAGATAAGTCTAACAATGAACTTGCAGTACAAATTCCTTAAAATATTTTTTTCCTGATTTCCCTTTAAAAAACAAACAAAAACACTACTATATTCAATAAACAAAGGTGAAAAATGGAAAACATGAAATATAAGCCAAATGAGACCATAGAAAATTGATCGTATTTCATACACAGCTTTCCACACTCCTCCACAACAGGCAGAAAATGTGAGTCTTCTAACAGTGCTCTTTATCACGTTTCTGTGTATGAAAAACAAGTCAGTGCATGAACATCAAATGTAATTTAAATTAGGAAAAAAAACATACATGCTCATTCCTCTGAAATCGATTATGCTTTATATGCCAGATAAACTCATTCACTTGTCAATATTCGGGCACCAATTTGTTGTGCTCCTACACTGCTTTAGAATATGGCTCCAAGAACAAATGTGACAAAGATTACATTAGGGAGTGTGATACAATTTTCTTCTAGATCTGGAAATAAACAACTTGATATGATTTTTATTTATTACTAATACCTGATAAATAGTACCGGTGGTCTCATCTGGTTTTCCCTTCATCCTCTGTCTTTTCTTCTACTTACCACAAGTATCTCAAAGAAGAAATCACATGAAGTTTTAAATTGTTACTGCAGAGATAGGTGTCTGAAATTCAGTAAAAATGACTGACACCCCTTAAAGAGAAAAACAGTATTTTATATCTGTACTTACCAGCTGATAATAACTCAGTAAGTCTTATTTCAAGATGCTAGCTTCATGAGAACGTTCAAATTAACTGCCAGTTAAAATAACAGCATTTTTATTACTTTAACTCTGTTTTACTGCTTGCTATTTTTACTGTAAATTAACATTGAAAGCATTTTTCAACACAAGCAGATCCACAGTCATTTCCTTAACTTCTTAGTAAAGAAAATTTCATTAAAATACAACTAAATCTCATGAAGCTCTCATGTTACATTCATTCAATACTCTCATGTTACATTCCTTGAAAGTTACCTGAGGCAAGTAAGTCAGCTGCCTGAAGGCAATCCACTTGTGTGACTGGTGGGGCCCGGCTCCACATCTCTAAACCCCATTTAAGGGCTGACTGCCACTAAAGAAGAACCTCTCTCTAGAGATTACTTTTCTGGGAGTGGTGGTTTTTTTTTTGGTTTGGTTTGTGTTTTTTTTTGTTTGTTTTTTGTTTTTGTTTTGTTTGTTTTGTTTGGTTTTTTTTGACAAGCCCAAGACACAGGTGAGCTTTTCTATTTGTTTCTGGTTATATGTTTCCAATGTGATGATCTTTCCAACTATGTGCTTCCTAAAAACCAGCCTAACTTCTCTGAAAGCTTGTTGATTATTCATCTGTATACTTGCTGATTATATATAGACCAACCAGATGTACCTATTTATATACGTATCCAGAACAACATCTGAGTTAATAATGTTGAATTAAGCATAAAACCAACTTTTTAAAGTATCATTTCAATTACAAAAATAAAACATCTGTTTTTTAATAGATGAAAACTGAAAATCTGGGCAGAACTAATGAAAGTTAGTTTCATAAATAAAGGAAATTCACAAATAAAAGACAAATGTGCATGTAAGTAACTATATAAAAAAATTCATAGTATTCCTGCAAAAAGTTCTGCAATTTGACTTAGTTTTTTGATTAGTTGAAAATATATTTAAATCAAAGCTTACAGGATGAATATGTGACTATATTCTGAGTTCCCTACATTTATTATTTTCTTTAATGGGTTATATCTCCAACAAAGATATTGTTTTTCAGTTTGTACTGTGTATTTTCTCCACATTAGCTGTTAAGAGAATGCATTAAATAAAAGCTGATTGATCTGCGCTGAATAAGTTATCAATAAAACATGAAAGAAGTTAAGGATTGTGTAGAAGTAATAGTCTCTCATAGTCTGGTGATAAATAACACATAAAAATTTTATTTTCACTAAAAGAAAAGGGAGTTTTCTGAGGTTGACTACGAATAAGTGCCTATACTTTGTTAATATGAAAATGTTCACCTCATCCTCTTCTATCTTACGTACTTCTTACAGCAACTCAAACCTTAAAAGTTTGTGTTCCTTAATTACATATAGAGTTTTCCACTCAAGTGCTTTAAACTCAAGGCCTCTGAATTACCACATCCCAAATAAGTATTTCTAATTCTTTGATTGTCTCCCCTTGCTAAAATGAAGTTCATCAGGCCTTTTAATAAAAATAAACAGATTATAAATCCAATGAAGAGGCGATAAAACAAATTGTCATGTTTCTTGTCAGTTTGCAACAAACGGATTCTACTGTGACAGTGCTGGTAAGAACAAAAGATGTATCAGCAATAAAGAGAGTAGTATAAAACAACAGAGGCAGTGGGCTAGAAAACAGTCAAGGAATCTGTTTCCCTTATCTGTGATGCACATGCAGAGACAAACTGCTAACCAGATAATCAAACCTGTAGCACATTCTGAAAATAAATTCCAGTTATTACAGAGATGTTTTTATCTGTGAATGGTAACTGTTGAGTCATAGCCTGAACCACTGATTGAACACCTGGGAAAAAGACCCAGTCTGCCTTGGAAGCATAGGTATAGTCAATTCACCTGTGTGACCAAAGGGGTGGAGCCAGGCTGCACCTCTCTTAGACCCCCATCAACGTGCTTACTGCCACTGTGTTTGGATCTGATTGGAGATTCTTCCCTTATAGGGTCTTTCCTGTGATCTTTGGAGACAGGTATTCACCTTCAGTTTTCCTTTGAAATGCTATCCTATTTGTGTTAATCCCTTTGCTGTTAATAGCTAATACTCAAGTGGGCTGGACTGTTTGCTGCAGATGACACTTCAGTTTAAAATAGAAATCAAAATGCAGTATATCTTTAAAATTCTCCTCTTGTAAACGAATGGCATTAAATTAAATGTTCATTGATGGGTAAAAGGCTCTTTTCTGGAGTCCCTGTGAGGTTAACTACACTGCATATATAAGTCAAGGCTTCAGAATTCATAACTTGTAGGACATGTTGATATCTTGTGCAAAAAAAAATCAAAAAAAAAAAAAAGCTCATTTCAATACATTTTCTTCTTTTTCTTGCATTTTGTAGTTTAACCCACTGAGCAGCTAAGGAGCACACTGCAGTTTGCTCACTCCCCCATTGACAGTGTGACTGAGAACAGAGTCAGAAAACAAAGAGCTGAGACTAAAACTTTTATGAAGAGACTAAAACTGTTTACAAAGACAGATAAGGAAAACAGAAATAATTATATCTATATATTTATATAATTATTTACAAAATGAATTATGTGTGAAGCAGTTGCTTTGCCTCTCTGAGGCCTATGCCTGTTTAGCCCCCAAACCAAACAGTGGCACCCACTCTGAGCAACTTCATCCAGTTTTACTCCTTTGCATGATGGTTTGGAATATCCCTGTAGCTGGTTTAGGTCAGCTGTCATAGATCTGTCCCATCCCAGCTCCTTGTGCCCCTCAGCCCCCCTCACAGAGAAGACGAAAAACTAATATGTCCATGGCTCTATACAGTGCTGCTCAGCAACGAATAAAACATTAGTGTGCTATAAACGTTGTTTTGTAAAGCCAATCATATCAGAAACTATGAAGAAAATGAATTATGTTCTGGGTGAGACTAGAACATTCAAAAATATGAAGGATTATCTGTGCTGCCTTGATGGAAGTAAGAGCAGATTTCGCTGCTGATCAAATATTTTTCTATGTTTTTTTACATGTGTTCATACATAAAAGTCTCAGAGGAAAAGAGGCAGTAGTGATGCATTCCGGTATGAGAAATTCTGCCTTGATGTAGCAAAAAGGATGTTTACTAAAAGAATGCATAGTTTGCTCAGAAGTATAGAGCATTTGTTTCTTTTTCTTTCTTTCTTTGGAAATTCAACTGGACGGACACTGAGCAATTTGCTACAACTTTGAAACTGGTTTTGCTACAAGTAGGAATTTAGAAAAGATAGTATTCTGAGATCCTTCCAACCTAAATCTTGTATGTTTTTTTTTTTTTTTTGCAGTTTTATGATCAAAATTTCAGCTCAGTTTTTTATATGTGATGATGTTATATTCTGATATTCTATAAATAGATGCTATTCTATAAATAGATTCTATAAATGGTAGTTCTAAACCAATTAATTTTGTTTTTCTAAACTTCAACTCAGTGTTTTAATTCATTTATGATCACTATTTCTCTGTTTATCTTTCACTGTATAGCCAAGAGAGCAGTAATGTTTGAGTCACTGAGTTCTAGTGTTCTTTTAACACACTGAATTTAACACTTTGAATCACTGAATTTTAGTTTTCTTAACACATTAATCCATTACTACTCATATATATGATTATCGACTGCTGCATCTAATTCTTTTATTTTTTCCTGTAAAGCGCTTTGACACTTTAATATAGCATAATGAAGCTCATTTTCTTGTATTTTTATAACACCTTAGTTAACATCCCATGTGAATACATTGTATATACATATATAGTACAATATACTAAAATAGAATATTCTCATTTTCTATAGGGAAGCCTTTTACTTGAAAATTATCACATGCTGGGAAAAATACATCCTAAGTAATATTTTGAACCCGCTGAAATCAAAAGATTTTCCACTGAATTAATGGCTAGTTATGTTTCATTCTTGTACTGAGACTGTCATATCTAACACAGAAATAAGTTGTGTTTTATTTTTGGTTTGCATCTTTAAAAAACAGTATGAAGACCAAACAGTCCCTTATCTATCCACAAATCAAGTCTCTGTTAAGTGTCAGTATTTTATTGAGGGTTGTGATATCTATCTCACTTTCTTCCTTGTTTTCTGAAAATGATATTATTCACAGGACTCTCTCTATAAACAAAGAAGTTCATCCATGTAAAGAATTTTTCTAGGGAATTTTAAATTGAGTAATTTATTTTTCTTGGTTATCGAAGATATATTGGAAATAAAAGCAGTGCACTTTATATTTTTAGTCTTACAAAATTTTAAAAGCATTATTTTATTTCACTATTTCAGTCACTGATGAATGTTCTGTCTTTACAAATCCAAAATTCTGTGAATCTAATCAGCTTTCAATTGATCAATATACTGAGCTATTTTTTGTTTTGCAATATGATTTTTTCCTCAATTGTGCATTTACATTGGTTTATTTCAGAGTTTAATATTTTTCAATACTAACATATTAAATACTATGTTCTCTTAATACTTTTGAAAATGAGAGATGGTCATAGTACAGCTTTTCTGATGTACTGAAAAACAGTATTTGTTTTCTTGCTGTAAAATGTGGAAAGAACATGAAAAGCAATTTTTTTTTTTTTTTTTTTGGAGTAGGAGTGAAATAGAAGTCAGAAATTTAATTTAATGGTAGTATATCTCCCATTTCTGGAAACATTCAAGGTCCGGTCACTCTGAGCATATTCTAGTTTGCTGTGGGGGAGCTGGATTAGATGACCCTTAAAAGTCCCTTTCTACACAAATGATTTTATGATTCCATAACTTCTCAGAAAATATAAGAATGGAAGTCTACTCAAATTCTGTAGAAATGTCTGTTCTCTAATCCATTTAAAAATAAGGAAATTTGAATTTTTTTTCAAAATTGGAATTCAGTATTTCATAAAAATGTTTCAAATTCTCAGCAATTTTTGAAGTATTAAATAATCTAAGCTTCATAGAATAATAGAATTTTTTAATTGGAAGGGACCCTTAAAGGTCATTTAGTCCAACTGCTTTGCCAAAAAAAGGGACATCTACAGCAAAATCAGGTTGCTCAGAGCCTCATCCAGCCTGATCTTGAATGCCCCCGAGGATAGGGTTTCCATCACATCTCTGGTTAACCCATTCCAGTGTCTCATCACTCTTATTGTGAAAAAAAACTTCTTCCTTATATCTAATCTACATCTACCCTCTTCTAGTTCAAAATCATTTCTGCTTGTCTCATCACAATAGACCCTTCTACAGAGTCTGTCTCCGTCTTTCTTATAGTCCTATTCAGATAGTGAAAGGCTATGCTTATGTCTCCCCGGAGCCTTCTCCAGGCTGAACAGCCCCAGCTCTCTCAGCCTGTCCTCATAGTGGAGGTGTTCTAACCATTGGACCAATGATTTTTATGTCCTTCCTCTGGATGCACTGTATCAGGTTTAAGCCTCTCAGATTTTGAGTATTCCTCATCTGGACACAGATATTGAGAACTCAGGTGAGTCAACTACACAAGGCAGCTTGTTGCCATCTGCAACTTGCAAAGAGTACAGTGTTAAGTCATTTATGAATATATTAAAGATCACTGGTCCCAGTACTGATCCTTGAGGGACATTGCTTGTCACTGATCTTCATCTGCACATTGACCATCACTCCTTAAGTTTGATCTCACAGCCTCTTCCTTGTTCATTGAACAGTCCACCCATCAAATCTATATCTTTCCAATTTGGTAAGAAGGATGTTATGGGAGATCATGGCATTATTGAAGTTCAAATGGATGATATCAGTGACTTCCCTTGCCCGCTGATGCAATTATAGCATCGTTTACAAAAAAAAAAAAAAAAAAAAGTTGGTCAGCCAGGACCTGCCCTCAGGAAGCCATGCTGATTATCCCATAACACCTCTCTCTTCCACATGCCTTGTATAGCTTCATTTGTTTGATATAGGGGGGGAAATATGCTTTCTGCCAAGCTTCTTTGCTCAGCTCCCTTGTTCAATAACTAGAATTGGAAAGCTTTAATGTCCCATACTACCTGTCAACTACTTTGAAAGATGTTAACAGCAGAGACTTCCCATCCACTGCTAAGACGTAAAGCATTATTCTTTTTTTCAGACAGTTGATCCCTAAATTAATTTTGTTTTGTTGAGGCTTTAACTGAGAACACAAACAGGAAATTTAACATAGGTTATTCCTTCAGAGGTGGAATAATGTTGACATTATCACAAGAGATCTGAGGTTTTCCTTTCCAGTTAATATTTCTTTAGCTATTTCTCCGTATTGATGCCAATTTGCACATGAATTGATGCCACTGATAGTTTAGAAAATTTAAGGCCTCTAAATTTTATGTAGTGAGAAACATAACCAAAGAATATGTCCAAAGGGCATAAAGATGACATACTGCATTTATCAATCCAAGTATGTAAATAATCAGAATTCTGTTTATCATTTAACTTCCTTATACAGTGAAGGCGTGTGTAGTAGATGCATTTCATTAGTAGTCAAAACAATCTGTTTACCATTAGAGAGAACAGAGGTCATCTTTCTAATGACATGAGAGATTTGACTTAGACTCTAGCAAGAAGCTTCTGAATAATGTGTCTGAAGTGCAAGTAATGAATATGGACATTATCTGGAAGTTAGTCATTTCTCTCAAAACAGGAAATTATTTAGCCTTGATCTTTGAGGAACAAAAATTTTACAACTGTACGAGTAACTAGGTTAGGTTAACATCCAAATGCTGAATGGTGTGATTTCTTCAGAGTCCCTGTGCCAAATTTGCTCATCTTAATTGCTAGGATTCCTTGTCACTAGTAGTATTTTTTTTCAGTATTTTGGACTCCTAGTTGTGTGCACTAAACACAGTTTCAGGAAAAGTGTTAAAAAATACTTGTGCTTCATTAATTACTGTTTATTTGTATGATGCCCGGAAAATTGCAGGCAGCTTTTTAAGAAGCTGTTTGCTGTCAGTCAAGGATTCTTTAATACCACACTTGAAATGTGTTGTTTCATTTTCTGGTTGATTACTTTGAAGAGACAGTTCCAGGCATGTGGAGGAAAAAATAAAAAGAAAAATAAAAAATAAAAAAGATTAATATTACAAACATAGGATACATTGCTAGTCTCTAAGAGGTTTTTTGTTGTTGTTTTGGGTTTTTTTTGTTTGTTTTGTTTTATTTGGGCTTTCTTACCAAAATAACAATTTCTATTTCTGCAGCTTATGTGATTTACCACTAAATAAAATTATTTTACTGATGGAACAGTATGGATGAATTCATACAAAACTAGTAAACACTGCACTTCTTTAATTTACTCGTTCCAAACTGGTTTGTTAGAAAACTAAGCATGTAATTCTCAGCTTCAGCAAATCAAGGCTTTTCTCCATAAAGCAGTGCCATGACACATTGTCCAGAAAATGGAATGTTTGGTCTTGGATAATCCATGCAGTAAATAATGAAAAGAAAAGTTAAGCTAATTTGTAGTCAGTTTGTCTCATCCAGAAGTTTGAAGAAATCCATACTGAGGTCCATATGGCTACAAGCTTTTCCTGCAGGCAATATTAAATAATTTCAATTTACTTCAGCTATCACTGTGCTACAATGCCGTCATAAATCACAGAGTAGCTATGAGAGTAGCCACAGCTACTCTCTGCCAGCCTCCCTCTTTCTTTGTATATTTTTTTACTTCCCATGGCAATTGTACCAGAATCAAGCAGCAGAGTAATAACCACTCTCAAATTTAGCCTAAAAAAATTCCAAATGCATGAACAACATAAAATTATGTAAATAACTGAAGATCTGTAATTCAACTTTCAGTAATGCAACTAGATGTAGTATTTTTACAGAAGATGACAATGTCATAATTAATCTTGAATAATACTATTTTATACATTATAACATTGTGGTCAAACATCCTGTAGCATCACAAGGATGGGCTGCAGGTTTTAATAGTCATTTCTGGTTGGAAAAATATGTGTAATGTGATTTTTTTTTTTCCCAATAAAAATACTTTAAGACAAATAACTCTATTCACTGACAAATCTCAAAGATTTCAGTTCCTTGTGGAAGTGAAAACCATATAAATATTTAACCACATTAGAAATTAAAAAATAACACCCACAAACAACAACAAAAAAAGATGCTTTTAAGACTGAAAGTTGAGCCTTCCTTTCTCCTGATGATATAAACTTGACGTTTACGATACTGGATACTGCACTGATACGATACTACCATCACACAGGATGAGAGAAGATCAAATACGTATTTTGTGTGGGACTGGGTACAGCTTTTCATCTCACATCATTCATTTCTAAAATCTTGCTTCTCTATCCAGTCTTGTATCCTAATAATTAGTCCCTAGGTTCTTTGTTGCTTATTATACACATTAGAGCTTTTGAAAATGTGAACTTGTACAGTGAGAGAAAGCATTGATAAATTTTTTCAGTAAGTATAATTTTCCTTTTTAAAAAAATATATATAATATTTAACTATGTAAAGCAAAATCAATCATGTTTCCAGTCACAGAGAAAATTGCTAGCTTGTTTGAAATTTTTTCAACAGCGCACTCTTACAGTGTGTTACTTTTTTCTACTCTGGCAAAACAAACAGTACTGGAAATCAAGCTAAACTAAATTTTTCAGCAAATGATATTTTTCACATTCCAGTGAATAAATATTTAACTTAAATGCTGGAATTTACTGAGAGTTTATATTCTGTAATCTTGATATATTTTGTTCATTCAAGAACATTATTTGAGGAATTTTCAACAGAAAAATTCTCAAGCAATGTCTAATATGAAATATCTTATTCCAAGGCAGAGATGTGCATAATATTCATGTAGTCCTTAAGAAATGTTATCAATGCAACAATATTAAAAATAAACTTCATATGTCTATTTTCCTTTCTTTATTTCTTTTTTTATATCATCCTTTTTCATTCTTCATTCCAACATGTATATGATCATGTGTTTAACAATGGTGACAGAAACTCAATTAAACAAGGCCAATTCTAAATCATGTACCTTCAGAAAGCCTCCCCTGAAAAAAATGTTATGTTTTCTTCAATCTCTGAGTACCAGTATGCAAAATAAAAGCAACAAAAAAAAAAAGAAAAAGGAGCATCTGGACCCCCCAGCACAAGACGGACATGGAGTTGCAGGAGCTTGTCTAGAGGAGGGCCACAAAGATGATCAGAAGGTTGGAGAATCTCCTTTATGAGGACAGCCTCATAGATCTGGTGTTCTTCAGCCTGGAGAAGACTCTGAAGAGAAGACCTTCTAAAGGCCTTCCACTACTACAAATGTTTTACTTTCACACGTTCCAATCCCTAATGCTGGTACTGCATTTACAGATGGCTCTGGCAAGACATACCAAACGGTGGTTCTCTGGTGTGTGGCTACTACGCAATGGTAGTCAGATGTGCCTATTACTGATGGGTCACCTCAAGTTGTAGAACTTCCTGGGGTAGCCTGAGCTTTTCAAATTCTTGCAGCACAAAAGCTTAATATAACAACTGACTCTGTATGTTACAGGTATCTTTCAGCAGATTGAAGGAAGGATTTAGGAAGTTAAAAACCCTGCTTTGTTTGCATAGCTCAAGTGAGTTATGCATTGTCTCTAACCATACTCTTCTTAATAAAGTGCATATTCAATCAGGCACTACACTGCCTAGTTCATTAACTGAGGGCAACTGTAAGGCTGATCAAGTCACTTTTGATACTTCTCAATTATTTCAACAAACTCAAATCTCCCATCAATTTTTCCATCAGGATAGAAGAGCCTTACAAAACCAATTCCAAAGGAGAATGGATCAAGCCCTTAACATTATTCTAACATGCCAAGACTGTCAGACAATTGCCCCTTTATTTCAGATAGGGACAAATTCCCATGGCACAGCACCTCTTCAACACTGGCAAACAGATGCCACTCATGTTCATGAATTTGGCCATTTAAAATATGTACATGTAACAATAGATACTTACTATGTTTGCTGCAGCACAATATGGGTGAATGCAGTCATAATGCCTGTAAACACTGATTATCTGCTTATGCTGCTATAGGGATCCCACACATGGTAAAAACAGATAATGTACCTGCATATATTTGTAAGACCACTTAAATTTTCCTCTGAGAATAGAGGGTTAGACATGCTACAGCATTCCTCATTCTCCCACTGGACAAGCTATCATCAAATGTGCTTATCAAACATTGAAATGTACTCTTAACAAATAAAAAAGAGAAAATATTGGAGCACACCACAAGAAAGATTATGTAAAGCTTTGCTTGTGCTGAATTTTTGAATCATGATCATACACATACAACTTGAGTAGACTGTTATTTCAGGGCCTCCCTGATGCTCCAGGAATGGCCAATGACTAACGTTTGGAATATGGTCACAGGGCATTGGAAAGGTCCCTTATCATTGATAATTTGGGGTCATTAATATGCTTGTGTTTCCACAGGAACTGGCCCTAGATGGGTTCCAGTGCAATACAATCAGCCTCATCTCAAGGCAGAAAAAACATCCAACCCTTGTAATTACTGAAATTGTGTTTCTTACTTACTTGTATTGCTTTTCAATTTGTTGTACTGCAGATAACTTCAGTACTGTGTCCAACTTCGGGCCCCTCACTGCAAGAAAGATATCAAGGACCTGGAGCATGTCCAGAGAAGGGCAACTAAGTTAGCAAGTGGTCTGGAGCACAGGTCTTATGAGGAGTGGCTGAAGGAGCTGAGATTATTCAGTCTGGAAAAGAGGATGCCCAGGGAAGACTTTATTGCTCTCTATAACTATCTGAAGGGAAGTTGTAATGAGCTGGAGGCTGGCCTCTTCTCTTGCATAACTAGGGATAGGACTAGAGGGAATGGAATAAGTTGCCCCAGGGGAAATTCAGACTGGATATTTTTGGCTATAGTCACAAATATTTTGTTTCTTAGAGAGAGCTGACCTTGGTAGTTTATCTCATTTTTGCAAATACTTGTTTTGCAAGCAGGTGTATCATGCACTTGCCATGTGGATGCGGTGTGCAAATGGAAAAACCCTGCAGAACCTGAGAAGAATAAAAATAGGAGAGAGTCTGTGATGGGTGTAAGAGGAAGTGTGCACCTTGTAGCAGGCAATGTGCTGTTGGCACTACCTATCGCATTCACTGTCAGCATTTTCCTTCTCTCTCCTTTCTGGTGGTTTGCCATCTCTCAGGAGTCAATAAGTAATAATGTACCATCTTAGGGAGGTTCTGTTTCCCACTTATGGGATTATCTAAAATGGATGCCTGTGTGTGTGTGTGTGTATGTGTGTTGGCTAAAACTCATAAGCCTCTGTGCTGCTCTAAGTGCATAGTCTGCTTGCTCCTGAGACATTCTGTCTCTCAGATACAAATGTACCCTGAAACAGCACCACTCAAACTTTAGCTACACTCACCAAGTTAGGATGTTAGCTGGCTAAGGAAAGCAATACAACTAGTGATGCTCTAAGAGGTTTTCCCACTGATATTGATCCTATCCTAATATGCAACTTTATAAAATCATGCAGCTGATTTTCTATTATTGACCCAAGGGCACGGTTTCGAGGATTTTAAGAGCACGTGTTGTATGAATTATAGTGATTATTCAAAATCAATATATCAGAGTATACAAAAGTTCAAGATTGTCTCTAATCAGTTACTGGTATATACAGAATGAGACCCTCAGGGACTCTTTTCCAGAAGAAAACTTGGGCCATGGGCCAAACATGTGTTTGTTCTTTTCTTAATGTGTTTCTTGTCATTATGTTATGTTTGTCTTGTCTCTTCTTATGTTCTTCTTATGTTATCAATGGAAGCCTTGATCAAGTCATTATAACCTAAATGCATCCAGCAATACTGTTACAAAACGTTATACAAAATGAAGGAGAAAGCTCTAAGTCAGGCAGTCAGGATGCAGTGTACAAGGCATGATTATGTTATTAGTATGATTAATGTTATTTTGTAGTATGTTAATAGTTTTCTAATAAACAAAAAAGAGGGGATTTGGAGAATACACAAGAGACTATTGAGAGCAAAAACTGCAGAGCAAGATAAATGGCATGAGAAAGCAAGGCTGAGAACCAAGGACATCTCCAGAAGAAGAGAAAAGTGAGTGAAGTGGGCTACATGATGGGCATGATAACAACCCTGATTGGAGGAAGAGCAAGTAGCTAGGAATGACTCCTGGCTCTGACTCGGGAAGCGCTTGCATGGAATGTTTTGTTGACGTACAAAGGTGGGTGGGAAAGTTAAGAGAGAAACCTCATGAATATATATATACTCATGAATATATATAAGGGATGTTAGAAACTATAATAAATGATTTGGTCATTCAAATCAGTGTCTCAAATGCTGCAAATTGTAGTGGAAACATTAATAGGCTTTTTGATAGAATTTGAATATTTTCAAGATTTCCCCAACTGTCTGGCTGTGTAAAGCTAAGCAAGTCAGAAATGTTCATCCTTTATGATGGAGGAGCCATTTATGGAGGAGCCAGACTACTGGCAGTTAAGCAGACATGATATGGTTCAAATTGTGGAAAACCTGAAGTATTGCAAAGAAATATTACAATGAAAAGTTGATGAAAAACTGTAAATGATAACAAGATGTGAAACAAGACTGAGATTTTTCAGGTAAGCCAATATGCATTACAAACGTGAGATAGAAGACAACAGATCTAATGGAGGAAATACTGATACAGAAAAAAATAAAAAAACGGATCTCAATACTTGCTTGTAGAAAGTCATACACAATTTTTTTCACAAAAGATTAAAGAAAAAGAAAAACCCACACAGAAAAGTTCTAGTCATGTACTGTGCATATGTATAGACAGAAAAAAAAAATGAGTTTAAGCTGTTTCTCAGTCTTTGAAGTTGAGCAATGGGAAAATAAATCCAGTTGGGAAGATAGAAAATTTGAAAGATAATAAGTTATAGCTGTATCTTGTTACAGAGAAAAATATTCTACATAAAGTAGATTGGGGCAAAAATTCTATGATGAACTAAGGTTGAAAAATTTCTGTTATGTCAAAAGAATTTAATGAACATGATTATGTGCCCTAACTGAGATGGCTCTGCAATACAGAATGGTAGAGCCTAGTATAGTGAATCTCATACCTCAAGAACACTTATAGTACTAGTGTGAAATGTCAAATAGGTATCTGCCAGATGTTTACTGTGATTTGATGTGTCTATGATTTGATGTACATCCATTTCATACATTTATTTCATGTTGAGTGCAATGCAATCAACTTTGATTATGATGTGCTGCTGTGGGCACTTTGGAAAAGACTGAATTATTTTTAGATGACTGCATCACTTGAACCATTAGAGTTCTCTTGATGAAAATAACTTTGTATAACTAGTATTGGAGGACCACTGATTTCTACATAAAAGGCCGAAAACAGACAGTACTGATGCACTAGAATTTTTCTGAGGTCTTCACTTGAATGGCATTTAAAGTCCTATACAGTGAAAAATGTATTAATTTACATAATGCATCTGACCATTTAATTATTTAATTTTAATCAATTTAATTTTACATTCCTTAAAAAAGGAAAGAAAATTATTGTAAAATGTTGTAGACCAAATAAATTTTTGTAGAAAATCTACAGATAATGTTTTACTAGAAATTTATTGGGCTTAATTTCAAAAGGATCTTAAAACATTCTCAATCATTACTTAATATTATTTTGGTGGATTACATAAGTAAGACTTGCTGCCCTGCTGGACACTTGCATGTTCATCGGGCCAGGTGGATTGCAGCCTAGAGAGCTGAGGGAGTTGGCGAATGTAGTTGCCAAGGTATTCTCCTTCATCCTTTGACAGTTCTGGGTAACAGGGAATGTCTGGGTGGACTGGAGACTGGCAAATATGATGACCATCTTCAGAAAGGGCCACAAAGATAATCCAGGTAGCTACACACCAATCAGTCTCACCTCGATGAGAGGGAAGGTGATGGAATAGATAATTCATGGATCAATTAGAGGTCAATCAGGGGATCAGCCGTATTCAACGTGGGTTTATGAATGGTAGAGACCTGTCTGACAAACCTGATTTTGCTCTGTGACAAGGTGACCTGCTTAGTGGATGAACGGAAGGTAGTCAGGATGACCTACCTGGACTTCAGTAAAGTCTTTGGCACTGTGTCCAACAGCATCCTTGTGGAGAAGCTGGCTGCCCATGATCTGGATGGGCGTAAGCTCTGCTGGGTGAAACACTGGCTGGATGGCTGAACCCAAAGAGCTGTGATCAGTGGAGTTAAATCCAGTTGATGGCCAGCCACGAGCGGTGTCCCCCAGGGCTCAGTACTGGGGCCACTTCTATTTAACATCTTTATTAACTATCTTGATGATAGGATTGAGAACACCCTCAGTAAGTTTGCAGACAACACCAAGCTGGAAAGGAGTGCTGATCTGCCAGAAGGGGGAAATGCATTACAGAGGGACCTGAATAGACTGAATTGATGGGCCAAGGTAAACTGCATGAGTTTCAATAGGGCCAAATGTCGGGTCCTGCATTTTGGTCACAACAACCCCACGCAACACTACAGGTTTGGGGAGGAGTAGCTGGAAAGCTGCCTGACAGAAAGAGACCTTGGTGTACTGATGGACAGTTGGCTGAATATGAGTCAGCAGTATGCCCAGGTAGCCAACAAGGCCAATGGCTTGTGTCGGGAATGGTGTGGTGAGCAGGACTAGAGAAGTAATTCTGCCCTTGTACTCAGCACTGGTGAGGCCTCACCTTGAATACTGTGTTCAGTTTGGGGCACCTCAATACAGGAAGGACACAGGGGTGCTGGAGCAGGTCCAAAGAAGGGCCACAAGGCTGGTGAAGGGCTTGGAGAATATGCCCTATGAGGAGAGACTGAAGGAATTGGGGCTGTTCAGCCTGGGGAAGAGGAGGCTGAGAGGAAACCTTATTGGTCTCTTCAAATAGCTGAAAGGTGATTGCAGTGAGAGCGGGGTTGGTCTCTTCTCACTGGTAACAGGTGACAGGTTGAGTGGAAATGGCCTCAAGTTGTGCCAGGGTAAGCTTAGGTTGGATATCAGGAAAGACTTCTTTACAGAAAGGGGGCTAAGCACTGGAACAGGTTCCCCAGGGATGTGGTTGAGTCACCATGCCTAAATGTGTTTAGAAACTGTTTGGATGCAGTGCTCAGGGACATGATTTAGCGGAGGGTTGTTAAAGTTAGAGTAGTATGGTTAGGTTGTGGTTGGACTTGATCTTTGAGGTCTTTTCCAACCTGAGCAATTCTATGATTCTGTGATTCATCCCAGACCCACGCAGAATTGCATGCATTTCATGTGTTGTTTTAGCTTTAGGAGTAGACCTATTTAAAAAAAAAAAAAGATGGTGGAGACTCATGATTACCTGTTCTTTGAGCCACACCCCTTCCACCATGCAGCAGAACCACAGTACAAGATGTTACAAGAACCATCATGCAGGGAGACATCTGTTCTGCAAGTTGAAAGTCATTGTAAAATGTTAATAAATCTGCAATAATTATTTCACTGAAAGAATCTGACACTTTCTTTCCATGTCATTGAACTTTTTGATAGCTAGAATATAACATAAGTTGTATTGTATTAAAGCAAGATAAGAACTCATAAGATTTATTATTCTCAATAAGGGTATTCATGCTTTCTGACAAACCATTTATATTCATACTGAATGCTCATCTTATCAGAAGAACTTAAAATTAACAAAAGATTTTTCAGTGTGAGGAACATAAGACCACCCTTCTTTGGCAAAGAATGAAACATTAACAGTACAGAATCCAGTGTGTATTATAATTTCATGAGATAGTAAATCCAACTTAAATCTTGGTGAGCAGAGATATGCTACATGACACTACTAACTTTTATCAGGTGGAAGATATTTATGAGGCCTTTTACAGAATAAACTCTGCGTTAGGTAGAGTATGCTGTTAAAATAAAGTTTAATATCACTAGAAGACAACTCAATTGTAGATGTGTTAGAGCTAAGCAGGTGGCTCCAGAAATATAATGGTTTAATCGTTGTTCATTTGCAGTCACCTTGGTTTAGTTCCCTTCCTCCTTCTCACCTTTTCTGCCTTCCCTATCCTATGAAACTGGTCATTGCATTATTCAAGCATTATTCAAGGGCTGGGATGAAGGAGCAAGCTAAATGTGCATTCTCCAAGACCTCACAGAAGAAGCCATATTTAGATGTTGAAACAAAGTAAAAAATATATATACATGTAGGTTTGATCCTCGGACCCAGAAGTTATCCAAAAACAGTTTCCTATCTACAGTAATGTCATAGATGGCTTTCCTCCTTCTATGAGCATGCCAGTGGATTAAGCTTCATGCTCCATAAGGGGGTACCTGGAGGCGCTTTTGCTTAGTGAAGCATTATTCTTTTCTGGGAAAGCTGCAACTGCAGGAATTTTGGACATATGCTTTGACAGTCAACAAATGAGAGTGCTTCCTTACACAAACTAAAAAAAAGTTTCCAACAATGCTGCAGCTGGCTGCACAGTACAGATATTATTCTATTCCAATTATATAGGGCTTATTCAAAAGAGAAGATTGACTGGAGATGTGGATTCTTCATGCCATTTAATACTGAAAATCATGGAATCATAGAATACCCTGAGTTGGGAGGGATTCACAAGAATCATTAAGGCCAACTCCTGGCTCTACACAAGACCATATGCCTGAGAGCATTGTCCAAATGCTTCTTGAACTCCAGAAGTCTTGGTGCCATGACCCTAGGAAGTTTATTCCAGTGCCCCACCATCCTGTGGTGAAAAATCTCCTAACTCCCAATCTGACACTCTCCTGACACAGCTGCATGCCATTCTCTTGGGTTGTGTCACTGTTGTCAGAGAGATTTGCTCATGCCCCTCCACCCTCCTCATGAGGAGTCATGTAAAAACAGAAGTACTAAAACAGTTTCCCCAAAATACCCTTCTAAATGAGTAATAATATTTATTTTCCTAAGTGACATTTATCAGAAAATTGTATTAAGTTGTGATTAACTCTTGCCACATAATTTAGGAAAGAAGAACCTGTAAATCAAAGGAATTGCAGTCTAGTGCTAAAAGTTGCTCTGGTTCTTACAAGCCACACAAGTTTCCAGTTGTATGGTTTCATGAGTTGGTAAGAGATCCAGATAGTACAAATAAATTACATTCATTGCAGGCAGTATTGATGTATCATTTACAAGTTGCCTTTAAAAAAAGAAAACTAAAGAAAAATCTATACTTACATTTGAACCCTTCTTGATCCATGTTCTGCTCTACTTCTTGACACAGACGGGCAATTAATAACAATTAAGTTAATAAGCATTCAGTAAGTTACAGCTTATCACTACAGCTTAATAAAATAAAATGTTCTATCAAATTGAAGGAGTTACTACATATTGTCAATAAACAGGTCAGGATATGGACTCAAGCTTTAAATCAGTTGCTGTGAAAGGTGTCAAGTAACATTTTGTGGAATAATTAGAAACTGTTAAAGAAAAACAATAGAAGTGCTGTGTAACCCTTCATAGAATGCTATGAATCTTTAAGGTTGGAAAAGGCTACTGAGATCATCTAGTCCAACTGTTGACCCATCATCACCATGACCAGTAGACCCTGTACATAAATGCCACATCTACCCTTCTCTTGAAAACCTCCAAGGATGAAGGTGAATCCACCACTTTGCTTGGCAGCCTTTTCTAATGCATTACCTTTCCAAGGGAGGTTCAAGTTAGATATTAGGAAAAAATTCTCCTCCAAAAGATTGGTCAGGCACTAGAATGGGCCACTCAGGAAGGTGGTTGAATCACAGTCTCTGGAGGTGTTTAAAAAACTTTTAGATGCTGTATTAAGGGACATGGTTTACTGGTGGTAGGTGGACAGTTGAATTAGATGATCTTGGAGGTCTTTTCCAGCGTTGGTGATATCATGTTTACCATTCTTTCTGAGAAGAAATTTTTCCTAATATCCAACCTGAAGCTCTCGTGCACAGATTGAAGTCACTACCTCTCATCCTATCGCTAGAAAAGATTATTCCTTTCAGGTAGCTGTAGACAGTGATAAGGTCTTCCTGAGCTTCCTCTTCTCCTGAATAAACAACCATAGTTCCCCCAACCACTCCTCATAAGGCTTGTGCTCTAGACCCTTCACCAGCTTCATTGCCCTTCTTTGGACATCTTCCAGGACCTCAGTGTCTTTCTTGCTTTGAGGAGTTCAAAACTGAATATAGTACTCGAGGTGCACCAGTGCCAAGTACAGAAGGATGATCAACTCCCTAATCTCTTTCTGATACAAGCCAGGGTGATATTGGTCAACTGGGCACACCGCTCTCATGTTCAGCTGGTTGTCAACTAATAACCACAGATCCTTTTTCTCCATGCATCTTTCCAGCCACTCCTTCCCAAGCCTGTAGTGTTCTACAAGACTGCTGAGAACTTGTTAAAGCTCATATAACTGGCCTAAGCCCATTGATCCAAGCTGTCCAGAAACCCCTGTAGGGCCTTCCAACTCCCTAGAAGACCAACACTGCCTGTCAACTTGGAGTCATCTGCAAACTTACTGAGGGTGCACTTCCCTCATCCAGATCATAATAAGGATATTAAATAGGGCCCCAGTACCAAATCCTGATACTCATTATGTAGTTCAAACTCCTGACAAAGGACAGGGACAGCTTCCACTAGGTTAAGTTACTCAAAGTCCCATCCTGGCTTTGAACACTTCCAGGGATGGGATGTTCTCAACTACTCTGGGCAAAGGACAGTATTATGATCTCTCTTTTATAAATAAGGCACTAAGCCAAAAGGAGATTTATAAAAAACTGCTGTCATCTGGTATGTAGAAAGTACTTGTATGAAGTGGCACTTTATTCAAATACGAAGAGACAATATTCTTCATGTATTAGGCTGAAAGAGTCTCTGGACATATGCCTATTCAGAGCAGAAAAAAATGGATGAGGTTAAAAAAAAAAAAAAAAAAAGAAGAATTAAAACTATTTTTGAAATAAGTAGGAAATTTTTGGTATTGATATAGTTGGTTTATTTGGAACAGTATTTCCAGGACTGTAGTAACAAAAACTAATTTTGTAAAAGTATGCCAGAAAATGTGATTCAGTTCCAAAGAAAGGAGTAGGACTTACTTCAATATTCCACCCGCTGATGAAAGGAAATCTAAATTCAGACTTCTGGCTTTACTGATGACTCACAGTGCTCAGTGCAGTAGCACCTTACTGTTTAACAAGTTTAAGGGTACTGTTCTATCTCTTTTAAGAGCAATGTTTATTAGGTACTATATATAGACATGCTCATTCACAAAAAGAAAGTGTTGGAATAATTTATTAAGCTGGTTTAACATCGTATTATGAATTATTAGTTCTGAATTGCTTTTACAAAACAGAAGAACATAGCTAGACATACTTCCAGTAACACGTCTCAGAATTCGCTATAGTATGCTAGTCAAATTTATCAATGTTATTTATTTATTTTTATTACTGTAGTAGATTAGCAATGTTTTCTGTATGCAAACATTGCTTTTTTGTTTGTTTGTTTTGATTTTTTTTTTCTTTGAAGAAGACAAAGATATTGTCAATCCAGAAAAGTAAAATCATGCCAAGGAAGAACAGTAAAATATTTCATATGGCTTAACTTTTGTATCCTATGTGCCCTAAAGGACCATAAACAAAAAGAAGGAAAGACTGAAGGAACTTATAGGAAATAAAGGTAACCATTCCTATATGGTGTTACTGAAAAAAAATGAAAATCTGTATCCACTTCTCTTTAGCAGGATCTTTCAATATTTTCTCGATACACATTCAAATGCATCTAGTCCATGGCTGTAATCTTTTGGCTTGCATGGGCTGTAATGAGTGAAAGGGAATTGTCCTGAGCCACATATAAAAAGTATAATATATTTAATGTATATAAGGAATGAAACTCATATATATTACAGGATTATTATATTATGTTATGCATTTTATTAAAATATATAAAAAAGAACAACAAACAAAACTAGTGGGATATTTGACCTTGCTTTTGTAAAACTAATGCATCGGTATTCAGTGGAAATAGTTGCAATTCTTCATGAGTTCTCAATGTGCTGGATATTCTTGATGAAGTATTACTTTTCCTGTGCCTCATCCTTGGAAACATTTGTTCATAGATGTACTTACTGTCAAAAAAAACATTATGAATAACGCATGATTATGGAGCAGGGGATACTTTTATCTGATAATATAAATCTTATAGAAGTAAAGAGCCATTATCAGAATTGAGTTGAATACCTGATTGCAGCTCCACACATCCCATTTGAAAATTCACAGGTAATTTATTTTTGTTGACTGAAAATTGAGTTGCAAATATGCTGGGAAAAAAAAAAAAAAATTCTTCTTAATCTTGAAAATTATTGTCAGTTTCCTATATCAAAGCAGGACTGCCTGTTCTACACTCTTTACAGAACTGTTCTTAGCCAGTATACCAAAACACATAAAATTATTTGCTATAACTCAATTAGCACTACACTTTGCCTTGCAATGCTGAGAATGTGGTGAAGCTGGGCCACTCAGCAAGGAAGTGCTGCTGTGGGACAGTGAATAGGCTGCAGAATGAGCTCTGCCTGCACGAGCCCTGCAGTACTGCATGAGGTTGCTGGGTCGGACTTACCAGATATGGTCCATTGTCTACTTCTTCCTGGTACTGCAGTTAAACAGCTCAAAGAAATACTTTGAATAAAATAAAATATAGATATGAACTGAGTTATGCAAAAAAATCATATCAAAATGCATTAAAGTAATAAAAAATTAAGTAAAATCACATCACAACAACTCCACGTATAATTCTGAATAAGGAAATCACAATAATTACTTGTATAATAAAGGATGTTATCAACAGTGCTTTCCTAATGAATTTTTTCAACAAATTATGGCAACTTTTGTGCATGATGCACCTTTTGAGTTAGTTAAGTCTGAATAAACTCAGGAAGAGCTTCTTCAGAAGCAGTAGCAGCCTATTACAATACCAAATACTGCTCTACTCTTTATGCACTCGTAGCTTATATGTCTACTTCCAAAATCGAGTATGTTGGAAGCTCTTTCAAAATGACTTAACCCAGTCTCACATCCCTACTGTTCCTCTGTGAAATTGTATTCCATTATATAATATCATAAACATTTGAAAGTCATAATACTAAGAATTCAAATGGTTTCTAGAACAGTATATTTCGGAGAGGTGTAGAACGGAGTACATATGAAGCTTGCATAAACATCAGCTTGCATATTTTGTAATCTTACTTTTCCCTGGTTTCTTTTATTATTTTTCTTTCCCATTTCTCCAATATTCCCTCCAATAAAGGAGGGCAATAAAATTAATGCATATAAGATGTTTGAGGAAATTTCTTCAATAAAGAAGTGTTTGAAAGGGACAGAAAAGAATCAAAGAATCACAGAATCACAAGTTTAGAAAGGACCTATAACATCATCTAGCCCAGCCATCTTCCCATTACCATTACTACACAAGCTACTAAATTGTATCTTGTAGCACGTCTTCCAGATGCCTCTTGAACTCTGCCAGGGATGGTGACACCACCACCTCCCTGGGCAGGTCATTCCAGTGCCTGACCACTCTCTGAGAGAAAAAGTTTTTCCTTATGTCTAATCTAAATATCTGCTGACACAACTTGTGGCCATTTCCTTGGGTCTTTTTAGTTGCCTGGGAGAAGAGGCCAAACCCCTCCTCATCACAACCTCCCTTCAGGCAGTTGTACAGTGCAGTGAGGTCTCCCTTGAGCCAGACTAAGTAATTCTAGCTCCCTCAGCCGCTTCTTGTGTTCCAGACCCATCATCAGTTTCATTGCCCTTCTCTGGACACGTTCCAGGGCCTCAATGTCTTTCTTGTAGTGAGGGGCCCAAAACTGGGTACAGTAATCAAGGTGCGGCCTCACCAGTGCTGAGTACAGGGGGATGATCACCAACCTGCTACTGCAGGACACACCATTTCTAATGCAGGCCAGGATGCCCTTGGCCCTCTTGGCCACCTGGGCACACTGTCAGCTCACGTTCAGCCGAGCATCAACCAACACCCCCAGGTCCCTTTCCTCTTCACAGTCATCCAACCACTCATCCCCAAGCCTATAACGCTGAATGGGGTTGTTGTGGCCAAAGTGCAAGACCCGGCACTTGGCGTTGTTGAACCTCATTCCATTCACCTCAGCCCAGCAATCCAGCTTATCTGGATCCTTCTGAAGAGCCTCTCTACCCTCAGGCAGATCAACACTTCCTCCCAGCTTGGTGTCAACTGCAAAGTTACTGGGGATACAATCAATCCCCTCGTCTAGGTCATCAACAAAGATATTAAACAAGATGGGTCCCAGTACCAACCCCTGGGAACACCACTTGAAACAAGTTGCCAACTGGACTTCACTCCATTAACCACTACCTGTTGGGCATGGCCCTCTAGCCAGTTTCTTACCCAAGGGAGTGTGTACCTGTCCAGGCCACAGGCAGACATTTTCCCTAGGAGAATACCGTAGGAGACCGTGTCAAAGGCTTTGTTGAAGTCTGGGTAGACTACATCAACAGACTTTCCTTCATCTACCGGTCTGGTGACCCAGTCGTAAAAGGAGATGAGGTTGGTCAAGCACGACCTGCCTTTCATGAACCCATGCTGGCTGGGCCTGATTCCTTGGATGCCATATGCATCATGTGATCTCACCCAAGATGATTTGCTCCACAACCTTCCCTGGTACCGAGGTCAGGCTGACAGGCCTGTAGTTCCCCATCCTCCTTACAGCCCTTCTTGTAGATGGGAGTCACATCAGCAAGCCTTCAATCCTCTAGGACCTCTCCAGATAACCAGGAGTGCTGATAGATGGTAGAAAGTGGGTCAGCAATCACCTCTGCCAGCTCCCTCAACATCCTAGGGTGTAGCCCATCCAGTTCCATGGACTTATGACAGCCCAGATGAAGGAGGAACACTCCGTCTCCACATGAATCACAAGGGGTGTATTCTGCATACCATCCCAGACTTCCAGATCAGGGCATATAGCACCCCGAAGATAGTTGATCTGACTATTAAAGGCAGATGTAAAGAAAGCATTGAGGACCTCAGCCTTCTCAGACCCTTCCCACTGGGGAGTGGTCACATTCTCTGCTTCATCAAGTAAAGGACGGAAATTCTCCTTGGTTCTTCTCTTACTGTTAATATATTTGTAAAATATATATATTGTTCTCTTTTACTGCAGAGGCCAATCTGAGTTCAAGTTGGCCTTTTGCCTTTCTAACTCCTCCCTGAATACTTCAGCAGCTTCCTTGTAGTCTCTCCAAGGAGTCTGTCCCTTCTTTCAGAAGTCCCACCAGACTCAAGAATACCTAGCTCCTAATAGGAAAATGATATGTCACCTGCATAAAAGAAAAATATCTAAGTGCTGGTCTCACACAAAAAATTGCATTCACTTCTGCCTCTCCCCAAATCCGTTTAACATTCATACCAAGTCACTTACAGGATTCACTACTTATATCTATTTCTGGGGCAGCTAAGAATGATTTTGCCTGTTACTAGCTAAAGTCACAGATGCACATCTACCTGTGTCCCCTTAAGTTCCATGAGCACAATTAGGACTATTTACACACTTGAAATTAGGATTAAGTGCTTTCCAAGAGCAGTGTAAAGTTGGTAACAATTTCATCAGATTAATTCTGAATAAAAGCAACACACAAATAGGACCTATCATACCAGCATTTTTTTAATAATTGTGATAGAGTTCATAAGTCCCTGAGAGCAGTTATGCTTAGTCTATTACTGTACTTTATAAAGGATCATTAACAGCTATTTGATTATCAGAGGGCTGGAACACCTTTCCTATGAGGAAAAATTGAGGAAACTGGGCTTGTTTAGCTTAGAGAAGAGAAGGCTCTAGGGAGACCTCATTGCAGTTTTCCAGTACTTGAAGAGAGCTTATAAACAGGAGGAGGAACTGCTATTTATGAGGGTGGATAGTGATAGGACAAGGAGGAATGGTTTTAAATTGTGACAGGGGAGGTTTAGGTTAGATATTAGGAGGAAGTTCTTCACACAGAGGATGGTGACACACTGGAACAGGTTGCCCAAGGAGATTGTGGATGCCCCATCCCTGCAGGCATTCAAGGCCAGGCTGGATGCTGCTTGGCGACCATGAGCATAGCAGGGGGGTCAAAACTAGATGATCATTGTGGTCCTTTTCAACCCAGGCCATTCTATGACTCCATAATGCTATATAACTGATGACATAGAATGCTTACAATCCATATTAAATCAGCTTTTTTTTTTTTTCAGGATGAATGAGGAAAAAAAATGACTAAAAAACATAAATCTTGGACCGCATATGATTATAATGAGCTATTCACAGTCTAAAACTTTACCTTATTAAAATCTGTCATGAAAACCCTTAATTATTTATCCCCTCTTAGAAAAATATTTACTGTTCCTGACAGTTAATTCCCCACTAAAGATGATCAAAGCCTGTAGTTAAATATGAGCAACATAACTTAATATAGCAATATTTGGCAATGTCAGTGAAAATACTAATATAAGCTGGAAATAAAAAGAAGACAGCTTTTTGGTTTTTTTCCCCTTTCTAATATCTGACATTAAGATGACAAAAGGAAGAGTTGAGAATATTACTTAAAGACAAGACTGAAATCCAAGGCACTTTTTCCTCACAATCCACCTTTTCTATTCAACTTCCACTTCACCAGAAAATAGAAATATAAAAAATATATATAGGGGAATAATTAAATTACTGAAAACATAAAAGTCATTGTATCTACATCATAGAAATGCCAGTAAGTTATTTACTGTATATTCATTCTACCATTACTAATTCCAACATTTTCTTCATTATTTAATTGACTCTTTTTCTGGATGATACCACTGCTAACAGTCTGGTAATGAAAATGAAAAAGTATAGAGCATAATAGCATTAGTGCCATAAATGGAATTTGTGATAAAGCACAACAGATGCAAAGGTGAATACGGTGGTCTGGTTGGCACATTTGACTTAGTAACTTACTAAGTGAACAGAATCTAAAATGAGAATATAGTATATGTTTATCATCCTTGCATCAGTCATCAACAGCATATTGCACAAAATTATTCACATTTTTTGCTAATTGTGTCTTATTTTTGCAAGGTATCTGCACAGAAAGATTCCATTCAATTACAGCACCTAATTTTCAATGAGATTCTACTTTTTAACAGTATTGCAAACTAGTTTAAGTCAAGATACAAGAACATCAAGTACCTTTGCTGATAGTAGGATGTAAAGCAACAGCTCTATATGAACGTGAAACCAAGACTTCTCTGGCTGGCTGTATTCAATCTAACCTTGACTTGCTCCAATGCATTTTCACAGTGGTACAGTTAGCTCATATATTCTTTCTGCAGTTATTTCAAAAAATCTTAAATTATTATTTTGCTTGCTTGACAGTATGCTGAGCAGCAGGTTTAGAATGAATGATAAGTAAAATGATTTCTAAGAAATGAGCCTACACATACGTCCATACGAAACTGCATCAGTATCTGCAACAGGGAGATTAAGAATATTCTGACTTTTTAAGGCCACCATTCCTCAATTTACACAAAGAAGAAAATATATATTATAAACATAGGTAGCATATCAGAAGCAAGAAATGGATTTTAGATCTACTACTGACAGCATTGTAATTATCTGATAATTTTCAAACAAATAAAGATGCTATAAGCACTGCTTCTTTGCCTGCTAGGTTCTTACAGCTATGCCCTACTTTTAGCTTGATTTTACTTCATTTGCCAACATCATCCCATGTTCTTAGAATACTTCCTCCAGCTTTTCTGACTATATAACTTCCTGCCCCCTTCCCTCACCAGTAAAAAACTACCTTCTCCCTTTAATTCTCTAATAGGGTTCACCAGCTTCATCTATCTTAAAGGCAAATAGCACAAAAGTTGACAATGTCCCTGAGATTTCTTTTCCACATAGGCTTCTACAGAGACACATACTGTTTTGTTCTACTACTATTTGAAAAATATTAGAAATTTTATTTTATATTACTATGAATAAAAGAAACATTGTGTAGGTTGACTGAAATTTATTTTTACTTTAGTGTTTAGCTTTAGATAATTAGTGTTATCTAGTGTGATAAGGAAACCTATGTTGCTCATTTTACAGCTGTATGACATTGTAAAGATACAGATCTTAGTTGTAGAAAACTTAATATTAACTTAATGCAAAAATTAAGGTGTGAAGACAACCCTATTTAAAAGGCTTTAAAATGTGTCTTCCAACTATACTTTAGCTACACATTAACATATTTTAAGTTCTATTCTCAAGAGAACTGATCTAACATTGGAAAAGAGATTACATTTTATGAATACAATAAATCTGCATGTTTATGGTAGAATACACTATAAAATACAACTAAATTGCATGTAAGTAAACAACATAATGTATCCTGATTTGCTTTCATAGAAATCTTTCAAAATATTATGTCAATCTGCAAAAAATGACTGGTCCATTTTTGTATAATTTATCAACTACGATTGTATATTTCTAAGAAACAAAAGCTCAGAGGCTTGTCTTTGTCAGTGCTTAATACTCTATTGTTTGATATTTAGCAATGAAAAAATAATTTAGAGGTAATAAGCTTAGTGGCTTGCCATTGTGTTTTGTTTTGTTTTTGTGACATTTGAAGGACTACTCTTCTTTCTCTTTTTTTTTTCTCTTTTTTTCTTTTTCTTTTTAAATTCTTGTTCAATAACTACTTTGATTAGCAGGATAAAATTAGTAAATATGAGTGGCACTGTATGCCACATCAAGTTGGTCCCCTACAAATTATAGATGAATAAATAATAATGATGACAGAAAAACCCTGGAGAAACAAGCCACAACTCCACTATTGGTACTACCAAATGCAATTTATGTAAGTAAACCTTTCCTTGATCTGATATACGAGCAATATTTGAAGAGTTACCTAGTTGTAAAACTAATTCATTGGTTACATTTAATGTTTTCATATGCTGAAAGATTGAGTATATTTTCAGAAATGAAAGTAGGCTGATATATGTATATATTCAAAATATTTTGAACTGTACATGGAAGATCAAGTGTTATGGTATGATAAATGGCTCCGTATATTTTCTTCAGGTCTCCAAGCACCAGTTTACTCAAAGCTCTCCCTTCTGATAAAAGTATGTGCATTTGATGCAGGTTACATAAAATGTTGATGTACTGCTAATTTATTTAATGATAATCTGATTGAAATTCTCTTTCGCTAAGATTCCCTTATGTTCTGAAACTGAGTAAAATGTAAAGTTGATCATCATATATAAATATGTGGATATTTGGATTCAGATATTTTTGTTATTTTGTCCATCGATAGCATAAATAAATAAATAAAGTAATAAAAGGCTATAAAATATGATATTCCACAAGAACTCAAAATAATTATACTTAAATATGATGGTGGGGTTTTTTTGTTTGTTTGTTTGTTTTTCCCCTCAAACAAACCTGGCTCCCTGACAGAGGAAAATGTGTTGATTTTTTCTATTTAGAACTAAAATTTTCAGGTATATTTATGTCATTGCCATCTTCCTAAAATATGTCTGTAAAAATACAGAAGTAGTAAATTGTTTGATTTCTTCTTAAAATATACTTTACTGTGTCTACAGTAGGAATGAATATGATTAGATTATAATGACTCTACATTCTACCAAGTTTAATCTCACTTTGATTCTCACACGGCAGCTTTTGCAATAACTTCAAGTAATTGTGAAAGCTTTCACTTTTTTTAATGGAGACCTATTTTTATGTTATTTTTAAAAACAGCTACTTATGCTGAACAGGCTATTTGAATTCACTGTAACTACTTCCATATATAGAGCTAGCATGAGTGAGAAAGAGCTTAGAGAATAATTTCCTTTTTTTTTTTTTTCTTCTTTTGAGTCTCTTGACAGAGGCTTTCAGCACATCCACAGAAGCAGAACACACACACACAGAAGCACATCCATATGAGCCAATGCCTTTACCTCCAGCTCCCAGTGATAAAAGAACAGAAAGGTGGGACTGGGTGAGCCAGTCAGGTTGAGCTCCTAAGATATTCAGAAAACTGCATCTCTCAAGGAATTTTGCTCAGTTATGCTGAAATTATCATCACTATTTGAACCATTGCATGACTCGCTCTCAACTTTTTCACCATGAACATAACTCATGCCATACATTTAGGTGACAATTTTTACACAAGAGACTGTAAGTTAAAACAAGACAAGGCAATAGGTAGTCAGACAAAGCTAATTATGAAGAAAGTTAATATATATAGAGGAAAAACTTCATAATTTCAAGTGACAGTGAGGCTAGTTTGGGAAGCAGATAATGTGGCTGAAGGACACGAATAGAAGGACATGAAGGACATGGATACTGCAAGTGCCAAATGTCACCTATCCAAGTCAGCTAATGATATGTAAAATTTTATGTTATATTATGACAGCAAAAAGGAATCTACTCAAATTGACAGTGTTTTTCTTTATTGTTGAGGTAGATCTCTGAGATACACTTACTTGAAAGTAATACACTGTAATATATTCATTACAAATAACTTAAGTCAATGAAAATGAGTGTGTTCAAACATAAGCTCCAACCCAACTAGTAATATATATATATCAAGCTATGTAATATGTGGTATTTTTCCTGTTATAAATATTAAGAAAAATATGTATGTTTTTACTTTAAACAGCAAATATAAGGATGTTAATATAGAGATATCCCTCCACCAAAAAAATGTGTCAAATGTGTGGCCGAAAGATGGACCACTGTGTGTTTTCCAGTTTAGCAATCAGTTCAGATGGACTTGCAGGCTGCACAGAAAATTTTTCATGTGCTCAGATATTAGGTAAAATGTGATAACGTCTATTTATAGACTGAGGAGAGTGCTTATTTTTGCAGACAAATATCTTTGCATTTGGAAGACAAAAGTGTTTTGTTTTTGTTTTTGTTTTTTTATCTATATTTCCTCAAAGTATTTAAATCTCCTTTCATAATTTCTCCAAGTAGTCCTCTGCAAAGCTCTATTTAAGAAGACACTAGTGTCTGCCAGGGCTGTTTTTGAATATATGTTATGAAAATGGAAACACTGATCTCTTCATGCAAAGTCTCGCCAAAATGTTTTAAGATGTGAACGCTTTAATCATTTTAATTTGAATTAGGAAAGAAGATGATGATAGTTTCTTTTGGCTGTAAGGTCAGTCACAGTTCTGATGTGAATCTTGAATAACCTAAATACTTTAAAATTCATTAATAGTATTTATCTAGAAATAAAATCATAAGAAAATCATTCACAAATGCAAAATGCAGGAGAAAGATGTAGTTTAAAAACTTTCTCTCTCTTCTTTTAACATTTTAAAATCAAGGTTTATTCAAAGTTCTACTTTTAAATATGACCTCTAATATACAGCTTCTGACTGAAGTTTAGATAATCACGATGAAGAATGTCATATTTCTGCATTGAAGACTTCTCCTCCATTCTTAATCATATCTGTTGTCCCACTCATATCTATATGTCCCAATTTAATATATGAGTCAGACAACTTTATGGCATCTAGCATTATCAGTGTATAGATTTGTATCTGTAAGTTCTCCTTCTCTTTAATGGAATATAACCCCATCATTCTGGTAGGTAGATCGTTATGAGTTCATTCCATGCTGTACTACTGTCTCCAAACGAGACACAAGGTGGATTTCATGGCAAATGTTGCTACTATTTAATGACAGCAATTGGGAATCATAGGCTTTGTTCTAGCGCATTCTCTGAGTCCAACTTTAATGGTGTTACAGAGCTGAAAAGCCAGGCTGGAGAACTTGATGGAACACTGTATTTCTCCTCTTCCTCTCCTTGCAGACTAAAGGGAACTTCCACATCTGCAAACTCACAATGACTTTCAATCTCATAATGTGAGAAGGGATGTAGATGTTTAGCTTTCATTAGGCACTTCAAGTTCAGTTGATATAGGCAAAAAGCCTCATTAAATATAAACATTCTTGAACATTTATATAAATATGTAAATAAGTTTATATAGGTCTAATAGGCCTAAACACTATCTAGTGAATGTATCTATATTGCATCCATAAACATGCATTGGAGATTGTGGTCATATTCACGCATCAATTTTAGCATGCAAGTTCTTCTTTCAAATTTTGAAATTAGTTGGACAATATATTTTTTCATGCATGTTTTATTGATTTCTTGCTGTCAGTAAAAAAACTTCATTTCATTGCTCTCAGGAAGGTAGTAGTATATCTTGCATCCTAAGGGATCTATCATTTTCTTCCTATGTTCATATAATTTTCATCTTCATGACCATGAATTATACACACAAGAGACAAGACAAACTGAAATGTTTTGTGCTATTCTGTGTCAGAGAACTTGACGGAACACTGTATGCAGGTATCTTCCTCTCCTGGCAGACTAAAGAGAACTTATCTGCAAACCCACAAGGGGCTTCAATCTCATAATATGGAAAGAGAATTTTTATTTATTTTTAATTAGAATGTTTTAGTATGCATTTAATGTAATATGACGGTTTGTGGGATGATGCTCAGTATGTCTGTTAACACTCCTTTCATTGCTGGAATAGACAATATAAACTTGCCAACGTATGCAAGTTTGACAAGTTTTGTTTAGCTGAGATATCAGGAAAAGAGAATAAAGCTTGTATCTGTCCAAAAGAAGATACTTGAAACATTGAAAGTATCTTCACTTTAATTTGAGTACAAGGCTGACTTGAAGAGAATAGTGTCATGAACAAATGTAAGGGTCAACAAACGGTAAAAGGAAACACACACATATGTGTTGGGTGTTTACTTTCTTATGTGCTTAATAAAGCATGAGTTTTTTATAGACTTCCAAAGAAATATCATAGAAGCAGCCTAATAGACCATTACTTTCTCCTACCTGGAAAAAAAAAAATTCAAATTAGGGTGAAGAGTAAGAGTAATTGGAGTTATATAAAATATCTTGATTACATCCACACAGATTAACTGTACATTGGATCTGAACCAAGAATCCAAGTGCTAGTTCGTGAATTCTCTCTGAAAAAAATATTTCTGTTAAATTGGTTCTAATCAAACCTAAGGAAAAAAATAATTTAAATTATTTATTAAAGTGTAAAGAGAAAATGATGAGAAGATGCATCTCAGCATAATTTTGAATGATCTTAGCAGTGAGAATCTAAATCATAGTTTATAAGACTTTGGTTTTTGTTGCACTTTTGATCGTGTCAACTCAAATAAAATCAATGAAACCTCAATATCAGTTTTTAAAAGTCATATTTAGATAATGTCTGGAATTTAATGCTTTTTTTTTTAATCCAAACACTGTCAAAAGCTTAAACATTTGTAAATAAAAATATATATGAAGAAGAACTATATGGAAAAATATGCAGAAGAAATGGACTCCTACTTTCATAAATAAATAAATATTAAGTTACTATTAACTTCATGATTATTCTCATCAACTATTCAGCATTCAATGTTACATTTCAGAATCTTAACATCCTCATTTTCAAAGAAAACTAAATAAATTGCCATCTTTCTTTCTTCACTTACTGTAGATTTCAATGATTTCAAGTTGTTAACATTTTTTTGCCTTTACAATAATAAGGTTTTTTTTTTTCTCTGAAACAATAAAACTTTGCTGATAAAACTGAAGTCAATGTTATCAGAAAGTCCCATATATAATAAAGCAAGAAAGAACAAATTACACTAATCTAGCAATTTTACTCTCAAATTAAACTCAGCTTCATAAAAATTGAGAGGAAGAGAAGAAAGAACAACTTTGGTAGATACTGAAGTCTTCAAGAGTGGCTGATTTCTGAAGACTCAAAGTACACAAAGGGTAGCCCAGATGTAAAAGGCAGTGTTTTCTTTATCTCAATCTCTTTTAAGATATCTTAGACTGGACACCCATATGTGGGTGTCTGTCATAGTTTGGCCTGATTTCTGTGACAACCGAACTCAATGTCAACATAACCAGCTGACAATGGCCACATTCAGATGCTGCAGAAAATCTTTTCTCAGACCTTAAATTTCAGCCATTTTCAGAGGTCAAATAGTAATTGTGGTGACAGTGTCTTCCTCACTCTCCCCTTCTTGTCTTCATTTTTGCTGTTGTCTTTCCTGGTGATAGTGGTCTTGTTGAGGGCCTCTTCTCTGGGTCTTGCTCTTCTTCCTCCTCGTCTTCTTTCTGTTCTAAATGAGATGATAACTGTTCCCATTTGTGTCCTTCCACAGGGTCAGCTGATATTAATATTCATGCCTTCTGTGATTACTCAGGTTGTGCAGTTTTGAAGCTCTTTCTAACTTCATTCGGAGGCTGTTTTGTTTGGTTCGATGACTATATCATTTGGCTCAGAGGCTTGCCTGGTCTAGTATTAGATTGGAGAGGGAGATTTATGGGTATGAGATTAATTAGGGGAGATTGGTGGCCCTGCCTGTAGAAGGGGGGTTGGAGATTAATGATCCTTGAGATCCCTTCCAACCCGGGCCATTCTGTGATTCTGTCTAGTTCAGTTTTCAGAAATTTTCTCTTTTTACAAAACAGTATTATACAAGACTTAGCAGGAATAAGACAGGCCCCAAATAATTTGTGCCTCCTAGGATCTACCTGAGCTGCAACATCCCCATCTTAAATAACTGCTTAGATTCTCAGGAACTTGCAGGTATTCAGGAGTAAAACTCTATGACATCAAGGGCATCCAATTCACTAAGGCCCCTCCTAAGCCTCCCCATTTCCCTTGCCACTCAGCACTTCCTGGCTCTAGGAATGGGGAAGACATTCTCCAGATTCTATAAATATTAAAAAAAAAAAAAAAAAAAAAAAAGCACATCCAGGGCAACTGTCACTGTTTGAAGATGCCACAAATTTGCAGAACGCCTAAGAAGTTTGTCATGTATCATTATACATTTTGTAGAATTATTAACAACTAAGTACCACCTAGTACTCCCTAGAGACCATAAATGTCCGAATATACCTTCAGCCCTGTCGCACACAATGGTCTCCTGGTCTAAAAAACAAAACAAAACAAAACAAAACAAATAACCCCCTCCCAAAACACTGTCTGGTAAATAACTTTATAGATAATCTTAGAAAAAACACAGAATACACCATTTTTGCCTTTAAAGAAGTTGCTAGTTGGCATGATGTCAGAAAGAAGAGAAAAAAAATAGAATTGGTGCAGCACCCAGAAAGTTGGCAGGACTCCCAGAAATCAAAGCCTGCAGGATACAGCTAAGATCTCTAACAAAGCTCTCTGTAGTTTTAGAGTTCAGAGAGTTTTGTTTTAAAACTTCATTTCCCATCCAATGCACTAGAACTATCTTTGTTTGGCCAGGTTTCTGTGACAATGGAGTGAAGGGACACACATATCCATGTTCCAGGAAAGGGAAGGTGGGAAGAGGATTGGAAAAGGCAGGGAGATGGGCCTGGATGAGGAAAACAACAACAATGTGTCAAAGGGACAAAAACTCAGCCTACTAAATATAGTAGCTGACCATGAGATAATACAATACAATTTAATATGATTGAAGATAATAAATCATACAAAATGCAAAAGAATTTCTGAAACTTAAGTCCTTACTCTAATGCTTTAAGCAAAGAAATCAGGGAGGAAAAAAGAGAAGTCTCCTGACTTCCAGTTCATTTTCTCTCTTCATCCAAATGGAAAATGGAAAAGGAAAAAGGAAGTTGTCTGGGAGGTTTAGTTCATTCTTGTCTTCTGGAGGAGGTGACTGGAACTCATGCATTAATTCTTTAAGCCCTAGTGCACTGTGTGATGGTATGGTGTGGAATGCCAATGAAAAACCATGAAACCATGATCGTGTCCCAAAGTGAACAGATTAAATCTTCGCTTTGCTTTCTGATATAAAAATATAGACCCATTTATTATTAAAAAGGTAAATACGTTGAGTATTTAATTACTGTATTTCAGGATCTAAATTCCCTCAGTTATAGCCAATTCTGATATCCCTATGTTCTGCTGAAATCTGGATTGTAGTCAACTCTTTTGGATCACACCACTGAGCAGTCTTGAATGGAAGATGTATAGAGATATAAAAGGTTCCTCGAGATACACCTGGTGTCTTGAAAAGTATAATCAAATGCAACGTGACATAAATTCTCAAATGGTAATTATGCCCATCTATTTAAGGTGTAATGAAGAGTATAGTTCTTCATCTTCCTGGACAACTTAGACACAAATGTGCAAGATACTTCACATTACATTATTAGGAGGAACAATAAAAAGGATTTCAAATAGTGATGGTTCAGACTCTCCATCCATTGACACACAGAATTTCTTTGTGAGAATTTCCAAGGGGAAAAGACAAATCATTGGAACCAAAAATATTTAAGACAAAAATAAACCCAGAAAGAAAATTAAAATAAATAAATAAATAAACTAACAACACTGAATATTTAGAAAAATGTCTTAACTTCAGCCTCAGCTGTGAAACTCGGTGTGCAAACAGATAAAAAGATTATTAAATAGGCTATTAAACTCACATAAAGATTTGCTAACGTGTCACTGAATAGCCACTGCACCAAGACTGTTAAACAGGAGGTGTAACAGTTTTGCTCCAGGTGGTGGCTATTCGGGGACTGACTTAGCAGCAATAGTATCCCAGAAAGTTCTACAGCAGACAATTCCATCAGGCTGATTCTGGTAGTGGTGTAAGGGAATAAATTCTCCTGCGAATCACACAGACTTAGAAAAGGCTGGCCTTCTGACAAGCACTGAATCAATTTCCTAAATTATTTTCTTAAGGGGAACTCCTATATGAAAAATGAATACTATGTATATATAAGTATATATATACATGTATAAATATATATGTATATATATACACACATATATATATATAAAAGTATATAAATGTATGCATAAGAGAGCATAAGAAAAGATTAATTCTACAAAAAAAAATAAAATTTCATTGCAGTAAATATAGGTCTGAATCATATTTTTTTTAATTGCCCATTTCAGTGTTTTTCAGTATTAAAAATCCATGTTCCGCAGGTAAAACATTGACATTTTGTATTATTAGAAACTCTCTATGGAATTAAAGTACAATTTGTATATCTGAAGTAGTGAAATTATTTCAGCTAGCTAGTTGTAGGATAAAGGTTAGTTTGACGTTAATCGATAGTGTTATTCTCCAAGACCTGCAATATTTTCCAAAGACCAAGAGGATCCAATATTCTCCAAGATCTTCACAAGCCTTTTGGCCCTTTTTTGGACCTGCTCTAGCACCTCAGTGTCATTTCTGTATTGAGGTGCCCCAAACTGAACACAGTACTCAAGGTGAGACCTCACCACTGCTGAGTGAAGGGGCAAGATTACTTCCCTAGTCCTGCTCACCTCATTATGAGCACTGATAATCAGGTAAGACCCCAGATTGGCAATGAAAATAACCTTCTGCTCCCTGCTGCTGAGAATCTAGATCCAAGTACCCATAGAATAAAATGGCCATCGAAGGTGCAGGTAGGACCAAAGTGGTGTAGCCTACTTGCACCTTGGGGGACATTACTGGAGGTGGGAGGCTCAGTATTCCCTCCAGTAATAGGTACATGACCTACTGATATTGTGGTCAACACTCCAATCTTTATTGCTAAAGAGACCCTCATCATGTCCCTAGGGTAGATCAGGTCCCTTGGTGCCTGATTGTATGAATCCTTTGTTTTCTGGCTCAAAGTTTGCTTTCTGAGGCATTTCTTGTGACAAGACTCTAGGAGGTGAGAACTGGGGATGCTGTGTGGCAATCAACATCACTGTCTGGGCAATTTACATTTGAAAGCATTCTTTGGAGCTGTTCTTTGGCCCAAGATTTAGGGGAGTGCTCAGGACTGTTTACTGATGAAGAGCTACGGGAGATTGAAGGATGATGCCACCATATCTGGTGAAGTCAAGATACTAGTGGACATTCTCCATGCCCCCTCTTATTTGCTGGCAAGGTCAGCAAGATAGGAGCGAAAGGAATTCCTGCTGTTTATCCAAAAGCCAGAAACTGTAATTCCCAAAAGGCTGACTCAACCACTCTGGACTTATAAATGCCATTGCAAGGATCATAGGAGAGGAGGATCACTTTCACTGTGAAAAATATGAGCATTAATACTATCTAATTTATGACATTTTCTCCCCAACACTATTCAAAGGAGACGTGACATTTCAATTCTATGAATTACTGAAGTCTGCTATCAGATATTCTATTGAAAGTAGACTAAAAATCAACTCTCTTTCTCCCTGTCCACTCAGGAAACATAACTCATCTGCCTCTGAAGTTGCAGACTAGCAGAATAAAATAGGAGGCATCACTTTCAGAGCAGCCCTCATATTTTCTGTTACGTATTATAAGAGGAAAGAATCACTTCAGGAGACTAAGAAAGGACTGATTTGATCAAACAAACATTAGTGTAACATTATAAAATGAGAGCACAGTCATTCAAGACAAATGCAGGACTTCAAACCATACTGCAATAAAAACAAGGCAGTGCAAAATATGAAGTTTCACCAAGCAACCTGAAGAATAACAGATGAATACAACACTTTCTGAAACTAAGAACAATACATGAAAACACGGAATAAGACTCCTTCAGTTTCAACCTCTTATATGCCTTTGAGAATCAGACAATATTGGCTTTGAGAACCATTTACATTTTTTCCCCCTCTTGGAAGATTCTTGACAAGGACTCTCAAAAAAGGCAAGAAAAATTATTATTTGATAAATGTAAAACACAGTAAGGCTAGGATTAGAAACTGGCTATCATTGCAAAAGAAGAAACTATAAACAGTCACTTGAGTATACAAAAAGTGAATACAGAGGATCATCGTCGTCGTGGTCATTGCCATTGTCAACAGTGGAACAACACCCAGAGACACTCCACTCCTGAAGAGCAACGACTGAACCACGAACCACGCTGGACCCATGGTGGTGACTATCTTCTTATCTCCATCTTGCTTCCTATAGAGACTCCTTGCTCCCATTTCCCATATTTTCTATCACCCTTCTTCCCTTCCCCATCACCCCAATCCGTAATAGCATCTGTCCTCACTTTTATTCATCTCCCTTATTAACATCTGTAATAAACTGGTCGGACCAAGATTTGAACCGTTGTTTCTTAATCTCATGCCAGGTATACATACATCAAAGAACCTCCCCTCCCTCCTATAAATTGGAGCGAGACACTGATATAGTTATGCAGATGCAGACATCTGGCCTGAAGGTGTGGTACAGGTGGCTGGGACATGCCCCAGTACAAGCGGAAGTGTTGACGCAGGATAGAAATATGGCCTGTATCTTGCCCTGGAGATCAGACCTTCCCCCTCTTGGCACCCCTGAAATATCTGTATTCTTCCCTGTGAGTCTTTGAGCCTTCAGGATCACCAGAAGGAACGAAATGCCATCAAAGCACTCCAGTGTTACTGTCAGATCACGTGCAGCACCCGGTGATGGTCTACACGGGACTGATGGAACATATGATGAACCTGTACCTCATGACCACATGCCTCCAGTAACATCATCGAGCACTGATCCATAAAAGAATATGGATGTTCACCAGTTGTCACTCATCTGGAATTGTACCAAAATGCATTGCAATGGAAATTTTATAAGTGCCCCAATAGCTGATTTCTGTATTAGGAGATGCTTACCCTTTATTTAACTTGATCACTGGTTCATGCTGTGAATGGGTAGAGTGCATGGGAACTGTTGAATAATGGTCTGAATCTCTGATTGATCACATTGATCACCTGAGGTGAGCAAGGAGTCAGCCCCAGGAGCTCAGGTGAAGACAACTCACCTGTGCTGCTGGAAGGGGTGGAGCCTGGGTCTACCTTTCCTAGACCCATTTATGAGCTGACTACCGGTGGGGAAGGATTTCTTCCTGGAAATCTCTCCTTTGGAGTTTTACAGCAAGCCTAGGATAAGGGTGAGAACTTGATCTATTCTCTTTTGGTATAATAACCTGCTTAACCAAACTCTCTTGTTTATTTCATAATTACTACATCTGTATATTCATTGATTATACACTCATATATACTTTAACAATGTAACATACTTTATATGTGGCCGAGGGAATTCCTTTTCATTCAGTATGTCCTAAACAAACTAAAAGGTTGAGCATCTATGTTATGTTTACATGTGCATTAAAGAAATGCTATAATTTTTTTAAAAAACAGTCCAGGTCATCACGGTCATAATCTTGGAGTTCAAAATGGGATACTGATGTCAGTATGTTGAAGATAAACAGCAAATATTGTGACAGCGGATAATGGACCTGTGACTTCTCATTCTTAATCTATCAAGGAAAGTTTTATATGCTACCCAAGAGCACTTTAGATATGCTGTTATTTTGTTTCTCTGAAAACTTTTCTGAAAGGAACTTACAAGATCTTACTCAGATTTTTTCACACTTTACCTGAAGAGACACTTTATATAAGATGCAGTGTGGAGAGCAGAGAACTAACCAAAAATGAATGATTCAGGTAAGATCAATTTTCTATTTTGATTGCACATAAATCTTAACTGAAATTACTTTTAAATTTTGTATGATAATATGCTATTGAAAGCTGGTGATCTGGAAAGCAACTTTTTAATTTCTTTACTATTTCATAAATAGTGCTATCATATCAATAGAGTTATAATTTTCAGTACTTGTTTATTGAATTATCTTTTGAATGCAAACCGGGGGTTTGAGTCATTTTCTTATTTGAAGAAATTATTTGAATAATCTGAAGACATATTTCTTGTACAAAAGCTGATCTGAAGCACTATATTCCTCTTATTAATTAAAGGAGTGTATTTTTCTTTCTTTTTTTTTTTTTTTTTCCTAAAAATAAATGTGAATGTCCAGGTGAAAACTAACTACTTGTTGTCTGGGGCAAAAGCATTTTAAATAGTTCTTGTAATGTCTTTCTAATTTACTAGCACATCCTCTTCTATGGATGCTTGCCAGAGGTGGCTGAAATTAGCTGACCTGCTTTCCCAAATTCCCTGTTGAGATCCTTTACAATTAACAGTTCCTGTACTTAGTATCACCTTGTGCACATCTAGTCCATGATCAAATAAATATACCAACACCTTTAGTTTTGATACAAACACTAACGTTTATGAAATCTAAAAATTTCTCCTGTCTTTTCAGAGTTTCCTTTTCAATTTGCGTCTGCCAAAACTTTCAATGAAAGTTTTTAGACAATTTTATACTCACTTGTGGAGAAAGGTTCTAAGTTTGGATTAGAGTTCTTATCAATTGGTTTAAACAATTCCCATCTCTTTGCAGGAAGGTGTTTAATTTGTCAGCCTTTTCTCTTACACAGAACAAGTCCCTGCTCTTTCAGGGTAGATGCCCTGCTGCAGGTAGAATATGCCAAGGAACTTGAAAGAGAAATGGACAACATTTTGTGGACTCAGTTATTATTATTATTATTATTATTGTTATTGTTATTATTATTATTCAAATTGACATTCTCATGAATTGACATTGAAATGAATTAACAGCAAAATTTGCAAATCTACCCAGTGGGCACTGACCTGCAATTGGGAGTGGAAGATTCATGTATGCTTTATGCACATCTGAATGTCAACATTCAACTAGCTATATCTCTTAAGTCCTCATCAATTTTATGATGACTCAGATTTTAATTATAATCTGAGTTATTCATGTTGAGCTAATAGCTCCCTATAATGGCACCAGGTACATTCAATGTAAAGCTGGTCATAATGTTATTTTTCTTACTATTTGATTGACTTCAAAATTACTTTCTCAGAAGTCAACACGGGCATCCACTGACTAGTGAAAATTTTAAAGTGATATTTTATTTGCGGATTATTACTCTGTTCATGGTCGCCCAGACCTGCCTCCTCACTACTGTACAGCATTTGAGCTATGGAACAGTGAGATTATCAAGATGTGTCCTACTGTATTGATAAATTTATCAAAATTCAAAATAATAAAATGTATTTCTTCCTAAATTGGTAACATTTTGTCAGCAAAAAAGATTTTCATTGGTGGTTGGACTAGATTATTTTAGAGGTCTTTTGCAACCTGAATGATTCTATGTGTTTATGAGTCAAGAAGGATGTTGACAGCAAGTTCCTTAATTTCTGTATTAAGCTATATAATACAGCTTAAGTATGGAAAGAAATATTTAACTCATGGACATTCAGTATTTTTTTTCAGTGTAGCATTATCTTCTTTGACACTAATAATTTTGGGTATTAATTAACATTTGTTAATATATTTTATATTGTTGTTAATATATATAATTGAAATTTGTTAATATATTAACAAATGCTGAGAATATGATTTTAACTGCAGATGTTAACAAATAATCTTGACTTTTCAGTGTGAACAAAGCGTGGCTAAACCATCCATTCAACCTTGTTTCAAGTTTCAGTGCTTCAGAAAATCTGAGCTTCTAGCAATAGTGCTCGAACTGCTATTAATTATCATCAGATCATCTGTTATGATTGTATAAAGTATAGCATTAATTATATTACAAAGATACAGACAATATATTGTGAAACTTGAGTAGTACTGGATTCCATATCAATGACAGAAATTTCTTTAACTGAACGTGCATTCATAACAATTAAAAATAATTTTAGGTACATAATGCTCTATGATGACTTTCTGACTTGAAAGTTCAAATATTCTCATTAAAACTAGATGGTAAATAATTTATAAACAGCTTGTCTGGAAGAGAGATATTGTCTAGTTTTTCAAATTATTTAAATGCATACAGTAGTTAGCCTTTAAATATCTGAAAACATTCTGGTACAAGATTATGAGACCCTAGATTATCAGCCTTCGGTATACTTTAGACATTGAAATTTCAAGTCAATCAACTTCATTTGATACAAATTTAGGTTTGTTGGGGTTTTTTTGTTTGTTTGTTTTGTATTTGTGATTCTTTTAATTATGTAATATTGGCCAGAAAGTCACATTTAACAAAGTCAGAACTTAAAAATAATTGACAACTCTACCTTCTATGTGCTATTCAAATAACATGCATCTCAGGGCTTAATTTCCTGTGATTTTATTTTATTTACTTTTTTCCAGTCTTTCTGAGTAATTAAAACTGAGAGGTTTTATGTATTCTTAAATCCTTAAGAAACTAACTTTTCAAAAGTTCAACCTGTCTAGAAATAATATTGGTAAGGAAAACCAATATTTTGTTCTTTATGATACAATCTGAAACATTGAAGAGTTACACAGAAATCACTAAATTTCTAAACATGCAAATTCTTAGTCTTAATGTTAGTGGTTAGACAGCAAAGTGCAGTAGTTCAGGGAACCTTTAGTTCTCTGAAACTGTTGGCAAAAGTATGTTTAAAAATTCAACCTTGGTTAAGGTTGCTTAGTTGCACAACTTACAGTTACACCAGTGATCCTACATTGGGTGCATTCCTTTATCAACAGCATGCAGAACCTCAAAAGTAATTCAAAGTGACTCTGCATTTGAATCAATAACAGGAAAAAATATCCAAATTGATCCTGTCACAAAGTTTTTTAGAAATATATTGAGGGATATGTCTGAACTAGAAAATCTGATTAACTGCACTAAATTTTGAATCTGAGTCCTGTTCCAAACTTCAGTGCTGGCTTTCATCTATAGGGTTTTTTAGTCAGAGGAATTAAAAGGGAAATTGTGGACAGAGTACTTGCACTTTCTTTTTTTTTTTACTTGATATATCTGCATTTTTTATATGACTTAATTCTGTCTGTATTTCAGTATTGCCTTATCTATACCCTGTTCTCTCAAATTCTATTTTGCGTGACTCAGCAACTGTAAAAGTCAGATACCTGAGAACTTTGCCTCAGTTGTTCTACCTGAAATTTTGTCTTCATAGAGAGTTTGTTAGATCTTGATTTACAAGACAGAATTACAAATAATGAGACAGATAGTATAGTGAATCATCTACTGTATTTCTAAGTTAACATTCAAGATCTACACCCTTGAAAAAATCAAGCAAAAGGGCTCCCTAATCACTTTCATGCATAAAGTTTTCAGTCTTTCATTTGACAATATTCTTCAAGATAGACATTGCTGCCTTTTCTAAGAGTAAAATATAGTCATGAATGAACAAGTGAATGGATGTATGAATAAAAGATTTTTGTCTCTTAATATCAACTTAGTTTCAAGAGACGGAGTTAAAGAAATGTCAAATTAATTTACTTTCTGAAAAATTTCTTGTCTGTAAACTCAATGTAACTTATACAATTCATATAAATGGTCAATATAATATTTCAGGGTTTTCATCAGAAAGAATGTCTGATATGGCAGAATTTGCTTTGTGAGATCATCATTTCTGTGACCTTTTCAAAAGTACTCATGATATTCACACATGGCATCACAGTGTGATGGAAACTGCATCATTTGAGCTGCTACGTTCCAGCTTTAATAAAAAGCCAAAAGAAATGTCCTTCCCTACTGGGAAGAAATATCAAATCAATTTCCTTCACTGATCATGGTCTACAATAGAAATAATGCTGGTATTTCATGAAAGGCAAATGTTTTGCAACAAAAGAAGAAGAGTGATTTTGAATTCAAGTTATAAACATTCTCTAACAGAATTCTGAAGTAAATGCACTTTAGAAGCAGAAAGAAAGAAATGAGTGAAGACTGGAAAGACCATTTCTATGGGACTTGAGTGATATGACAATTATGTTTAGAAATTGAATATGACCATCAGCCCTGAAGTCCAACTTAATCTTCCCTTTTGATTTGAAGCAATAGAAGTGACCAGGCCAGGACTAGTTGGAAAAAATACTACTTTCTTAAGCCTTGAAAACAACCATAATCCTCTATCCTACTCAAGGACATGTCTTCAGCTACCGTCTAACTTTCCTTTTGAACCAGAAGTAAAGGAAGTTAGTTGGTGAGTTAACATTAACAGCAAGCAGATTAAAAGAAGAAGGGGAGAAATGTTCCATGATTTAGTGGCAGAATGGGGAGCAAAGGAAAAAAAGGAAGAGGAGAATCAGGATACTATTATTAGCCATGTTTTAAAGTTCACAGCTCTTCTCAGAATAATGAAATCATTTGATGGTTTAGATTGGAAGGAACCACTTGGGGTCACCTAGTCTGATCTCCTTCAAGCAGGATCACCTAGAGCACATTGCCCAGGATTGCATCCTGGCAGGTTTTGAATATATCCACTGAAGGAGGCACCACAGACTCTCTGGGCAACCTGTTCCAGTGCTCAGTCATCCTCACGGTGAAGTTTTTTCTCACATGTAGATAGAACTTACTGTGATTCAGTTTGAGGCTGTTAACTATTGTCCTCTTGCCAAGCATCACACAAGACAGCCTGGTCTCATCCTGTTGATGCCCTCTTTTAATGTATTTGTACACATTAATTAGATTCCCTCTCAGTCTTCTAATTTCCAGGCTAAACTGCCCCAACTCTCTCAGCCTTTTCTCATAGGAGAGGTGCTTCAGCCTCTTAATCATCTTTGTAGCGCTCCAGTGAGATTGCTCTAGGAGCTTCATGCTTTTCTTGTACTGGGGAGCCTAGAACTGCATGTAGTACTCCAGATGTGGCCTCAGCAGGGTTGAGTAGAGGCAGAGGATCACTTTCCTTGACTTGCTGGTTGTACTCTTCCTAATGCAGCCTAGGATAACTTCTTGTCCATGTGAGTCCACTCCTGGCTCATGGTCAGCCTGTTGTCCACCAGGACTCCTGGGTACTTCTCTGCTGAGCTGCTTTCCAGTTGGTCAGCCTCCAATTCCTATCTTTCTATGTAATATGTTGATATGAAACAGATGGCACTTGTGCAGAGGAGAAGGAGAAAACAAAAGGGAGGGCAGTAAATAGGCTAACAAAGCTACCATCCTTTAACTGACACTGCAGTGCACTAATGGTTTCTAGGCATTTACAAACACACTTGCCATGGTTTTATGATGTTATTATGAGTATTCCACAATATCACATCATGTAAAGCACTGGGAATTAAACAGTTAATGCTCCAGTTCCACACACTACTGATTTTTTTATTATTATTATTATTATTATTTTCTCTCTGAAGAGGAGAACTATATACCCCAGAGGACTTTGCATTCAGAGGGAAAGATAAAACTTGCAAGTCCTTTCTCATTGCCTAGCACTGTGGGTGCTCCCCAGCCATTTCACTGTAGAGTAAGGCCTTTGGTTTCAGATTTGGTTTCAGATTCTCTTATTTTTGATTTATTAGCCTCAATTCCAACTATATTGTATTATATCATGTTATTGTATGAATACTTTGTTTTTTGGCTCAAAGCTTGCTTTCTGAGGCATTTCTTGCACTAAGATTCTGACTTATCTAGGAGATGAGAGGTGGGTTTTGCCACCTCTGTTCACTGTGTGAACAATTTTACATTTGAAAGAATTTCTTTGGAGCTGTTTGTCACTGGAAGAGAGTTCTCAGGGCTATTTACTGGTGGAAGATCTGGCATGTGACCAACTAACTCCAGCTTGCTCTGGGAGTTTGGGGGATGATACCATTGTATTCTGTGAAGGCAAGATACAAGTTAGTGCCCCCATGCTCCCTCTTATCTTCTGGCAAGGCCCAGAAGATGGGAACAAAAGGAGTTCCTTCTGAGATCCAAAAGCCAGAAGCTGTCACTCCAAAAGGAGCTGACTCAACCTCTTTGAATTTATAAGTAAGTTTGTACTGCCATGGGAGAGTGTAACTGCAGTCATCATCATCAATTGAACAACAGCCCCCAACGACTCATCACTATTGAAGACGAACCACGTGGGAACCATGATGGCAGCTATCTCCCTCTTGCTCTCCACAAAGACTCCTTGCTTTTATTTCCTATCATTTCTGTTGCCCAACTTCCCTTTTCCATCACCCTAACTTGTAATAGCTGCCAGCCTCCCCTTCCTCGTCTCCCTGATTAAGATTTGTAATAAACTGGTAGGACCAACATTTGAGCTTTGTTTCTTAATCTCACATTGGGTATATGTATGTCAAAGAAGCTCCTCTCCCTCCTATAAATTGGAGTGAGACAGTTCTCTTGCATTCTGATGTCATATTTAGTAAAGTAACTTTCCTCCTCAGAGCCTTGTTGTTGTTCTGTTTTTAGGCCCATCTCCCATTCCCCTTCCCTCTGTTTCCTATTCCACTTTCCTGGGTTATGGATCCATGGGTCGGGCCCCCCGCCCCATCTTTCACAAAACCAGGCTGAACTGGCCTATACACACCAACCCCTCCACACTCTCCCCTTTTTTTTGTGCCAGTGGACCTGTGGGCTTGCTGTTCCCTTGTCACAAACACAGATTGATCTAGAGATAACTCCGTGACAGCAATACAAAATAACTTCAAATAAAAAGGAAAAATAGTATGCTTAATTTATTACATTCAGAGAAACATTAATCAAATTTCACTTTATTATTAGAGGAAGAAAATTAATATCTACCTTTAACATTCCTACCACCTGAACTGTTTCATTTCTTATCAGTTTTTCTCTATTTCTTTGTACTAATATCCTACTTATATAATTGATAGACTTATCAATTAAAATTTGATGACAAGAAAAACATTTGCTATTTCAGTTAGAAAGAACCATATACAATATTATTAATCAGCAGTACTCATTTAAACTAACAGCTTATTCAATGAAAGAGCAACATTAATCATCGGTTTTGTACTGAAAGAAAATATAAGGCCAAAAAAACGTGATTCACACAGATATAAGCAAATAATATCCTCTGTAAGTCCATAAAAATTCTTTCTTGGAACTCTTCACTGCAGTAACAGGTACGTTTTGGAGTCAGTAGAAACAGGAAGTTGCAGAAGAGAAATGGCTGTAAGCTCTATGATATCATTAAGATAATAGTAAAAATAGACGTCGGGGAAATCAGTATTCTGTTACGTTTCTGTAATATGAAGGATGTTATCCAAACACCTTTTACCATATTCTGTCTGGCTCCAAAATTTTGAGTGCGTCAACAAACTTACTTGTGTCTATCCATTACCAATCATAAATTTCCTTCATCTCTTGCAAAAACAAGCACCAGCACAGGTATTTTGATAATTCTTAGTCAGTGTAACTTATGCACTTCTCTGACTGATCTGCATACTGTCTGTACTGACTGACTGACTTACATTGACAGCAGGGAGCCAGAGTAACCTCTGCAGTAGGTGGTGGGGAGGATGCTGGGGTGGGGGGGAGTTCATATATATTATCATAGTAGTCGATGATGATTTTATCAACCACAAACAGGAAAAGTTTCAAACTCTTCCCAGATACTCATTCAGTGATGAGTCATACTTAGGCATGAGTGGTCTTCAAGTTACATTTAAAGTGATTATGAGCGGCTGACAAACTGAGAGGATCTGAGAGACCTTTATGAAGTGAAGATTTATTTAATTTTCCTGGATATATTTCCTGACAGAAAGGTGTCACTTTTAAGCTGAGGTAAACAGGATTATGTTATTGTAGTCAAACAGCTGCTTTAACCTATGTACTGGCCTCATTCCCTACTAGCTCTCCATTGGCTTCAGCAGCAATATTGTCTTTCTATAAAAGAATAAGTACTGAATTATATTACTGAACTGTTCTATTACATAATGAAAACCTTCAGCAAGTTCACAGGAACAAACAAACAAACAAATCAACAACAACAACAACAAAACCCTGAACATTCTTGCAGATCTGAAAGAATGATTTGGAGCTCTGTGACCTCTCCACTTTCATTCCTTATATTCTTAAAACATATCTCATAACCCTGGGAACCCCTCATTAAAGAAACAGTGACTACTACCAAATATTCCCAGAAAAGGAATGAAAAGTTTAACAGAAATCTAATAGTATTATTTTACTTCTACAAGTTCATCCAAATGTTTTCTTCAGCTGGCATATTTTCACCACAAAGTCCTTTATAATTTAGAAATTATTAAAAGAGCAATTTAATGTTCAAAAAAGAAGCTTTCTTAAGGGTATATCTAATGAAAATAAGATTTTATTTTTACTTATTTCTCAGCTTCAATTAGTAGATCTTTATTCTATATATTCTATGTATATTCTATATTCTGTTCTGAGCACAGTTTTGATTTTTTTTATCTGTTTGATCTTGTTTCAGCTTCTGTTTATTCAATGACCCAGTGACAAATAGGCAAGAAAGCAAAATGAAAGAAAAGCTCCACATCTGTCATGCTGGAGAAAAGCAGGAAAATTCCCTCTTCAGATACAAGGAGGGCAACATGCAGAAAGACTGTTCAGTTCATCTTCAAGAATATAAGATTTTGGAATTAGTATAACTTTGTGTAATAGGGAATTTAAAAGGGAAAAGGCAGAATTGCTGTCAGAACAATACAGGAACAGAGATTCTGGAAGTTCTGGTTTTATTTAGGAAGAAAGAGATATATTTCAGTTTAAAAATAGCAACAACAACAAACAAACCAGAAAAAACATATCCAAAATAGGGCTAAAATTGAGTTGGAAATTTTTTTTTCATTTTGGATTTCAAATATTATTCAGAAATCCTATAAAATAAATATAAATATAAAATTGATAAATACAAAACTTTTTAAATCAAAGACCTTTTTTTCTTGTCTAGCAAAAGATAGAAGTGTCTCATGAAAATAAAAATAAAAATAAAAATAAAAATAAACATAAACATAAAAATAAACATAAAAATAAACATAAAAATAAAAGATATTCCTACTTCTTATTCCATTTAAAGTCATATTTCAATGAAATAAATTTCAGCTTTGTTCAGTTGTTTCTATAATCTTAACATTCATTCTGTAACTAATTTATTTTGCACAACCTAAGCTTTTGTGAATGAGAAATTCAAGGTGCTCAACAAATACTGCTCCAATCCACTCCTTTGAAGAGTGTGGCTTGATAATGGGCTATAGGAAAACTCTGTAGCATCTTAAAAGTATTACCTAAATTACAGGAGCACGTCTCCATTTAACTTCAAGAGCTTGCTTTGGAATAGATAATACAGGAGTTTGAGAGGAAAAGTCTCCCTGGAGCTCTTGTTAGCTTGGAGAACTGCCCAGCTTGCGTCACATTATCGTAACACTGCACACTTGGCTTTTCCCTACATCTCTCATCCTAGGTATGTGTACAGACTGGGAGAAGAACTCACTGAGAGCAACCTTGTGCATAAGGACTGCCTTTAAGGCCGTTTTCTAAAGGAGTAGAATAAAGCAGTTGTATAATTTAAGACTCTGTTTTGTTTGGATGTATTTTAAAGCGGCCAGTGGCAGGCTTTGTCAATATATTCCACTGTGAAATAAAAGCAAGCCTTTATATTTTACTAATATGCCTTGTGCTTTTAAATATACTACTTAAAAAAGAACTGTAGTTTACTGTCTACAGAAGTCTATTCATGACAGTCTTAGTACTGATGTCAAAAACATGTCATTTCCATCCCAGTTTAATTATCATTTATTAAAATAAAAGGTCTACTTCATGAAAATTCTATTCATGAAGGGACCACAGTCCAGTGTCTTCATGCTGTTCTTATCATTTTCTATAATCTACATATCTGAATTTCAGTTAAATATGGTAGATATCAGTGAAACTGTCAGCCTGCTCAATAAAGTTTTCTGAAGATAAACAGAATGAAATGTACAGAACTTAACTGTATTGGCAAAACTATGTTTATCTGTTTATTTACACAAGATAAATAGAATGCAACATTGTGATCAAAGTCAATTCTAAAATAGAAGGTGACTGATACACTTGAGGTACTAAAATATTTCAAAATATTTGCAGTATATCCTATTGTAAAGTCCCAGGCAATGTCATTCAATGCATTGGTATGGTTAAATATTGAAAGTTCACATTGCCTAGAAAGAGCTTAGAGTACCTTATGCCTTTCAACTGCAAAGGATCACTGCCTTTGATCTTACCACTACCATTCCCAAAACCATTGCCAGGATGCTGCATCTTCATGTAGCTCTTTTGTAACTCCAAAGTCACCAAATATGTTTTGCTTAGAGAAAATATATTTTAGGTTTATTTTCTTTGTCTTATACTCAGTAGATCCCAAAACAGAAATTGTGTATCCTACATGCCAGGCTGACTCTTAAAAGTGCTTGAATTTAACATTATCAAGTGTACACTATGGACAGAACTACTGTTAATCTGAAGGTCTGGCAGTGTAGCATTAGCCAGGAGACCAGACTCAGTGGAAGATCTTGCAAGATACTAGCATTCCCCAATGAACATCTGCATTTATAACACAGCGAAAGAATATATACTCTGTATTCGATTAACATAGAGTCTTTAAAAATATAACAAATATCAAACTACATTCCAAATTCACTGCTAAGTGAGAAACGTGTCACATTCCTTTTATTCATTTTCTGATTTCCATTTTACCTAATTACACCTTAAGAAACTTATTAAATAATTTGTCCCTGCCTGAGCAATTTTCCCTGCCACAGATGGAATCATAAAGACAGCCTCAAGAATTAGCTAAAATTAGATTGAATTCCTTTAAGACACGGCCCTCTATTCAAAAGGAACCTCAAGGCAACTTCATTATTTACTATCAACAAAATATATAAGATCCCTCAGATAACATTATTGTCTATATGTGTGTATACATGGGAAAAAAAGAAAAAAGCTCATTTCAGATAGTTTACTTCAAATAGAGTAGTTCATTTTTTTTAAATTGGATGCAACTATTCCTATAACAAACAATTATTTGAAAATATTTTATCACATAATAATATACATATAATACTTTAATCAAATAATGATACATTTATATTATAAAATAGAGTCATTATTATCAACAATATAGCTAACAGACACTTCTATACCCATATTATTATTCAATTATAATATTTGAAGTCACTTATTTTGATTCTAGTATGTGTTTATGTATGTAGTTGCCTCACTTTGACAAAGTATTTAATAAAATCTCTATAATTATCAAAAATTCAGGAATATTCAGATGACTTCAGGGACTTATTATTCAGCCTTATTCAAACACATTTTAGATGTTTATTTGAGTACAGATGGCCTAGTGATTGTGGCCTTGAGTGTAGTTATTGATAGTCTTGTAGATCTTTCTCCAAATACATATATTTTCTGCATACGTGTTTCAAATATTAATGATCTATTTTGGTTGTTCTTTGATAGTGTTATAAATCCAGTAGTACAGATAGTATCTAGACCTCTTCAGAATTTAAGACTTCTGATTTTTTTAAGAATAATTTCAAAATCATCAAATATATGCTTGGAGATTTGAGGAGCTGGCTGATGGCTGGAGGAAAGAAATGGTTCACTCCAGTCTTCAGAGTAGTGCAAGAATGAAGACTGAGGAAACTACAGGCTGGTCAGCCTGATTTCAGTCGCCCGAAAGATGACTGAACAACTAATGCTGTAAACCATTCAGATACACAAGGAAGTCATGAGAAGTAGTCAGCATGGATTCACCAAGGGAAAGTCATACCAACTTGATAAACTTATATGATGAAGTGACTGGCCTGGTAGATAAGAACAGAACATATTGACTACATAGACTTCAGTAAATATTCATTGTCTGTCATAAAATCCTTATAAATATCCTTATGGGCTGGATGATCGGTCCAACAAGTGAACTGAAATATGACCACAAAGCCTGGCCAAGAGTGTGATCCAGCCCTTGATATCTTCATTGATGGACTGCATAATAGAGCAAACTGCACTCTCAGCAAGTTTGCTGATGACACAAAACAGCAGGTGTGGTTGATATTTCAGGGGGTTGTGCCACCATCCAGAGACACAATCTCAACAGACAGGAGAAATGGGCCCACTGAAACCTGTCTGGCTATGGGCTCAAAATGAAACACAGGAGGTGCCATCTGACTGTCAGGCAACAATTTTTTATTCTGAAGGTGACTGGAATAAGCTGTCAAAGGAGGTAGTGAAGTCTCTGTGTTGAGAGATAGATAATTCAAAAACTTTCTGGACATGGTCCTGAGATATCTGCTGTAGATGGCCCTACTTCAGTTCAGGTTGAAGCAAATGACCTCCGGAGGTTATTTCTGACCTCAACTATTCTGTGATTTTGGATTCTATAAATCAGAGTCTAAGAAGAACAGAATAAATAAAATCAAAAGGATTACCAGGCTTAATTTATCTATGCACAGAAATCATAGAGAAAAGAAACAAAACAGCAACAGCAACAACAACAACAACAAGTTTTTTTAAAGAAAAAATAAAGAAAAACGATAAAAAGCGAGAGAGGCAATAAGAAATAAAAAGATCAGAGTATGACTACACTTAAGTGGCTAAAATGTTAGTTGTAGAAAACACCAAAAACATACAGTGTTAGGAAAAGAAACAATACTTCAAAGTCAGATCACAGAGTGACAACAAATTGACTTGCATTCCAATAGCAACTGAGGAAGATGTTAAATAGCAGCTAACAAGGACAGACAGTTTTAAACCAGCAGGACAACTTGTAACAGAGAAGGCTTCTGAGCGCTATTACTGCTGATTTTCAGTCACCCTGGAAAAGGTAAAGATGTTTCAGAAGACTGAAAGAAAGCATGTGTTGTCAATAATGAAGAAGATGAATTGTGTAATTATAGACTGTATCAACTGGCATTGACCCTAGAGAATCAGTAGAACATGATGAACAAGAATTCAAAGGAAATAAATATAATTTAGTAGAAATCAACAGTGATTTATAGAAAATAGATCTTTTTGAATCACTTTAATATTTTGAAGGGATTTTTTTTTTTCTGATGACAAATTTAGAAGACATCAAATGTGCATATATAAGCATCTATGTCTATTCCCACATGTATTGTAAGAGTATGAATTTTTAACTCTTAAGGTGCTTGAATGGAAGTGTACATATGTTTAACAAACATTGCTAGTTCTTATGAATGTGACATGCAAAATGTCTCAGAGTAACTATAGCAAAGGAAATGAGTGCTTTCTAGTTAGAAGCACTGGAATTCTATTTTTCAGTCCTTCACTTTTGAATATCTTTACTATTGACTTGCAGTAAAATACACACTCTTTGAAGCTAAGGATGACTTTAAGTTTTCATGTGTCTCAAGCTTTTGACATGTAGGTCTGTTGGCGTAAGGAAACATTACATATTTCAGTGAGGCTATGAAGATAATCATGAAGGTAGAACAGTTCCAGAGAGATTCAATGCTGGAATGAAATGGGGCAAAATCTTCACATGTAAAGCAGGTGAAACAAACAAACAAAAAAACACATAATTACATAATTGTAGCTGAGATCAGCTATTCTTATTGTCCTTTTAAGCTATGAGTATGCATGTTTGGGATAACGATTCTCTGTTGGCATTCTTTTGAAGCAGACTTTCCCATATGTACAATACACAGCACTGACTGAAAGTTTGAAAGGATATATATATATATATATATATATATATATATATATATATATATATAGTTTGTATAATTATGAATAAATATTAATAAAAGTATTCCTTATAATGATATAATAATTGTTTTTTGGGAAGATAAAAAAATATATCTTAATGTTACTCATAATGCCTAATTATCTCATTTAACATGCTAGGTTTAGGGCAGAGCAATTAAGCAGTGAAGGAATTTCAATTGAATTATTACTTGTGTACCCAGCTTTCAAATACGAATGAATTAATCAGGAATCAATGAAGACAATCTCTCTTAGCTTCAAGTTCAGCAAATTACCTGGTGTGGTGATGAATCAATAAAAATATTACTGAACATAGAGTCACTCTCTTGCTGGAGAGAAGGGTAGAGCAAGGGCAGAGAGTATGATTAATAAAATCAGAAAGGAGTTATGTGATCAATGGCAAAGAGATTACAGAGCACAAGCAAAAGTCTGTGGAGGTATGTGTTTTCAGAAGACGAGTGAAACTCAATTGGATACCATTCCATGCTTACAGGCAGCTCACCTATCATTTCTAACATCCTGGCCATACTGAGTAAGAAGCAGATAAGACATTCATCATACAACTGAGATTGTCGGGTAGCATAACGTTTCTTGATGTATAACTGAAGGAAAGCATATTAGTGTACACCTTTCTGAACTCTGGAAGCACATAGCCAGCAGAGACTACACCGTACAGGATATGATTCGGACTCAATTTCTCAAGAAATAAATTTGCCTTCTAATTCATTGTAACTGCTGCTGTCTGGCAGGACTACTCCCTCTCACTCTATCCATTAGTGTAAAGAAATTATTTTACTTTCAGTGTTTGAGATGCAACTACTCTTTTTCTGATCCATAACAGCAATTTTTTAGAGAAATCATTAGTTTTAATTGTTAATTCTGTTTTCTAATAATTGATTTTTCTTAATTTTCATTTTTCCTCATCTTTTTAAATATATGTGATCTTTTATCTGCATACAGGTAAAAGAACTTTTACAAGCCCTCTTTATATCAGTGACAACTAGGACAGAGTCTAGTGTTTTAAAGCTTGATTAGAGGGGTGTAAATTTATATATGGACCATTACAGTCTACTTATTTTAGATCCAGCTACTCATCTCTTCCCTCTAAATTTCAGGTTTTGATTGTCACCACAGTAAATATCAATGTAAGTATATTAAACTATTAAGCAAAGGCAATTCAAAGATTCATCATTATTTAATTGATAAAAAATGGACACTGCCACACCTAAAGTCTAAAAGACTTGAAGTAAAAATGTTTATAGACAGGTAAAATGTATCAGGTATACAAGCTGATATCCTTGAGCTGAGATTACAAAATATCAGTAACGTGACAGTTTTACAACATCAAACAAAGTGTTTTGTTAATATTATATTTAGACAGATGTCATATTTCTACAATAAAATAATAATACTTTCCCTTTAAAAGGAGTGTTCAAATATTCTAAATAAACAAATAACTGATCCTAATATATCAAATTTATTTGTGGCATAGAAAATAATTTGGCTAAATACGTATAGATCCTCTATGGAACCTAGAAAGTAATTTTAGCTGGGTTTTTTTTTGTTTGTTTGTTTGTCTTTTGCATTTTAAGTTTTAACCTAACCTGAGCTTTTATTGATATAAATGCAAAACAAGCAACAAAGATTCTAGCTATGTTGAATGGATCTTACTTTATTATTTATTTATTTAAAAACACACACACAAATTTAAATGCTGATGAATATTAACGTAAAATTTAAATAAATATTTCAGTCCCTCAGCAAGGCTTAGCATGATTGCCTAACTTAAATGTCCGAATGAACAAACTTCATAGGGGAATGTAAAGCCAAAATATCACTCAAATTTTGGGGAAGAAGGAGACAATAGTGAAAGTCAGTATCCTTTTTTGCACTGACTTATCAATTCTTTGGACTTAGGGAACAAATATGATATTTGCTACTACAACAGCGCGTAAATACTGAAACAATTTCTCAAGCTGAAAAGGCCTCAGCTTTGTAAAGCTAACTGTAAAACTGCAGAGCTGTCAAAATACGAATGTGCTCAAGTTTTTTCTAAATATCAATCATGGTCTTGAGAATACCTTTCAATCTATGATAAATTCAAATCTTGAGAAAATTGCTCAAAAGTATTATTTACTGATTGTTAGAATTTCCAACTCCCATCACATTTAGGGAATCGACGTGTTCTGTAATTAGTTGGTGGCCTTAGAATAGTTACTGACATAATGCCAACAAAGTAGCTGAACAAAAGAAGTGTGATAAAAATAAAATCCATACTGGTTCAAAGAAGAATCTTTTAAACGTTTCTAATGTATTATGGACTGAATGATGAACTTTTCACTGACAGAATTCATAACCACGCATTTCTTAAAATCGGTGACGCAGTTTCTGTTTACTTTAGTGAGAAAACAGTGAAGATGAAAAACTGCATTATTTGTTTCACAGATGAAATTCTGGAAAGAATAAATTCTGGAAATTGTGTCCTGATCAAATTACCTCTTTCCAAGTACTGCTATAGTTCTATAAAATTTTGAAGATTTACAAAAGTAAAAATTTTCTCAGAGTTTCACCTGATGGAGGAGACCGTTGTTTCTTCTCCATCATTCTCTATGTGAAGTGACTGAAATCATGCATACACTTGCAAGTCTATGTACTTTCATAAGATTTAGCATGCTTAAAATTTAGGGAATACAGGCATGGACAGTAACACATCTCAAGACTTAACCAGTTATCGTTTGCATAATCTATTGGTCAAGTTGCTGAGGTAAATCAACTTCTGCATATAAAAATCTGCATATGTATTTATTAAAAAGTAGGAAAAATCTGTAGTGCATAGCTCTTTATTACATTAAGATTCTTACAAGGCATTAAATATTGTCATAATTAATCAACATTGAATACAACATCTGCTGCTTTATAGCATTTAAAGATCCTAGTTGCAATAAATAAAGAACTCTTACAGGAAGATCTATGGCATATCAAAGCTCCATAGTGAGATGAGATATCCAAGTAGTTCTAGGGCTTATAATATCTGATTAACATGTAATAACTAAAGAATATATTATCACAACCTCATGAAGTAAAAATTTTCAAATGTGATAAAATTGCTTTTGTAAAAATATGATGGTGAATCAGAAAATGTTTCTTATCTCCCTGCATAAGAAAAAGCCATTTTTCACAGAGACACATTTTCTCTTCCTGGTCTTTAACTATGCTTACAACCTTTCTTTCTGACCAGACCACTTAGTAAAGCACTTTTTTGTCCTGGTCCATATTAATGCATCTGAGTTTGTTTTTTTGTTTGTTGTTTTTTTTTTTTTAATTCTTTTTAAAAAAAGAATTAAAACGACAAGCAGAGCCCAAAGAACCCAAGCAAGGAGCAGCTTTTAATACATTACTTCAATGACATTTATAATTAATTCAGTGCAGAAAGATGGATCAAACTTTACATCTGACTTTCCGTATATAGATGGATGTGTGCAATTAGGATGCGTGCAATGTTGCACAGAGGTAAACTGAGGACTCTTTGAAAGTTTGGCTTTTCACCCCAATGTTGGTCCTAGCTGCTGTCACTGCTTTGGAGATAACAACAGAATATTTATGAATATTTTATTCACATACAGAATTCTAGTAAAAATATATTCATTTTAAAAGTCACCAGAAACACTGTAACTGAGATCTACATCATTCAATAAGTTATAAATGCATTCTCATTTCCCTTTTGAATGTTTACTTTATTATACAGTACCTCAACACTACTATGAAATAATAATTCATGAAAAATTTAATCTAGTTTGTAACTAAAATGTTGTAAAAGTGAGCACATCATTAATGTTAAGAAACTGTATGGTCTTAGAATAAACTTAAGCCCTCGGCTGAAAGCTTAGTTTATTTGAATTTTAATACCCAGGGATACAAAAGATGACTAAACCTTTAACCTAAATAAAAATGTTTTTGTGCATTTCAGACTAAAGTCTGTGGGATCCTTGATGTCATATCCACAGAAAAGAACCTAAACTAAAACCTGTTATTCGGATGTAACAAAAACTCAACTGGAATTCACTAGATTTCACATTATTTGACATAATGACTGAAAAATTATCTACAAAAAAAACTATATCTCAGTATTTGGTCCCTACCCACACTTTCTCCATTCATTTGAACCCTATGAACTGGAACTAATTCTAAATATTTCAGGATTTCTAAACCACTGTTCCAGCGCTACACAATGCTCTTCCAGAAGGGACATCACATCACATTTAGTACTTTTCCTAATTACCCAAGCAGTTACTATACAAGGAAAATCTGAGTGACACAAATTCAAAGCTAAAATATGCATATTTTTGCTTCTCCACGAATCTTAATGATTTGATATACTTGTCCATCATTCAATTTCTACATCAATTATTGTAAGGTGTGGTTGAACTTCAACGGTAATTTGGGAACCTACTGCAAATGCACTGAAGTATCAGAACTGTAAGCAAGTTTTAGTTGTTCTGTGATGATTAGTTCTACATTAAACATAAACAGACACACACACACATACACATACACACACACGCACGCAAAAAAAAAGGCAGAAAACAAAACAAAGGAAACAACCAAAAAACTTAAACTTAGCTGTGAAAGAAATATTTTTAGAATTTCATAGGTAGTCAGGGAATCCAGTGTTGAATCTCTTTGACATGTTCTTTAAGAATAGAAGGGTACAAGTGAAAGTCAGTCTATCCATAGCCTTATTTTTATCCTTCATGTAAAAGTCTACAAAATTTATTTTCAATACTCCTTTTTATCTTGTGATGACCTCTCCTGGTTGATCTGTTCATTATCCTTGATTTCAGAAGTCATGAGATTCCTCTATGCTTATTCCAGAAGCAAACAAGAACAACAAAAAAGCAGAAATTATTCCTGAAGCATGAAAATCATAACGATGAATTCTAAAGTAAGATCTGAGTATGCGTGATATTGTACTGTACATCGATTGAACTTAAAAATGGACTTCCAACACTCAGCCTGTCTTAAAAAACTAAATGATATTCAGAGCTTACAAAATTTTCATTCTCAGCCAAGAGAGAAATGTACTCAGAGACATCAATTTAGCAACAGTTATAGACTTACTGACATTGCAAATTCAAGAAAAATTTGAGATGCATTATCATAAGTTACGTCAAATTCTGTTCTTTCTGAAAACCAGCATTTACTCTGTCAGCACAAATAGACCGTAAGAAAATCATGAATTGCAAGCTCATATCTAGAGATTAATATTTCAGTGTACACCTTGAATTTTATATATGTTCTAATAATGAACTTCTTTTGGTTAATTACTACAAACTCAAAAAAAATAAATTGCAATACAGGAAATAAGGAAATAAGCTGTACAGCAGTTACATTATACACTATTTTTAAGTCTTTCAGAAGAATTATCAATATGATGTTCAAAATCAACTGGGAACAAAAGAATAAACACACAAATAGAAGGTATAATTAAAAACAAACAAACAAACAACAACAAAAAAAAAAACCTCCTTTGAGCATTGTCTAATCAAGGAAAAAATAAAAGAAAACAGTAATGGCATTCATGATCAATTTCATGCAAGTCACAAACAGCAGAAAAATACACAGTTAGACAGTATAGTAATCAGATTGTATATCAAAGTGTGCAACAGAATAACCAGTTAAGTGGTGCACCAAAACACTGTGACATAGCACATTAGTTCCTACTGGAGTACCAGTTCCCTAGCATCGCTGTATCTTTAAAAAAAAAGAAAATTCCAAGCATGTTCATTCTCTTTTCTGAAATGTTGAGGTTGACATTTACTTCAAGATATGTTTGTGTTTCCATTAAAGAAATCTAGTTCCATTTCACTTTCAGGAGTCAGAAATTAATGCTACAGACTACATAAGGAGGGTATTGTATGTGCTTTGGAAGACGAATTAACATGAAGGACTCTCTGAACATCTGCGAAAAATATCTTAAACACGGAAATGTATGTAAGAAAATTTTAATTTACATTATATACATATATAGTATATATTATTAATTGAATTTCTGTTTCAGTAAAGTAGCTATTAATATTAGATTCTCAGCTACTTTCTTTGAAATGTTAAACATTTTTTGTTGGATAATCAGATAACCTCCTGTAGGTCATTTTCAAATTAAACTACAGTAATTAGCTATTGAATGATATAAATAGACACAGAAATAAATAATATCAAAATCCTGTTACAGGAAAACAGTATGGAGAAAATTAGTTACCAGGAACAGAATTTTAACAAGTCAAATCATATTTTTGTGTGTATGTGTGCAATCCCATTATGCAGACCTTCTTCACATTGTGAAGAAATAATATACAGAAGAAAAATTAGATAGCTAGTCAAGACTAAGCAGTAAACCTTAGGGATAATAAATATTTCCTAAAGTAAAGGTAATAAGTAAGTAAATAAATAAATAAATAAATAAACGAACATCCCCATAGTCTCTCAGACCAAAAAACAACACAGGCACTGCTTTACATTTTCTGTTGACATGTAAGTAATTCCTCAAGCACAGGAAATTCTGGAGCAATAATCGTGTTTTATTTTTTCAATGTATACTAGATGATAATAGATAGGAACAAACTGAAAAAGTAGCAGTACTACTAATTACTGCATTTCTCCCTCCCACCCCCCAAGAAAACAAATAAATTAAATGATCCTGCAAAGGAATGTATATGCCATATACCTATGCAGTATACATTACATTCTAAGACAGTCCCCTAACTGAACAGCAGAATCAGCCCACATTCACACGTACACAATCCCTACACATCCATCTGTAACATTTCAGTACATTTCTTTCCTCTATAAACAGTGAAGGAAGTAAAGAGTGTTGTCTATTTTTGATGAATCTACAAAGATGTAATACTTCAGTATGTATTTCAAAAATACTTTGCAAATGACAAATGTTTTACCTGATTTAAAGAGAAAACAAACAAACAAACAAACAAAACTAAAAACACTGACATCTGCCTGCAAATATTTTGCTGGAAACTACACATCAGTGCAGTGTTAAAGGGATTATCTAATACACATTGAAATCAAAGAATCCACTGATATTTTTCAGACCAATAGCAGAATTGGGACCTATTTAGCTGTTTTGCACCCTGCCAGTCTAAAGTTCAACATTTCAGCAAACATTTGAACATTTTTTTTCTACTTCTACCTCCCTAGGAGGGCAGTTTCTCTGCTCATATTATTATAGAAAGCAAAACTGCATTCACAGAAAAAGTGGCCCAGCTCCTTCTCATCTTCTTAACATCATTCTTTCCTCTTCAAATGCGATAAATTCTCTCTCACTTGCCCTTAATAAAACACTAGTTATGGAAACTGCTCACGTCTCCTCTTTTCCCTCACAAAACTGTGGAAATGAAGTACTTCCAAATGAAAATTGCAAACCTTCTGAGGAAGGTGGGAAAACAAATATACAAACAAAATGAAACAAACAACAACAAAAGCAAAAAAAGCAAAAAAAACAGCCCCAAACTTAGACCAGATTGCATTCAATTATTTTTCCCCTGACTTCATTGCAGAATGAAGACTGTATCACAGAGCAGGTCTTTCAACATTCCACACAAGCTACCATTAAAATCATCTGTAACAAAGATCTAAAGCGACCACTGAGAACAGTATCAAACCACAGGGTACACATACACAGGCAAATACACAGAAAATCAAACACAAGATTCGCCATCAGAGAGAAAATAAACAACCTCCCAGAACTGTGAGAATTCCCCTCCCGCCTTATTGCAAAGCTGAAATTTTGAATTCTTCTTAGAGAAAAGTACTTACGAGCAGGCAGAGAAGTCCTGGCTCTGCAACTGATGCTGCTGAAAATCCAAAGGAAGACAGCTGCCCTGCAGCCAGCGCGGGCAACCACAACCATCTTTCACTTCCTGGCTTCCTGTGCTCCAAATGCCAGATGTAGAATACCTGCTTTTCTCCACTTTAGATCCTCTCTTTGCTTCTCTTCCCTGGAGGAGGTGGCGAGTAAGTAAAAGAGGCAGGGCTTTACCTTGGGGTAGAAGCCAAATCCCGTCTCCTTTTGCTTTCAGTGTTTGCAGCAGAGGGAGAAGGTTGCAGTACTTTTCTTCCTCTTGTTTCTCTGCGTTTATGTGTGTGTGTGTGCCTTCTCCGATGAAGGGGGTGGGGGGCGGGGGAGAAGCCACGAATATCGTAGAAGAGAAAATGCAATTTCTGAATAGCTGCGGGAAGATAAGGGGGGGGGGGGGGGGGGGGGGGGGGGGGGGGGGGGGGGGGGGGG